>JAKZAP010000011.1:21421524-21710664 GCA_023053575.1 Branchinecta lynchi | reverse complement strand
GCCTTGACATAGAAATATGTAGTAGCATCAGTTCGTACTGCATGCTTCTTTTCTGTACAACTTCGTACTACTATTTTGGATAAATTTTTCATCGGGAAGCTTGATATCTTCAAAGTTAGCTCATTAATAGCATACCTTGTTGAGGTTGTTGACTTGGGAGCTTTGGATGGGAAATATGGCGCTACAGGTGAAAGATTACACAGGTTTGATGACACATTACCGCTAATTTTTACCGAGATTAAGCAAAAGGTTGTTCACAACAGCAATGTCACCAAGCAGGTCCTTCATTGCAGCTTTCTCATCAGTGACACCCAAGCAGCTTGATACTACTGCACTCAAGACAAATGTAATCCGAGTGCCTCGGGCAACTAATTTTTTTTCAACTTACATTTTTCGGCAAACTTCAACTTCCTCCCACCCAAATTTTAGATTTTAGTGTGGCTAAAACAGTCTACCACAAATCCCTGATTTTGGGAAAGACTATGCCAAACGCTGGGTATGTCCAGCGTTTGGTATACCCTATGCCTAACGCTGGATACACTATGCCAAATGCTGGATACTGTGACTGAAATCCACAGAACAATCATTCAAAATTAATTTTAGTCAATAGTGCTAGCCAGCACAGGTTAAAGGAGTAGGCAGAGGCTATTTGAAGCTGATGGTATACCCCAATTTGCCTATGATCATGCATCTGTGGCAGATAGACCACCCCAGCGCTGACATATACCCAATGAAAAATTTACAGACTGCAAAGTTACATGATAGCTTTATGAAAAAGTTGAATGTATTTATATGTAATAGTAAATAATGCTATGATTTCAGACTGGGCCAATCTTAAGCAGTAGTATCTAGCATCCTGTCTTACTATAGTAGCATCCAGTCTTGCTAGTTGTAGCATAGAGTAGAATGCAGTGACAACTGACAAGGTAGCCTTGACATAGAAATATGTAGTAGCATCAGTTCGTACTGCATGCTTCTTTTCTGTACAACTTCGTACTACTATTTTGGATAAATTTTTCATCGGGAAGCTTGATATCTTCAAAGTTAGCTCATTAATAGCATACCTTGTTGAGGTTGTTGACTTGGGAGCTTTGGATGGGAAATATGGCGCTACAGGTGAAAGATTACACAGGTTTGATGACACATTACCGCCAATTTTTACCGAGATTAAGCAAAAGGTTGTTCACAACAGCAATGTCACCAAGCAGGTCCTTCATTGCAGCTTTCTCATCAGTGACACCCAAGCAGCTTGATACTACTGCACTCAAGACAAATGTAACCCGAGTGCCTCGGGCAACTAATTTTTTTTCAACTTGCATTTTTCGGCAAACTTCAACTTCCTCCCACCCAACTTTTAGATTTTAGTGTGGCTAAAACAGTCTACCACAAATCCCTGATTTTGGGAAAGACTATGCCAAACGCTGGGTATGTCCAGCGTTTGGTATACCCTATGCCTAACGCTGGATACACTATGCCAAATGCTGGATACTGTGACCCAATAAAATATTGATGATTTGAGTGAAGCTCAGAAATCAACCAATCAGAACTCATCTGTAGTGAGGTAGGTCAGGGTTAGGGTGCCAACACCTATCCAACGTTTGGCATAGGGTATCCAGCGTTAGGCATAGGCTATGCCAAACGTTAGATATACCCAGCATTTGGCATAGGGTACCCAAAAATCAGGGATTTGTGGTTGACTGGGCTAAAATGCTGAACCTAAGGCCCAACATAAGTGATGCACCTTTCCACCAATTAAAACTACTAGTAAGGCCCCTCAGAGAAATTTTTTGCAGTTTGTAGTGCCCTCGTAAGTGCCGTTTTTAGATCCCACAAAATCATGCCGCCTTATGAAATAGCTTACAACTACCAACCCAACAGGAAGGTCTCACAATGAGATTACTGTGGTATTGTGAGATCAAGAACAGAATATTAAACTGAAAAAAAAAACCCATCAGATCTCAAGTGAAATCATGAGAAGTAGAAACAATGAACCCAGTAAGATTCCATACCTTGCTAGAGTTATTTCCATGATGTGATAGACACTTCAGGCTGCAGTGGCCAATAGCCTCTTTGAGACGAAAATTAACCCATCATAATGCAGTTGCAAAACACCAGAGGAATCAAAAACAACTCTGACATAATACAGCCACTCAATAAAGGGTGTAATTGGTGTAAAACTGAAGAAAGATGTAACCTCTGCTGCAACAATCACAAATAATCGCACTTTCTTGAAGATTCGGAATTCATCTCTCAGAACACATGCACCAAAGCAATTTCGAATATTTTGTGGTTTGTCGCACTCATGAAATGTCCTTGGTACGCTGAGGTAGTGAGGTTCTGCAAGAACTCGGAAACGATAAAATCGGAAGCGATGGCGCGTACTATTTGGAAACTCTTTATTCTTGAAGTATTTACATGAATTAAATCGTAAATACTGTCCTCTGTGCTTTAACAACAAATTTCGCATAGCCTACCTTTTCACTTGGAGTTAAGGAGTTTAAGTTAAGCAAGCTTCACTTCGTGACAGTAGTTGGTTATGATGGTCATTTTTTTTGTGAGGGGAGGGTCGCGAGTACTCGCGAGGGATCCATGTTCAATCAGATTACCGAATAGCTTTTCCTCGGTGGTTTCCTTTGAGCATGGTCATACAAGGCTCAAAACGCGCGCGCGGATTTCTCGGCTGAATGTGAGTCTACTATTCTGCGAAAATCCGTGAAACGGAGTTACACTTTCATCATCAAGTTGAAAAAATCTCAAGTTTTCCGTATAGAACTGAGGGTGTGCCAAAAATACTGTCAGGAATTCCAGTTATCGTTTGTTTACATCATGAACCGGTGCGGATGTTGTGATGTCGCTAAGCTAGTTTCAGCCTTTCTAGCCTTTTGTTGAAAGTACTAGTCTTCTGAAATCACATATAACTTCGCTGAACAGATAATACGTCATGTGAATCCTTCTTGGTGGTCACATGTTCGGTTTTAGTGGAAAGTTCATTTATGAACACTCCACTCCTGCGGCCGTGATAGCCGGTTTTCCGTTCTCGGTTTTCACCGTTTTATTTTGGCATTCTTATCTCGTGAACCATGACAGATACTAATTTGAAACTTGGTGTACTTGTGGGCCTTGGGGTCTAGTTGTCACTTTTGGGATTCAACCCCCCATAAACTCTCAGTTCAAGGGCAATTGGTAACAATTCCCCCAGTGACTAATGTTTCCTTTAAAGTTTAACCTAAAAAGGCTGGGATAGGACAATCTAGTTATCCATCACTTATTCACTTAAAACAGCTTGAAGAGCCGCTGAAAATGCGTTACTTCGTTCTTCCGCTATTCACAAATAATTGTTTTTCAAATAGTGGAATTTCCGTGTGATCTGTGGTACCTCTATGCGCTTGTATTTTTGTTGCACCCCTTACGAGAAAGATGTATGAATTTTCTTTTGTTCCGGCACTAAACACTCTTCACCAATCTCACCACTGCCCAACGAAAAGCAGCGTTTGTATTTAGATTAAAATTTCCCGAGTCATAGTAGAATTTGCGTTGTGGGGACGCCGCACATATTCTGAACGTCATAACTAGAGCAGATAGTGGAAAATAAAAAATTCCCTTTGTAGAATCCCAATAATTCAGTATGTTTAATGAAATGACACAAAAATTAATTGGCTTTTCAGTTAAATTTTAAAGTCACTGTTTTGCGAATTCTGTGCAACTGGGCCCGGATTGCCCAGAGTAAATTGCCTGACCAAATTCGCAAACTTGCTAATCATGCCTTGTACTAAGGTGGAAATTTGGAATGCGTGAACATCATTGTCCAGATGGGTCTTTGGACCCACTCAAAGACCCATCTAGATGTATCTTTCGTTGATACTCCACCCCCCTCCCCCCCACATCCAAACGCTGGTAACTGGGCCCATATTGACCAATGAATTAAAAGTCAAGGGCGAATGGTTATTAGGCTGTTCGTACACAATATATGATACAGAGCTGGGCGAATCCGAATCCGGATTCAGATTCGAATCCAGGATTCGTCCTTTTGGCCGGATTCGAATCTTCTGCTTCTCAGGCTGGATTCGCTTTCGGACTTGGATTCCAAACCTTCAATCTTACGAATCCGCTCAAATTTCTATTCTACATCCTTTCAGTTTCCGTTTTCCCAATTTTTACGCAGTGGAATTTAGACAATCAAATTTGTTTGGTGTCCACCACCAAATATGTTAAGTAATCTATCACATTATCTGATTACCTGAAATATCAGTGTTCTTTGTCCCCTCTGATTTTTAACTATAACCTATGAACATGATTTAATTTTTGGTAAGGTCGGATTCGAATCCGGATTCACTTTCGGATTCGAATCCTCAGCAAGAAATGGTGGATTAGCATTCGTACCTAGCCCTGGATTCGGATTCGAATCCTTTCATGATCGGATTCGCCCATCTCTGATATGATATACGTTTTACTTTTACACATTACGTTTGAGCGCTTGCGCACTTTTTCATATTGGACCCGAAGACGGCTGCTGCCACGAAGGGTCGGCGGAAAGCTGCAACAGTAGTCTAAGACTTAGCTGACTACGTATCCATTTAGCTCAGTCAAATGCAATTCGCCGTCAGCTTGAGCTGAATAAATATTCACAGTATCTGAAGTTCCCATTTTTGCTGTTGTTCCTACTATTGCTTGATTCTTGCTCAATATTTTTGATAGCTGTCATCGCATCCACATTTCGCGTGGGTCACTGGTAAGGTTGAAAAATTGGCCTCTTTTGGAATATGGCATTTCGAAATGATCCAAATCTTGAGTTAAAAGTTTTGTTGTATAGATAAAGCGGGTTGCCCCCCAAAAAACAGATTTGGCTGTTTAAACAGGTAAAAAAAAACAGGAACAGGGCAAAACAGGATACACCAAAACAGAACAGAACAGGTGAGAAAAAAAACAGCTGGCTTCAAAACAGCTGTTCTGTTTATTTTGGGTCCCTGAAACAGAAAACAGTAAACAGTAAAACAGGAGGAAAAAAACGGAAACAGAAACAGAAAACAGGAACAGTGCCCATGCCTAGTGGTCACTACGGATCTCTGTAATGTACATTCCTCTGTAAATCATAGGACTGTACCGGATCCAATCCGTAACATCAGAAACAACTTAAGAACCGAATGTGCGGGTTAAAGACTGGGTCCCTCTGCCCAAATTTATTCACAAGTCCGGCCACCTTTTGTTTAGTTATACAGATTCGCCACGATTTCTTGACAGGTTAAACAAATCCGGACAGTGGGACCAGCTGGTCCGGCTCGAAAAGAGCCAAACGCGGTAAATAAAAGAGCGCAGTACCATTTGGGTGGACGAAAAATGGAAAAATTCTCGAAAGTATTACTGATTAGAACCATTGGGGATGCAGAGTGAAGCAGTAACGTTAGCAATAAGTCGCCAAAAAACCAGTGAAAGTTACAACAAGTGACATAAAAGCAACCAAAAATGACCAGAATCCCAACACAAAAATTACCACTACCCAAGTTACGTCAGAAACCGAAATCTTTTTGAAGTACGATTTCAGGACAAGAAACATTAAGAGCGTGTTCCGCCCCTCTAATAATACTATGCGGGTCATTTTGTGATTAGATATCTAGACGATACGTTTTCGAAAGGTTCCTCGAAAAAGGAAGCGGGCTTGGTCGTGAATAGAATGGTATCCCTTTTAACAAGGCTGGGGTATTTTCTGTCGGAAAAATCGAATCTGGAGCCAGCAGCTAAGGTCAAATACCTGGGGATGGTTGTGGATGCTCAGCAACGGGCCTTCATAATCCCGGACGAAAAAGTTGAGAAAATCTCGCAAATGATTGATGACATTTTGAGGACGGACAGAGTGAAAGTTAAAACTATTAGTTAGTATTTCCGTTCCAAGCTCACGAAAAGTTATTATGCTGACCATACCAACCTTCTCGAATCAGTAACTATTTGCTTACCATGCTCGGGAGCGTAGTAAGCTGGTACCGTACCTACGGATCTGTGTAACGTGACAGGCTAGATTACTCCGTGGAGCGATATTTTACCGAAAATTTAAAAATGCGTTCCAGCCTTGACGCCAAAATTCGTGACGTTATGAGTAATGACTACAGTAAGTAGTTTGGAACACGCTCTGAGTGACGTGAGCAAATCAACAGACACTAAAATACCCAGTAGGCTAAATTACGAGGAAACATTACAGCTAACCCAACTTAGCGTCTGAAGTCGAAATCCTTTCATAGTTTGTAAGATTTCGAATCCAGAAATCGACAATGCGAACACAGGGAATAGTATCCGAGGTTTCTTCCGGAGCTGTACAGTAGACCTATCATTAGTTTCGGGTTGGAATGTCAAGAAAACAAGTGTCACGAAAGTCACAGGAATGTAACGAATTCAGTCCGTCACATCTGAAACAACTTAAGAACCGAATGTGCGAGTTAAAGACTGGGTCCCTCTGCCCAGATTTATTCATAAACCTGGCCACCTTTTATTTAGTAATATAGATTCGCCACGATTTTTTCGTTTCTTGACAGGTTAAACAAATCCGGACCAGGTGATCCGACTCAAAAAGAGCCAAACGCGGCAATTAAAAGAGCTTAGTGCTTAGGGTGGGCGAAAAATCGCAAACTTCCGCAACGATACTGATTAGAGTTCCGTTTCACCAATTAGCGTGTTTAACTCGAATCGTAACACGTTGCGCTGTCACACGTTTTTAGCCCCCGTGTTTCTCATAAGAGAACCCCGCACAGGATTTGAGCTGTTACCGAGTCCGTTTGTGTTTGGATTCGGTGTTGAATTTCTAAGACTTCTGGCCGGTGTGAAATTTGGTCAAAGCCTGGTTCCGCGCCCTGCCCCCAAAACGCTCCAAAGAAATCCATCAGTACGAAACTCGCCAGCGGGCAGGCTTCGAACAATTATCTAGTGCTTATTCATGGTCCTTTTTTGTACAACCCTTTCAGTGTCTCACTGCCGGTTGTTTGCATTAAACCCGTCTCTCTCTCTCTTTCAAAGAAACACGGGAGCAAAAAACGCTTGAAGCCACAGAACGCGGAACCCGTGTTAGGATACGCACTGTATGCGCCCCGTAAAAACGACTTGTGAATAACACGGGTTGAGAATCGGAGCCTGGAAACGCAACTTGGAACGATTGGGGATGCTGAGTGAAGCAGTAACGTTATTAGCGAACGAGCAATAAGTCGCCAAAAATTCCAGATTGGCATAGTAGCAATTTGGCAAGAATTGCACCGATGATTTTGTAGCAGACTGCACATGGTAAAGAAAGAGACTGAGCTGCACATTACCGATAATATAACAACTGTAAACAGACAAATTACAATTCGAAATCACCCGGCCAGAGTATTACGATGACCGATTTAAGCGGTTACTGAGTTTAAATCTAAAAATACTTCTTACAAATTTGTACTTTAATCTGTTTTGTACTTCCTACAATTTATGGAATAATGAACAAAGGAGTTCAAGCACCACACTTGCAGTTTAGAAAATAAACCATTGGAGTCAAAATTTCAAGTGATTTGGTACATTCTGCAGCATGGGAGATCGGTTGACACGGCGCGGTTTTCCGTTTACATTCTGGACGGACGACTTACAGGATTCAATGCTATGCGAAATATGCACATATTTTGCAGACACCACTTTCAAGATCGGAGTAGGACAATGCTGACAGCATAAAATTGCACTCCCAAGCCTATAGGGGTTTTCGCGAGATTCCGGAATCACTTTCCTGCTAGCGAAGCGCAACGCGAAAACTGGGGGTTCCCCGCTCTTGTTTTCGACTTTCCCCTTGGCTTGATCGCGAAAACACATTTAAAGCTGAAATGCCCGGGAAAATGCTGGATTCCCAACTCTTTGGAATAAATATGGCTCACTCATGGACACTCCTTTCATTTTCATATGTTCCAGCGAAGGTATCCTTAACGACAAATATTCCTTCAGCCCGAGCTGACTGTGAATCATATTTGATAGTGTAAAACGGATACGTCAGCTGAATTTCATAGAGGTTTATTCAGGTCCTTCTTTGCAAGGGTCCTCTTCAGGCTCAAAGGCGCTCTAGTTGGAAAAACACAAGTTCGCTTTCCCAACTTGAGCGGCTTTGAGCCCGAAGAGGACCCTTGCCAAGAATGGCGTTACTAAATTTTCAGCTGACGTATCCGTTTTCCACTATCAAATATGATCCTTAATGCGTGTTTTTTCCACATTTTCGAAATTCCCGCCGAAGCATTCAACTGTCCCCGGAGCTTTCCTTTAACTTTCTGGAATCAGTTTCAGAGAAAACCACTTTCATTTTAGAAACCGGTGAGGTTTTCGGCAACTTCCTGAAGCAGCGCGAAAAGTGATTCTACTTTGCTTTTCAGCTCGCGAAAACCCTTCTTCTTCTTCAAGAAAAGACCTATTCTTTTTCGATCATTAGTGACTCCCAAGGCATGTCAACGCAATAGTCTATATGACTAAGTCTAAACACGCCACTGATCCTCAGGAAGAAGGAGTAAGCGTGTCCGTACGACTCAAAGTCTGTGTCAATCAATCACCGCGATCTTTATGGGCAGCTGTGACACCACTTCTGCCTTTCTTCCGGTAGCTACCCGGAGAGGCCGGAGATTTTGTATCCACAAGGAGAGATAGTCATCAAGAGTATTTCTACAATCTGCTTCTGAGACAAGAGGGAAGGGGGGGGGAGGTCTAAAGGGGCGTATAGACTTGAAATTTGATCAGGGTTCTGGAACGTATAAATCCACTGTGAGAAATTTGACCCGAGCGAGATTAAAGAATATTCCTTGAGCCCAAGCTGACTTTGAAACATATATTCAAATAATGTATACAACGGATACTTCAGCTACGATGCTTCATCAGCGATATTTCGGCCCTTCTTGGCAAGGGTCCTCGTCAGGCTGTCAATCTTCAGGGTCAAGGCCGGTCAACCCTTCCCAAGCCGGGCCGAAATATCGCTGATGAAGCATCGTAGCTGACGTCTCCGTTATATACATTATTTGAATATATGTGGTAATATGCCCTCGGAACTGTGAGCACTAATCGAAAAATCATGGACCCATATTTAAACACTATCGGCAACCTTTAGAACTATCACTGGACAAAAAATACGTCACGTGGCAGCTAATACAGTCACACTCACAACGCAATGTACACTTTCTTTAGGTGCATCCAATACGCAATTATTGTCCATAGGGTTGTACCCCATAGACATTCAGCATAGAGCCAATCATGTGTGTTCATGGGCCCCCAACTCCAGTTCCATGGGAGCATGTTGTAGCAGAGACTATGACCGACGTACATGACGATGCTGTTTTTACCTGAAAATATTAACATGTTGTATACATAGGCTTCAATTCAATTTCATTGTTTTTTCAATTCAGTTTATTTTCAAAAATTCCCTTACGGACGAAGCCGAACACTGAATTTTTTTTGTCGTACATCTTCATCCCATAACTCAAAAATTAGAAACAACTATAACCAGTGTTATTCATTTGTTCAATGTACATGTCTCAACGAAATTCTAAGTAAAACCTTTCATCATACGTAACATGTCAACTAATCAAGCATCTATAAGTAAACATCATAATTTGGTGTTTCGGAGTAGTTTCTCCTTCAGAACACAGAAACATCTTAAAGAAGCGAGGCAGTTTGGTCACCATGCCCCGTAGGATGTCGGGTGAGATGTTTCTGACAAAAAGAGTGGTTCTAAATTACGGAAAATCAAACGAAACAATTAGAAGGACTAATACTAGATCAACGACCGTGGGTACGTTACGGGGAATCTGAAGGAACAAATAGTACAAATTTAGATGGGTAATGGTGGAAGGGTATTTTAGACTGGGATATGGTCCTTGGCCCACTGCAGTGTCAGAAGTTTCATAGCAGATTGCCACAAAGATGCGCAGTTTTGACCACTAAAAAAAAAAAAATTCAGCAACATTCGGAGCATTATCTCAAACAGTCATACTAATTTCTTCGCAGACAAATGATCGTGATTCACGAAACCTATGATGACATACATCATCACACCTGATATACTTAAAAACTGCAAAACCTATGACCTGCGTGCAGAGGCGTTACTAGCCAAACGTTTGGGGGGGGGGGGGTATTTACCGACTGGCTCGTAGTTTTTACCGACTTTTTCCGCAGAAAAAACGCTTGTTTTCAACAACAAAAATGACATTTTTGAAAGAAATCGACTGATGTTCAGAACAAGAGCTGCAAGCTCATATGGCACTTGTAAGGCTGGGTCAGAGGATGAAAGTAGGAATTCTTCAGTTCGTGAATTTGTTGTGATTATTTGTAAGCAAAACCCTTGAGATAATGGGTCCTTGGAAATCACGAGAACGTATCGTTTGGTAATACATTTGGCTGTGATGATGCGTACTTTAGGGGCGCTAGAAATTCATCTGTAATCAAAACTCTTGAAGCAAAAATGATGATGAGCTCATCCGGAGAATGAAATGTATATTTTAATCAAAAATTATCATTTGTACTTTACGAAATTCAGTTGTAAGCCAAACCCAAGAGGCAAAAATATTCTAATTATGTCAAGTCTCTAATGTTCAAGTTTCATGGTCCTAGCACATCTGGAAGTACTTTAACTGGTGATCACCGGAATTCCGGACCCCCCTTCCTCCCCCCACAGTGCTCGAACCCGATTCAGTTCTATCACTGATGAATCTAGGGCTTGTGCTTGTTCTTCCTACCAAGTTTCATCCCAATCGCTCCACTCTTAGCGTGTCACAAGATTTACGGCTCCCCCTCTGACCCCCCCCCCACAATAATCGGATCCGGTTCGGACTTCACATGGGACATCCGAGACACGAGGTCTTTCCAAATATCAAGTTTCATTAAGATCTGATCACCCGTTCCAAAGTTATACGTACCTCTAGATTCCGGATTCCCCTTCCCTCCACTCCCCCCACGGTGGTTGGATCGGGGAAGTGACTATTTCCAAGTTAGTTTGGTCGGGTCCCTGGGACGCTTGCCAAGTTTCACTGTCCCAGCCCACCTAGAAGTAACTTAACTCCGTATCACCGGAATTCCGCCCCCCCCCCCTCCAACTCCCACCACAGTGCACGAATCCCGTCCGCTTCTGCCAATGATGTATCTAGGGCTTGTGCTTGTTCTTCTTACCAAGTTTCATCCCGATCCCTCCACTCTTCCAACTTAGTTTGGTCGGGTCCCTAATATGCCTGCCAAGTTTCATCGTCCTAGCAAGTCTGGAAGTACCCTAACTCGCAAACACCGGACTAACCGACCGACCGACCGACGGAAAAGTGATCGGTATTTGACACTTGGCCGGAAGGCAAGTGCCATAAAAACTGATATCCAGTTACATCACTACATGCCAAACTTCTTTCCCACCAACTTCAAAGTAAGATGACTTTCCAGATACCACGATTAGTTACCACGGTCGGACCGTAGTATCTAAATATCAGATACCACGATAACTTCAACAAGAGATGTAAGCTCATATGGCACTTGCATGGGTTAAGATGTTTTGATTGATCAAAACTAAGTTTCGACTTTGCGGTTGAGATGCGACCTCTAAAGGAGCTAGAACTTCATTTGTAAGCAAAACCCTTGAGGCAAAAATGATAATGGGCTGATGGGCATCATGAAAATGCATATATTGCTTATAAGTATTTTTTTTACTGTGCGGTCAAGATTGGTACTTTAAGGAATAATCGGATTTGGGAAGTAGCGATTTCTAAGCAAATGTTGTTGAATCTCTAATATTCCAGCGACGTGTCATCGTCCTAGCACATCTGGAAGTACCTCAACTCGCGATCACCGGAATCCCAGCCCCCCCCCCACACCTCCAACTCCACCCACAATACCCGGATCCAATCAGGTTTTGTAAATGATTAATCCAGAGCATCTGTTTGTTGTTCCCACGAAGTTCGATCCCGATAAGACCAGTCTAAGCGGGTCAAGTATTCCCCCCCCCCCCCCAATAATTGTCGGATTCGGTCCGGAAATGAAAAAGATCACCAGAGAGAAATGTCTTCTGTTCAATTATTAAATTTCACTTGAACCCGATCAACCGTTCAAATTTACGCATGACTCAATATTCCGGATTCCCTTCCCTCAACTCCCTCCGAAGATTATCATATCCATTTTTTTTTTATTCCAAGTCAGTTTGATTCAGGTCCCTGATATGCCTGCCAAGTTTCGTCGTGAAAATCCCAAAAAAACAAATTACAGGACCCCCCCCCCTTCACGTGTCCGGATCCAGTCAAATTGTGTAAAAGATTTACATGGAGCAGATGTTTGTTCTTCCCAGCAAGTTTCACTCCGATCCCTCCATTCTAACCGTTTCTCGAGATTCCCCCCCCCCCCGGTGCCCGCAGCCGATCCGTTTCATTAAACGATTTACCTAGAGCATCTGTGTGTTCTTCCCACAAAGTTCCATCCTGATCTCTCCATTCTAAGCGGGTCATGTATTCCCCCCCCCCCCCCCTCAATAGTTGCCGGATATGAAAAAGATAACCAGAGAAATGTCCTCTGTTCAATTCTTAAATTTCGTTCGAATCCAATCACCCGTTCCAAAGTTACGCCTGACTGAATATTCCGGATTCCCCTCCCTGCACTCCCCCCACCATTATCAGATCGACAATTTTTTTTTTGATTGGAGCCCTGGTATGCCTGCCAAGTTTCATCGTCAAAATCCCCAAAACCGCCATCACCGGAATTTCCGGGAAACACTCTCTCCTCCCCCTCCCCCCCCCCTAAGTGTCCGGATCCAGTACAATTATCTAAACGATTTATCTAGAGCAGATGCTCGTTCTTCCCAGCAAGTTTCACTCCGATCCCTCCATTCTAACCGTTTTGAAATTTCCGGTCTCCCCCCAACTCCCCCCTGGCTACCGAATCCGGTCAAAACTTTAAACGGAACATCCCAGACATATAATCTATTCAGTTATTAAGCTTCATTACAATCCGATCACCCGTTCGGAAGTTACTTACTACTCAATTTCCCGGATTCCCCTGCCCTCCACTCCCCCCCCCCCAAAATGGTCGGATCGAAAAACTGATTATTTCTAAGTTTGGTTTCATGGTCCTAGCACATCTGGAGGTACCCTAACTCGGAAAACTGTAACAAAACGCCCTCAATTTTCAACTTTCCAGCGCCCTGCACTCCCCAACATATGGTCGGATCGGGAAACTGATAAATTCCAGGTTAGTTTGGTCGGGTCCTGTTATGCCTGCCAAGTTTCATTGTCCTAGCACATCTGGAAGTACCCTAACTCGAAAAAGTGTGACAAAAAAACTCGGACCGGCCGATGATCGATATATGGCACTTGAGCCGGAGGCTGCAAGTGCAATAAAAACACTTTTTGACCGTGGTATCAGATACCACGGTAAATGCCAAAAGGACTTTAGACCGTGGTATCAGATACCATAGTATCTGCAAAAACGCAACTATTATTCCAATCTAATCTTCGTCATGATGTACTGCGTTTTCATACTCTAGATGGCGGGTGAATCTTACTAAAGGCGTTTTTCCGCGACGTAATTGTGAGCCACATACTTCTGGGTGTTTGCCGCGGAAACGCCGTTTTGCATATTTTTCGGGCGGTAATATCAAATGTCTGAAAATAAAAATAAAATCTCAGTAAATAGATCTCTGGGCTTTTTTACTTCCCATTCCGTCGAAAAAGAATCGCCAGTTTTATGTCTACATACTTGAGAAAGTTTTTAACTGTATTGTTTTAACATTATTTGGCTGCTGAATTTGAATTTCCCACCAGAATCGAGCCACACAATCCGGTAGTTGTTTGTTCGATTCGAGCCACACAAATCTAGTTAATCACGGAAACACATTTGCGGGCCACACAAAAGGCCGCGGAAACACTCTTTTAGAGCCACAATTCTACCCACAAACTGTTTGTGGGAGCACGTAAAAACGCCTGAGCTGACAATCGACGGATTCTCTTGAAGTCCTAATCCAAACATTATGTTCACCTTTTCTTAGTAATCGCATGCCACAGGTTTATTTTGAATTGAACGCGATTGCCGGGTTGCTGTTTCGGCTCGAAAAAAACCCACGCCGAAAGTCTTCTTTTCTAGATGACGAGATTTTCCACGATTGATTAGCAAAGAATTATAAGACAATTGATAATTTTTGTATGTCTTCAGAGGTACCACACTGGTCTTGGTTTTTTAATTTATTTGTATTTGTAATAAACAGTTGGAGCATTAGATGGAAAGTATCCGGGAAAGTCGGCTGAGATTTAGTCCAGACAGCGTTATTTCAAACCTAGGAAATTTGGTGTTTTTTTTATTTTGCTCATTGTTTTACGGTGTTTTCAGTAGTTTTAAACATTCATAGTGACAGTAGGGACGGTTAGCATTGTGTATGTGGTAGAAATACCATTTTTTGTGGCCCGCTTTAAGTGAGTCTAGGAGAGCTATAATCTATAATCCTAGGCATACCTCCCATAATCCTTCTGGACTCTATAGGGTTCTGAAGTCCAGACAAGATTCTGCTAGGGTTCGTGTTCTTGCAAAAGATTTGTGGGATCATGAAAGCTACTACTACACTCTATATGGTTGTGAAGTCCAAAAAAGATTCTGCCAGGGCTCATCTTCTTGTAAAAAGACTTGTGAGCTCACAAAACGTGATACCAGCCGCTTCACCTTAGAAGATACAGCCGAGTCGACACGTAGAACTCGCCCCCCCCCCCCCTCAGCAGGGTTTGAATATGTAACGGATGATTATAACACTAGTATGTAATGATCGAAAGTTCCAAAACTGTAAGGCTGCGAAAGTTCCAAAACTGACACCGGTTTACTCCAGGTCACAGCGTTATTCTCGAAGCTTTGTGCCGAGTTTTGTTCGTACTTTTAACAATTCGTAACTTGTGCGTTTTATCCTATTCTTTTTGTTTTCTCGTTGACAAATCTTTCTTGTATTAACTGTTTGACTAAAAGATACCATATTTGGGATATGCCTATGAGAGACTGTATCTTGTTTACATTAAATGATTTGATTTGATTTGATTTGATCCCCAAGTCACAGCTCCCTCCCCTCCAGTTGACAGATTTAAAGTACAACTGAAGAGTAGCGTTCATGTATCTAGAGGATTGTTGTTAAGCCGTACCAGCATAGGAGCGGAAGTGTTGACGCCGTTTAAGGTAAAATAAAGATTCATTTGTATATCAACCTGTGTTGTACGTAGCTCTACCACCGAAGGTTAAGAACCCCAATACACCGCCTCCGTGCTACTCACCAATACACCCAATTCTACCTACTGCTATAAATAGTGTTTACCTGGAAAGATTAAGGGGGATCCGTTCCAAATCTTGTAAACGTCAATGAGCAAGTAAAAGACGGTCAGGATAATCAGCGCAAAGGAAGTTGTAACGAAAACGTACGAGAGGGACCTAAAAGGATAGAGGCTTTCTTTGTAGGGTGTCAAACAAGTAACCGATCAGACACAGTAAACCGAGCCCCTGTTGTTTTTCTGGTTGAGGCTGTAAAGCCTGGTTGAGGCTCACAACCTAGTAAACTAGGCACTGGCCATTTTTGTAAAGATAATATATGTTATTAACTGTTTTTACGGAACTGTATTTTTTGTTCAAAGATAGCATCACTAGTAATCAATTGGTTGCTCATTCTGATAGATTGCAATATCTCTGACATGTAGGTATAATATAGCCTACTAGCCAAGTATAATGCTAGGGTAACATTGGTTATGTACTCATTTTATGTTTTTGGGCAAAGCAACAGAGCCTTAGCTTACAGTGTATAGTTTTATAGCTTGCTGAGCAAAATATAAAACAAGTGTGGTACATTTTTGGAAATCACAATCTCTTAAAGGACCGCTCGCACTATATATTCTTCAGCTTACAGTATCTTAAAATATTTGAATACTGTAAAACTATGCTGTGCTTTCAACAAATAACCCACGGTTTTTGCTGTTTTAAACCTTTTTCCGAGACCCGTTGACTTGTAGCTAAAATAGGGAAACAATTTACATAACCAATTTTTGGGATCCCAAAACGTAAGTGGAGGGATACCTATGACATCGCAAAAGTTGTCCGTCTGTCCGCCCGTCTGTAAGCACGGTAACTCTCGAAGGGGATGAGATATTTTGATGAAACTTGGTGTGAAGATTCGTTGGGTCACCGGACAATTCAAGCTCGTAGATGGGTTGTGTAGCCCTACATTTAGGGGTGGGGGAGGGGGTTCATATTAAGGGACAAACAAAATATTTTGCTATACAGCTAATGTGATAGTCGATCATGGGGTAGGGAGACATGCTGAACACGATGGCCAAAACCATTTTCTCGACGGACCCGAACCGGAAAGTTTGTTAAAATTAAAAGTTTTATTTGGAGTTGATTAGATGTTCGGTTTACGGCAAGAAGACATGCTGAACACTTACGTGAAAACAATTTTCCACCCAGACATTTAGTTCGCGCGGAATCCGGCCCAAACCGGAAAATTGTTAAAAGTTAAAGCTTTATTTTGTAGTTTGTTAGATCTTCGATTTAGGGGTAAGAAGAGATGGTGAATCCGTGTGTGACAATCATTTTTTACCCGGACATAATAGTTCGAACGGAATCCGGCTGGAGTCGGAAAATTTGTTATAAGTTAAATTTTTATTTGACGTTGCTTAGATTTTCATTATTGGGGAAAGAAGATAACCTGAGTTCGTTTTTCAGCTTTCTTTTTTCGCCGGACAGGTAGTTCTGGAGTTCGGCCGAAACCGAGAAACTGGCAGAAATGGCAGGAAGTTTTCGTCAAAACAGATATGACTTATAGGGGTAAACACACATGCTGAATCCATGTCTGAACTTGGTTTTCCCAGAGCCTTAATCTGTTTCTGAATTTTTATAGTAAAAATGTTCAAGGAGTCTGGCGAAGACTGGATCTGGCGAAGACAAGACCCAGTTGTCTGGATCAAATGTTGAATTTTTGGGATCCCATCGAAACCTTTGGTCTTATTGTGATGGAAAAACTTCTCGCAGACAACCGTCGACAGCGTAATACACATCGAAGGTACCAAAACACGGCAGGTGAGAAAATCAGCGCGGTTTTGTTAGAGGGGCTAGAATGTACCGTACGAAATTGGGGTCTCCGGGTTTAGAAATATATGGCGTGATTATGGAAGTAGGTTGCGTTAGTATTATAGGTAAGACAGGTCCTTTAAGGCTAAAAGTGTACTACTCGAGGGGATAGTTACTGGTTTGGTGTCCTGGTGGTATTCCGGGTAATAGTTGGCGTCTGCGACTGCACGCCACGTCTGAGACGTCTGGCCATTAGAACAAGACCAAAAGTGTCGATGGGATCCCAAAAATCTAATATTTGATTCAGACTTGGGTCTTGTCTTCGCCAGGCTAATCATCAGAGAAAAAAAAACTCAGATATACCTCTATAAGCTATATCTATTTTGACGACACTGACCAAGACTTCCTGCTTTACTTTTGCCAAGTTTCCAGTTCCGCCCGAGTTCCGAGCGAACTACTAGTCCAGCAAAAAAAAGAAAATTCAGAAACGAATCCAACGTATCTCCTTATCCCTATAAAGAAAATCTAATCAACTTTAAATAAAATTTGACTTGAAAAAAAAAATTCGGTTGCAACTCGATTACGGACTAATTATATGTCCGGGTAAAAAATGATTATCATTATACAGACTCAGCCTCTCTTCTTACCCCTATATCTGTCATCTAATCAAACTTTTGCTTTTAACAAATTTTCCAGTTTTGGCCGGATTCCGGACGAACTACTTGTCTGTATATTTTCAACTCACCACAGGTTCTTATTGACGGGAATGACTCCTCCAAACTGCCTGAAACTGCAGAGAGCCCCACCAAGGATCCCGAAAATTACTCCAAATGTCAACCAGCTCGTGATTCGCCTCTTCCAGTCTTTAAACACTATCAGGGTGATCCCCGCTTGCACTCCAAGCAGCGTCTGCACGATACTCGTTAGCGACCCTGGAAAGCAGACAAGTTTACTAAGCTAAATTCCTATCCCGGGCAGTGTTGCCAACGCTTCGAAAGAAAAGGCACCAAAAAACGTCCAAAAATGTACCAACTGACCAAAAAATTGTACCACGTCTACAAAAAATTTGTTTGCGTGTTCCATCCTACGGCGTTTTGCCGTCAAGGCTGGAACGATTCTTCCATTTTCCAGCAGAATATCATTCGACGGGCGATCCGATCAATCCCGTTACAGAGATGCGTAGTTACCACGCTTACTACGCTCCCAAGGGGAACCCGTCACTACGCCCACCCGTCATTTCGCCCACCCGTCACTTCGCCTAAAAAATCCGCCAGTTCGCCCACTTTTTCCGACAGTTCGCCTAAACGTTAGTTCGCCCACTTTTTCCGACAGTTCACCCACCCGTCACTACACCCACCCGTCACTTCGCCCACCCGTCACTACGTCCACCCGTCACAACGCCCACCCGTCACAACGCCCACCCGTCACAACGCCCACCCGTCACTACGCCCACCCGTCACTACGCCTACCCGTCACTACGCCCACCGTCAGTTCTCCTACCGTCAGTTCGCCCACCCGTCATTTCGCCCAAAAATCCGTCAGTTCGGCCAACTTTTCCGACAGTTCGCCCACCCGTCATTTGGCCCAAAAATCCGTCAGTTGGCCCACTCCTGAAATCCGTCAGTTCGCCCATTCTTGAAATCCGTCAGTTGACCCACTCTTGAAATCCGTCATTTGGCCCACTCCCCGTCAGTTCGCCCAATTTTTCCGACAGTTCGCCCACCCGTCATTTGACCCAAAAATCCGTCAGTTGACCCACTCCCGACATCCGTCACTTCGCCCAATTTAAAAATCCGACAGTTGACCCAATTTTGCAGGGTCATTAAATCCACGAAAAAGTGCCGCGACCCCAGGGGAATAATCAGCTCAACTCGGCCCTGTCAGTAAAAAAAGGGACGCAATCCCAGAAGATTACTCAAACAGAGGCGACCTTCCTCGTTTAATTAGGTCAACACGAGATGCCTATGGGTGCAACTTTTATGTTTACGTAAAGAAGGATATGAAGATAGGCTCAAAAAAGGTATTATATGAAGAAGTACCAAGACCCTAGGGGAATAATCAGAAGGAGCCGACAATTACGTTTAGTCAGAAACGTGGGGAGCTTTGCGAGATTCTGTGGCAAATTCAGTTGGAAAATCTAAAAGATGAAAAAAAAAGGAAAAATAGAGTAACGAGCAGTAAAGGGTTCTGATTGGTAATACGATTTAGAGTCGTTCACACGGAAATGGAAAGTAAAAGCATAATAGAAATAATATAATGCAGGACTTTACTACCGAGCTTCCGTGTACTATCTCCGAGTATATTCGCAAGCTATCTGCAATGTATGAGTCTCTACTCTGTACGGAAAGTGTCCTCTTGTCAGTGGGAAAACTTTTTTTTGTAAATTTACGTAGCCCACAAACTAAATTTAAACTGCTCATCAACGTTATGTGATTCAAGGTATGTGAGAATTATAAATTTCTTTCGCCGACGGCTTTCAACCCGGCAAACCCGAATATTCAAAAGCTTTTCCAAAATATGATCGTAGATTCGTACAGAACAGCTTTTCCAACCTTGAGTCCCTTGTGCTGTTAACCAAGGACACACCCAGGGTTGCTTACTGCAATATCTACTGCCAGTTTGGGGCCACGGGTAGCCCGAAAGGGGGGGGGGGTGAGTGGGGGTGACATCTGTCAAACACAATCTCCGAGTCGTTTGAATTTTTGTTTTAATATCATCGTAAATCCGTCCCAGTCAAAGGCAAGCCGAGTCGTTTAAATCAGGTTTCAATACCCCGTCAGGGCGGTGACATGATTATTTTTCGAACGACGGGTACCATTGCATCCTTGTTTTAAAACCTGTTCTAGTCGTATATGATTTGTATCTATCTAATCAACTTCAAATAAAACTTACACTTTTACCAATTTTTTTCCGGTTTTGGCCGGATTCCGGGCGAAATACTCGGCCGGGTAGAAAAGAATTATCATGTACGGATTCAGCACGTTTTGTTGCCCCTAAACCAAGCGTTTAATCAACTTAAAATAAAACTTTTATCTTTAATACATTTTCTGGCTTCGGCCGGGTTCCGGACGAACTAATTGTTCGGCGAGAAAATCAGTTTCAGATATGGATTCAGCATGTCTCCTTTCCCCTATATCGACTATCTTATTTGCTTTTTAAAACATTTTTTTTGTCCCTTAATTTGAATCCCCTCCTTGACCCCTAGGTATGGGGCTACAGAGCTCATCTACGAACTTGACCTGTACGTTGACCCAATAGATCCTCATACCAATTTTCAAGAAAATATCTCTACCCTTTCGACATTTATCGTGCTAACAGACGGACGGACGGACAGAAGGATAACTTTTGCGAAGTCGTAGGCATATTTATTCAAACAATGTTTACAACGGATACGTCAGCTACGATTCTTCATCAGCGATATTTCGGCTCTTCTTGGCAAGGGTCCTCGTCAGGCTGTCAATCCTCTGGTTCAACTTCGGGGAAGGAAACAAACCTGTAATCTATATTACAGGTTTGTAATATACTATATATAATATTTGTCATAGGTGTATGACCATAAGCATAATTCGGAGTTTATAAACTGTTGTTTATAGTTGTTTATAAGCTTTACGCAACGGTCAGATTTGATACAGAGAGTATAACTGCGAAAAGTAAACCAGAAGTTAATGCTGGATTGTATAAAGGCCATGCCTTGGTTTATCAATGATCAATCAATTTAATACAAATTCTACTTCTGGTTTATTTGTCACAGTAGAGTACACAGTTAACCACATTTACAATAAGCTTAGCAGAAATGATAGTGCTTGGCCTAAACATAGGGGTTTCTTACCTATGAAACCCTCGTACACCAGGTGTCAGTCAGGTATGCATAGTAACTTTGTAGAATCAGTAGGCTATATCGGTCTGCAACATCACCGGGTGCTGGAGCTTTGTTGAGGATATGCACGTGATCCATGTTACTTTATTTTACGTATTTACCTCTTTTTTTAATTGAAAGCCTACTGTTGTAGTCAATAAGGTAAGAAGTGGAACGATATTAAACAAGACCAAAGGTTTCGATGGGATCCCAAAAGTTCAAATTTGATCCAGACAATTGGGTCTTGTCTTCGCCAGATCCAGTCTTCGCTAGACTCCTTGAACACTTTTACTATTAAAGTTTAGAAAAAGATTAAGGCAAAATAGCTAATCATATGAGAAAACCAAGTTCAGATATGGATTCAGCATGTGTGTTTACCCCTTTAAGTCATATCTATTTTGACGAGGCAGATCGAAACTTCCTGCCTTACTTCTGCCAATTTCCGGTTTTGGCGGAATTTCGGAACTACTTGTCCTGCGAAAAAATAAAGCTCAAAAAACGAATTCAGCATGTCTCCTTAAATCCAACCTCTAATCAACTTGTAATTAAAATTTTACTTTTAACAAATTTTCCGGTTTCAGCCGGATTCCGAGCGATCTATACGTCCGGTGAGAAAATAGTTGTCATATGCGAATTCAGCTTGTCTACTTACCCGCAAATCGAACATCTTATCAAATTTAAATAAAACTTTTACTTTAAACAAATTCTCCGGTTTTGGCCGGATTCCTGCCGAACTAATTGTCCGGCGAAAAAATAATTTTCATATTCGGACTCAGCACGTTTTCTTGCCCCTAAATCAAACCTCCAATCAACTTCATATTACTTTTCACAAATATTCCGGTTTTCGCCGGATTCCGGGTGAACTCTTTGTCCGGCGAGAAAAAAAATTTCATATTCGGATTCAGCATGTCTCCTTACCTTAAATTCGACTATTTAATTAGCTTTTAAAAAGTATTTTGTGTTCCCATAAAATTTCAAACCCCATCCCCACCCCTAAATATAGAACTACATGGCCCATCTTCGAACTTAACCTGTATTTTGACCTAAACACTCTTCATGCCAAGTTTGATCAAAATATCTCAACCCCTTCGAGAGTTATCGTGCTAACAGACGGACGGGCGGACGGACAGACAGACAACTTTACGATGTCATAGGTATCCCTCCACTTACGTTAAGCGACTTTTTGGGATCCCAAAACGTAAGTGGAGGGATACCTATGACATCGCAAAAGTTGTCCGTCTGTCCGTCCGTCCGTCTGTCCGTCCGTCTGAAAGCACGATAACTCTCGAAGGGAACGAGATATTTTGATGAAACTTGGTGTGAGGGTTCGTTGGGTCGTTGGACCAGTCAAGTTCGTAGATGGGCTTTGTAGCTCTACATTTAGGGGTGGGGGAGGGGATTCAAATTAAGGGACAAACAAAATATTTTGAAACAGCTAATGTGATAGTCAATTATAGGGTAAGAAGATATGCTGAACACGATGGTGAAAACTATTTTGTCATCGGACAAGTAGTTCGCCCGGAATCCGGCCAAAACCGGAAAGTTTGTTGAAAGTAAAAGTTTTATTTGAAGTTGATTAGATGTTCGATTTAGGGGTAGGAAGACATGCTGAAGACGATGGTGAAAACTATTTTGTCATCGGACAAGTAGTTCGCCCGGAATCCGGCCAAAACCGGAAAGTTTGTTGAAAGTAAAAGTTTTATTTGAAGTTGATTAGATGTTCGATTTAGTGGTAGGAAGACATGCTGAAGACGATGGTGAAAATTATTTTCTCGACGGACAAGTATTTCGCCCGGAATCCGGCCCAAACCGGAAAGTTTGTTGAAAGTAAAAGTTTTATTTGAAATTGATTAGATGTTCGATTTAGGGGTCGGAAAACATGCTGAAGACGATGGTGAAAACTATTTTCTCGACGGACAAGTATTTCGCCCGGAATCCGGCCCAAACCGGAAAGTTTGTTGAAAGTAAAAGTTTTATTTGAAGTTGATTAGATGTTCGATTTAGAGGTAGGAAGACACGCTGAAGACGATGGTGAAAACTATTTTATCGACGGACAAGTATTTCGACCGGAATCCGGCCCAAGCCGGAAAGTTTGTCAAAATTAAAAGTTTTATTTGGAGTTGATTAGATGTTCGATTTAGGGCAAGAAGACATGCTGAACACTTATGTGAAAACAATTTTCTACCCGGACATGTAGTTCGTCCGGAATCCGGCCAAAACCGGAAATCTGTTGGAAGTCAAAGTTTTATTTCTAGTTGATTAGATAAGCGATTTAGGGTAAGAAGAGATGCTGAGTCCCTGTATGACAATCATATTTTACCCGGACATATAGTTCGACCGGAATCCGACTGGAATCGGAAAATTTGTTATAAGCTAAATTTCTATTTGAAGTTGATTAGATGTTCATTAAGATACCCTGATTTCGTCTTTGAGCTTTCTTTTTTCGCCGGACAAGTAGTTCTGGAGTTCGGCCGGAACCGGGAAATTGGCAGAAGTGGCAGGAAGTTTTCGTCAAAACAGATATGACTTATAGGGGTAAAAACAACAGGCTGAATCCAAATCTGAACTTGGTTTTCTCAGGTGATTAGCTATTTGGCCTTAATGTGTTTCTGAATTTTAGTTGTAAAAATGTTCAAGGAGTCTGGCGAAGACTGGATCTGGCTAAGACAAGACCCAGTTGTCTGGATCAGATATTGAATTTTTGGGATCCCATCGAAACCTTTGGTCTTGTTACTAAATCTGTTCGATATCAGTAATTGGAGACACCGGGACTCGAAACTCACTCGTTTAGTGCATATGGCAACGTCAAATTACATGTAAAAAAAAATCGAGCTTTAAATGTAACAAGACTGGACTACTTGTTGGACATGATTCTGGTCAGTGATACACGGTGAGTGAGGGAATTGAGTGAGTTCCTCAGTTTTTGTCTGACACATGGCAACTTGTAAAAACAACACATTTTAGCTCAACGTCTTATTTTTCAACTTTGTCTCTAATTTTTTGTAATTTTTCATAGTTTTTTCAAGGAATATTCACAATTTTCGCAAGATTAAATGGAGGTACTGAAATTTTAATACGACCTGTCTAAATTTCTTTTTATGGCACTTGTAGCCTCTGTCTCAAATACACCTATCGTAATTCCGTCTGTCGGTCTGTCCGGTTTTTTTTTCACACTTTTTCGAGCTAGGGTACTTCCAGATGTACTAGGACGATGAAACTTGGCAGACTTATCAGGGACCAACCAAACTAACCTGGATATAACCAGTTTCTCGATCCCACCATCTGCGGGGGAGTAGGGGGCGGAGGAATCTGAAAAATTAGGGCAGTTTTTCACACGTTTCCGAGTTAGGGTACTTCCAGATGTGCTAGGACGTGAGGGACTGGAGGGAGGGGGAATCTGGAATATCGAGTTATGCGTAACTTTGGAACGGGTGATGGATTTGAGCGAAATTTCATAATTGAACAAAGGAAATGTCTCTGGGGATCTTTTTCATGTCAGGAAGATGGGGGGGGGGGATACGTGAAAGGCTGATACTGGAGAGATTGGGATGGAACTTTCTGGGAGTAAGAAAAAGATGCTCTGGATAAATCTTTTTCACAACTGGATTGACTTCGGCGATTGTGGGGGGAGTTTGAGGGGAGGGTGGGGGTGTCGGAATTCCGGTGATCACGATTTAAGGCACTTAGATGTGCTAGGACGATCTTGGCTGGAATATTAGACATTCGAGAAGATTGGCTTAGAAATCACCACTTTTCAAATCCGACTATTCCTTAAAGTACCAATCTTGATTGTAAAGTAAGAAAAACACTTTTAAGCGAAATATACATTTTCATGGGTTTTGCTTACAAATGAAGTTCCAGCTCCCTTAAAGTGCGCATGTTAACTGCAAAGTCGGAAAGCACTTTTTATCAAATGGTTCATCTCAACTTATGATAGCGGATTCAACAGCTATGGGGGAGTTGATGGAGGGGTGGTCGGAAATTTCAAGAAACGGATAGAATGGAGGGATCGGAGTTAAACTTGCTGGGAAGAACAAGCATTTATTCTAGATAAATCGTTTGCACAATTGGACTGGAGCAGGACACTTGGGGGTAGGAGGTGTAGGGGGGGCCTTCCAGAATTCCTGTGATGGCGTTTTTCAAGACGAAAGTTGGCAGGCATATCGGGACCCGAACATCTGACAGACCCCTTACCTACTACATACAGCTGCAAGTGCCATTTGAGCTTACAACTATTTTATTGCACCCATCTTCATACTCTTCTTTACGAAAACATAAAAGCTGCACTAATAATCAACTCGTGTTGATCCTAATTAAACGAGAAAGGGTGTCTCCAATGGAGTAATCTTCCGTCCGTCTGTCCGTCTGTCAGCACGATAAATCTCGAAAGGAATGGGCTATTTTGATGAAACTTGGTGTGAGGATTCTTTCTGTCAACGGTAAGATCAAGTTCGTACATGGGCTCTGTAGTCCTACATTTAGGGGGGGGGGGGGTCAAATTAAGGGGCAACACAAAAATTTTGTAACAGCTAATGTGATAGTCGATTATGGGGTTAAAAGACATGCTGAACACGATGGTGAAAACCATTTTCTTGCCGGATAAGGCAAGGTTGGTTGGTTAGAATTAAAAGTTTTCTTTGAAGTTGATTAGAAGTTCCATTATGGAATAAGAAGACATACTGAACGCGATGATGAAAACCATTTTCTCGTCGAACAACTAGTTCGCCCGGAATCCGGCCAAACCGGAAAATTTGTTAAAAGCGAAAGTTTCGTTTGAAGTTGATTAGATGACAGATTTAGGGCTAAGAAAAGACGCTGAGTCTGTATATGACACTCATTTTTACCCGGACATATAATTAGTCTGGAATCCGGTTGAAACCGGAAATTGTATAAGTTAAAGTTTTATTTGAATTTATTAGATGTTCTTTATAGGGATAAGGAGATACGTTGACTTCGTTTCTGGATTGTTCTTTTTTTGCTGGACAAGTAGTTCACTCGGAATTCGGCCGAAACCGGAAATCTGGCAGATGTAAAGCAGGAAGTTTCGGTCAGTATCGTCAAAATAGAAATGGCTTATAAAGGTATATCTGAACTTGGTTTTCTCAGATGGTTAGCGTGGCGAAGACTAGATCTAGCGAAGACAAGACCCAATTCCCGGGATCAAACATTAGATTTTTGGGATCCCATCGAAACCATAGGTCTTGTTTCTCAAGAGATATCCTCTTGTTACATGGAATCCCAAAACTTGCAATGGGTATTGCAATCTGTAAACCTGGTCTGTCGTGGTTAATCCGCGAAATTCCTCGAAAAAGTTAAAGTAGCTTTTGGACATTCGGGTCCCTGGTTTGAAAGCCTTCGGTTCTTACACATATAAACACAGATCTTTGATGTCCTATTTATATTCAGTTGGTAGGCTACGTAGAATTAGAAAAACCATCTTCCCACTAACAAGAGGAAAATTTCCGTAAAGAGTTGAGTCTCGTACATTGCATTTACTTTTGATAGTAGGGCTAATATTCTCTCCAAGAAATACTAGGAGGCGACACGAGAAAGCTTGGCATTAAAATCTACGACCTAACCCTCAACTTAGGTCCGAGTCTCGATACGCGACGGGCGATGCTCTACACGGCAATTGAAGAACGAAAAGTTCGCTTACAGTCCGAATAACGTACAATAAAAGGATTGTCTTCGAGTTGTAGATGTTTCCTGATTTCCATCTGAGGGACTGGAATTCACGAAGGCTTTGCAGATGTTCTTTAGCACAACCATTGTAGTTAAACGACTCGGCTTGCCTTTGACAGGGACGGATTTACGACTGAAGCTGGCCAAAAGTGCCAAAATTAACAATTAAAAAAAAAATAAAATCGGATTGTCTTAAAATAAAACGAGCGTCCGGGACCTCGATGAGGCCAAAATAAAAGAGTGATAGGACTTAGCAAAAGGCAGGAGAGGGGTGAATCTCCGCTCCTTCGGGCCACCCTTATTCCTACTATGCTTTTACTTCTTATTTCCTTGTGAACTACTCCCAATCGTGTTGCCAGTCGAAAACTTTCTCTGAACGTTACTTTATTTTTACCTTTTACTTTTGTGCTCATCCTCTATATTTTCCTTTCGTATTTTATGCAGAATCTAACAACAAGCTTCTAATATTTCTGACTAAATGTTTACGTAATTATTACAGTGAACAAGTAACATAAAAAACTACGAAATACAGTTCCGAGTCTACCTAGGATGTTGAACTTTGGATAGGTCTGTTTGCGCGTATCGTGGCAAAAACCTTTCAATTTCCGTAAAAATTAGCAACAACCTCTTTATCAAGCAACAAAGTTTGTTACAAACTATTTGAACAGCTTTTCTTTTCACCCATCTTCACGTGAACGGGATCTTTTTTTTAAGTAAACAGAACAATCGAACCCAAAGAAATTTTGTATCGACCCTAATTAAACGAAAAAAGGTTCGCTCCTTCTGATTATTCCCCTGGGTTCGCGCCCCTTCTTCATTGATGTTACTGATCTAGCAAAGTTGGGCCAACTGTCGGATTTTTGGGCCAAATGACGGGTGGGCGAACTGTCGGATTTTTGGGCCAAATGACGGGTGGGCGAACTGTCGGAAAAGTTGGGCTAACTGACGGATTCTTAGGCGAAATGACGGGTGGGTCAACTGACGGATTTTTGGGCCAAATGACGGGTGGGCGAACTGTCGGATTTTTGGGCCAACTGACGGGTAGACAAACTGTCGGAAAAATTGGGCGAAGTGACGGATTCTTAGGCGAAATGACGGGTGGGTCAACTGACGGATCTTTGGGCCAAATGACGGGTGGGCGAACTGACGGTGGGTGAACTGACGGGTGGGTGAACTGACGGTGGGCGAACTGACGGGTGGGAGTAGTGACGGGTGGGTGAACTGACGGGTGGGTGAACTGACGGGTGGGTGTAGTGACGGGTGGGCGTAGTGACGGGTGGGCGTAGTGACGGGTGGGAGTAGTGACGGGTGGGCGTAGTGACGGGTGGGCGTACTGACGTTGGGCGAACTGACGGGTGGGCGAACTGTCGGATTTTGGAAGTGGGCGAACTGACGGGTGGGCGAACTGACGGGTGGGGGTAGTGACAGCGACCCCTCCCAAGCATGGTAAGCAAATAGTTACTAAGGTTGCAACGGTCAGCGTAGTAGCTACGAGGTTGGAACGAAAATAGTAACTGATAATTACTGTAGTTAGAAGGGTGGAACACGCTCAGCATCTCTTACGCCAAAGTCTCCTCTAATACGATCTGTAGATGACTAAGAGGGAGCTACCGCAAAAGGTAGCTCTTGGTTCAGTAAAGATGTGCGGTTGCTTAGCGATTGAAGCTCCCCTTGCATATATCCTTATAAGTAGAAAGCTACAGTTTCAATGTAAAGTTTTACTTCACGCCTGAGTTGGAAAACACAAGAAAGACCACGAACGGCAACACTGGATAACATCCCTTTGTGGATGTGGCCCAACGCCGTGTCGAGTTTGACTCTTCTCTAGACAGGTGCTGACCGTATTATAGTGATTTGTTTAGTCATTTCGTTTAGTTTAGTCGGATCCTTTTCTTTTTCTTTCCTTTATTGTTTTTCAGATACTCCGTATGGGTACGCTGTGTGCCATTTTTATTTAGGTTAATCAAATTGTTGATTGATTGATTGGTTAATATTACTACAGGACTGTTGCATGAAGCTGCCCTTACTACGGCACCGCCCACCCCCCAATTGGCCATGGTACATGATCCTGCCACCTTGGATCATGAAGCTGCCACCCCCAGAAAAATCATGCAAATTCCAAGAAAACAGCAAATTTTGTTATTTGCAAAAGGTCAAGGAACCTCTCTGACCAAACAGCTGGCCTCTAACTTCACCATGTAGCAAAATACTATTTTTAGCAAAGTGGGCGGCTTCATGATCACTTGGGTGCCTATATTCTTTCGTGATTTCCAGCTTAGCCTTGAACAATTTCAAGTAAACTGTGGTACCAGCAGAAAGTGAAGGTTCTAAGCTTCCTTTAAGGATACTCCTCTGAATTTTATCTCAACCTTTACTCTTTTTCCCTAAGTCATTTCCCAAAAATAGGAGTTTAGGGTGGCGGCTTCACGCAGCACTCCTGTAATAGTTTGCGCTACTCTAAAGTGGAAGTTTGTGAAGTCCGAGCTCAAACGTATTGCGCGTCCAAATTTGTATTCTCACAGATACAGTGCTTGTTTAATTCAACAAGACCGAAGGTTTCGATGGGATTCCAAAGGGCAATATTTTGTCGGTCTTTTAAAAGAGATATTCAGGTTTTGCAGATGTTCAGTCTTTGTTGAACCCCCACACATTTAATGTCATTCTAACAGCTACTGAACAACAGCAACTAAGTCAGACTGTGCAG
Source organism: Branchinecta lynchi (assembly GCA_023053575.1). Taxonomy (NCBI): domain Eukaryota; kingdom Metazoa; phylum Arthropoda; class Branchiopoda; order Anostraca; family Branchinectidae; genus Branchinecta; species Branchinecta lynchi. The sequence goes on along the minus strand of JAKZAP010000011.1, from coordinate 21,681,400 downwards.
CTAAAAGCATATCAAACAATCAGGCTTTTTCGAAAAATTCTTTCTTGACTAGATTTCGACAGGACTATCCTTCGGGGGGGGGGGGAGAATGAACAGCATTTCCTGATTAACCGCTTTTGGGTATGCCTACATCCTCCAACTAACTTTTATCGACATCAGAATTCTATTTTCGAAATTTCCGGTTTTGCCCAGTCCCGTCAAACTACTTATCCGGTGAGAAAAAATAGCTCGTATTTGGATTCAACATGTATTGTTAGCCCCTTCTTGATGCTCCGATCGACTAAAAAAACAATTTCTACTTCTATCAAATTTTTGGTTTCTGACAAATTGCAGATGAACTAATAATCCAGCGAGAATAATCCAGGTTCACACACATGGATTCAGCTTGTATTCTTGCTCCTATAAGGATGTTCCGATCGACTTCAGAATAAACTTTACTCCTACCAAATTTCCAGTTTTCGTCAGATCCCGGTCAGTCTACTTGTCCGGTCGGAACCTATCGAAATGTGTGTTCAGGATGTATTCTTATCTCTAAATCGATGCCCTAGTCCAGTGGTTCCCAACCCTAGGGGGTACGCGAGACCCTTGCAAGGGGTACGCGAAGGTACCAAAATCTATTTAATCTGTATTTTCAAAATATCACCTCACTCATTTTTGATTTTCGAAAGCCAATTTTACCAGCAGAGTCATCACTGGCCAAATAGTTTTTGGGGGAAGATATTTTCCCGAGTGGCTGGTAATTTGTACCTGCTTTCTTTCGAAAAAAATAAGTGTTTTTACGAAAATTGCGGCGCGCCGACCAGTTTCTTTTTACCGAGTGGCCGACCACTTAGGGGGAGGGGTGTCCCCAGCCCATGCGTGAAATTCCCCTAGTGAAATTCATGAAATAATATTGATTCCAGAACAGCTTGCCTACTGCTGTAAAATCTATTCCTGTGTCAAATAATATTGTTCAAAAAGAAGCGAAGGCATTGCAAGTAATATTGTCATTCAGGTCTAGAACAAAATTAACGAAAATGTCTGCGATGCAGCTTGATGGAAGCACAAATTTGCGGGATGAGTCACATGAAGCTCAGATGACGGTATTTGTCCGTTACCTCCAGTACCGAGGGACAGCATGATACAAATTATTCGTGTGCGTGTTATTTATCAGTTTGCAGTAACAGCGTAGAACTTATGACTGGATTCAAAATCCATTTAGTGGAAACGTGATGTCAAGCTCCGGCAAAAATGTGATGACTGTAAACAATGTTGCCCTTAATGACATAGAGCCATTTGACACAATTTTTGCTACAACGCAGCCTCAAATGTCTCATTGTGTTGCGAGAGCAACACTTTGGTTTTGTCCTCGCTTTTTTTTTTTTTTTTTTTTTTTTCCTATGACTCCGATTTCATTTTATTCCTGGTAACTGAGAAGGGTCTAACCTGTGCGGTTTTTACAGAAAGTGTGGACCTTAGGCCGGATTGATGAATATGACATTACATTTTGGAAAGCTCCGTAGAACTCTTGCCTGGGGCCAATAAGGATGGTTTATGCTTGCCCTCGAGCCAGAGCCTACGGTTTGCAAAGTGAAGTGGAGTTGTATAGCCTATGTCAGAGAGGACTATCTGAAGTTGTGTAGCGAACCTTTCGTTTCATCAAAAGATGTTTCTGCTTTCGAGTGGAAAGCTCCGTTCTAGCACGCAAGCAGGCAGGCACCAGTTTCAAACTGAAGATGGACTAAAATCTATAAGTGTTAAATATATGCGGCAATTACCCGGCCCCACAGCCAACATATCTTCTTTGAGTGATAAATAGAAAAATCTACAGAGACAAAAAAGTGGCTTTTTCCCACGGGTCCGAAAGTGCTGCCATCTATTGTTTCTGTCCATGTCTGAGACGATTTCAGCTGAGTTTATAATTATTTTTTTTTGCACTTTGGTTTGTGGTAGAGTAACGGTATCAGATGTGCCTCTTAAACTTTAAAAGTTCTCTCATTGCTAAAGAAACTAGAGCTTATCCTTTGCTCCTTTCTAAGTCGTGACGTTAGAAAGTTGGCCTACGGCAAAAAAGTCAACTTTTGAACTAAGACAGGTAGAATTTTTTTTTCGACGGCAATCGATAGCCATTGATGATCTGATCAAAGTATATGCCATCCATTTTTTGGTACAAAAATTCCTTCATGAGATACACCAGTTTGAAAATTTCAAAGGGGTTGACAACTTCATAGTAAGGTACATTGAAACCAAAAACAGGCGACACCAGTTATGATACATATAGGGGACTTTTAAGCAACAGTCGACTGTTAGCCCATAATCATCTTCGGTAATGAGGGGTTTGCAGCTTTTGCTTGTTGGTATACCTGTTATTTGTTTCCGGTGTATTCGATGGTAAGAACAATTTGGTTCCCAATGGTAAGATATACAAGGGACTTGTAAGTAATAATCGGCTGTTATGCTACAATCATCTTCTGCGATGATGGGTTTGCAGCTTTTGCTACCTGGTGTACCCATTATTTGTTTCTAGTTAACTTAATGTATATCACGGGAGAGGGACTTGTAAGTAGGAATCGGTTCACGAGGGGCTAAGAATTTTTGCAAATGGGTGCACATTGTATTCGATTTCTATAAATCTGACGGTAAGAAAGTTTGTGTCGATGGTCTATCAATGTAACCGAGGATTAACTGTTTACACAACGGATACAAACGAAAATGTAAAGCAATGAGGTAGTTTCATAATAATTAATAGTGTCAACTATGGTATTTTAATCCTGAAAAGTTACGGATAGCTTTCTATTACCAACTAGATTATATAAGATTTTCATCCGTCACGATGTCTACGATTGAAAAGGATAAAGTACAACTGACTGCAAAGTTAATTTAGTCCCTTCTTCCTATATTATTTTGTTGTTGTTTTTACAACGCTGAAGAATACCTTTTGGTCATATGATTAATTTTTTTAGAACATCCCGTTTAAAAAGCTTATGCTATAATCATCTTCAGCGATGAGGGGCTTGCAACTTTTGATAGCTGGTATATCCATTATTTGTTTCCGGTGAATTTGATGTCAATCACGGGAGACTTGATGTCAATCACGGGAGACTTGATGTCAATCACGGGACTTGTAAGTAAGAATCGGTTCACGAGAGGCTAGAAATTTTTGAAAATTGGTGCACATTGTATTCGATTTCTGTAAATATGACAGTAAGAAAGTTTGTATCGATGGTCTATCGCTATAACCTAGGATTAACTGTTTACGCAACGGGTACAAACGATACGGTAATGTAAAACAATAAGGTAATTTTGTAATAATTAATAGTGTCATCTATGGTATTTTAATCCTAAAAAGTTACGGATAGCTTTAATATCAACTAGATTATATAAGATATTGTTCCAAGTTTTCATCCGTCACGATATCTACGATTGAAAAGGATAAAGTTCTACTTCGACGGCAATCGATAGCCGCTGATGAGCTGATCAAAGTATATGACATCCATTTTTTGGTAAAAAAAAATCCTTTATGAGATACACCAGTTTGAAAGTTTCAAGGGGTTGACAACTTCAGTAGTAAGGTACACACTGAAACCAAAAATAGGCGATACCAGTTGTGAGACATTTAGGGGACTTGTACGCGACAGGCAACTGTTAGCTCATAATCATCTTCGGCAATGAGGGGTTTGCAGCTCTCGCTAGTTGGCGTACCTGTCATTTGATGAACAATTTGGTTCCCAAATGTAAAACATGCAAGGGACTTGTAAGTAATAATCGGCTGTTATGCTACACAAATCTTCAGCGATGAGGGGTTTGCAACTTTTGCTAGTCGGTGTACCCATTATTTTTATCCGGTGAACTTGATGTCTATCACGGGAAAGGGACTTGTCAGTAGAATCGGTGCACGAGGGGCTAGAAATTTGTGCAAATTGTTGCACACTGTATTCGATTTATATAAATCTGACGGTAAGATAGTTTGTATCGTTGGTCTATCGCTGTAACCTAGGATTTACTGTTAACGCAACGGGTACAAACGATACTGTAATGTAAAACAAGGTAGTTTCGTAATAATTAATAGTGTCATCTATGGTATTTTAATCCTAAAAAGTTACGGATAGCTTTATAATACCAACTAGATTATATAGGATATTATTCCAAGTTTTCATCCGTCACGATGTCTACGATTGAAAAGGATAAAGTTCAACTGACTGCAAAGTAAATTTAGTCCCTTTTTTCCGATATGCTTTTGTTGTGGTTAGGGCAATCGATAGCCCTTGAAGAGCTGATCAAAATATATGCCATCCATTTTTCTGAACAAAAATCCTTCATGAGATAAGCCAGTTTGAAAGTTTCAAGGGGTTGACAACTTCAGGAGTAAGGTACACACTGAAACCAAAAATAGGCGATACCAGTTGTGAGACAAGACATGTAAGGGACTTGTAAGCAACAGTCGACTGTAAGCAACAGTCGACTGTTAGCTCATAATCATCTTCGGCAACGAGGAGTTTGCAGCTTTTGCTAGTTGGTATACCTGTTATTTGTCTCAGGTGTATTCGATGGTAAGAACAATTTTGTTCCCAATTGTAAGACATGCATGGGACTTGTAAGTAATAATCGGCTTTTATGCTATAATCATCTTCAGCGATGAGGGGTTTGCAACTTTTGATAGCTGGTGTATCCATTATTTGTTTCCGGTGAATTTGATGTCAATCACGGGAGACGGACTTGTAAGTAAGATCGGTTCACGAGGGGCTAGAAATTTTTGAAAATTGGTGCACATTGTATTCGATTTCTGTAAATATGACAGTAAGAAAGTTCGTATCGATGGTCTATCGCTATAACCTAGGATTAACTGTTTACGCAACGGGTACAAACGATACGGTAATGTAAAACAATAAGGTAGTTTTGTAATAATTAATAGTGTCATCTATGGTATTTTAGTCCTGAAACGTTACGGATAGCCTTCTTCCGATATTGTTTTGTTGTTGGTTTTACAACGCTAAAGAACAGCTTTTGATTATGTGATTATTCTTTTTAGAACATACCGTTTTAAAAGCTTCGATAAGTTGACAATTTCAGCATTTAACCGACAGCGAAGAAACAAAACCAAAGTGTTGCTCTCGCAACACTTTAGCCGGCGAAGCCGGACAAAGGTTGCCGCAACACTTCACGTTGCCCGGGCAACGTAGGTCTAGTTGATTTTGTATATATTTCTACACGTGTATGCCTTTTCAATTATGATATAAATATCGCCTTTTTCAGGTTCTGAAAATGGGGGTACGCAACCTTTTCGAACCTTGTTTAGGGGTACGTGGTGCAGAAAAGGTTGGGAACCAGTGCCTTAGTCGACCAACGTTTAACCTCTAATCAACTTCAGATCAGACTTTCACTCTTACCAATGTTCCAGTTTTCGCCGGATTCCGGGCAAACTGCTTATTAATTGTTGATGTCAAGATAGTCGTCAGATGAGGCGTATGTTCCCCCTCCTCTCCCATGGTTCATTCGTCGCTCAGAGAGGAACACTGGCAATCGTTTTTTGCCGTATCCTGCCGAATCGTCAATTCAGTTTTTAGACAGTGTTATACTTACGTTTAGTTCAGTTCGTTTTTCGTGAGGTATATTAGTTAATTTGTTGTCTACTGTTTTAATGTCTTGTGCAAATATTGTGCACGTCTTTTACCTGTTGGACGACCTCTTCTAGCTTTATGCTATTTGGTTTGAATAGAGTTGATTGACTGATTGCCTGTGTCGCCTGGCCATAAAGTGTTATTCTTACGCTCGGTCGCTCTGAATCGACTTTCTTCGCGGTTTTCCACATTCGTCAGTTGGACCGGCGAAAACGTCACATTTACAAAGACATTAAAGTTTAACCGAAGGGGCCTGGGGTAGGATAATCTAGTTACCCCTCACTTATTCCCTTAACTTGGCTTGAAGTGGGAGAAAGATTTATGATTTTTTTTGTTCAGGCAATAAGCAATCTTCACCAATTTCACCACTGCCCACTAAAAAGCCGCGTTTGTGTTGAGATTAAAATTTTCAGTGTCATAGTGGAATTTACGTTGCGGAGTAACGTAAATATTCTGAACGTCATAACTAGAGATATTCTGAACGTCATAACTAGAGCAGATAGTAGAAAATAAAAAAATCTCTTTGCAGAATCCAAATAATTCAGTGTACTCAATTAAATGACAAAGAAATAAGTTGGCTTTTCAGTTAAACTTGAAAGAGGGGAGGGAGGGGGGAAACACCATGGATGAGCTTGTTACCGTACCTAGTATGCCTTCCGGGTCAAAAGGTCCACTTAAATAAGTCGTCCTAGCTGTTGGAAAGTTGTAAATGTGGCTATCGGTCAAAATCAGTTTGTCGATGTAACCGGCAGCTCCGCCAATACAGATCCCTGAGTAGGATGCGTTCTTGTGCAATCCACCAGCGCCGAGATAACCCCTAAAAGATGATAATGAAATCGAAAAAAAAAGAAAAAAAAGGAATAACTGACCTATCGGTGACATTTGTCTATCTGTGGAATTAGAATTATACTCGAAGCAAATCACGAAGATAATTTCATAAACCACATTGCGTACGAGCTGTTCGACAAGGTCGCTTGCTCGTGGAATGAAATTTCGTTTAACAGTCACTCGCTAGCACCAAAGCAAAATAACACTAGGAAGTAGCTCCAAGACTTGAGATGCGTTCGATTCGAGCCCTCCTTGTCTCGGTCTTGCTATTGCCTTGTCACGGTTTAAAGCCGTTTTATTTAGCCTCACCAGAGCCTCGTTTGTGTTGCAATCGCGCTACCGCATCGCTGCTGCAGCACTTCTCTGCTTTTGCCTAATATGCGTTTTTGGGTTCACTTTCTTCTTGGTTGAAGCGGCAGCGCTGCAGCATCTTGCAGGGAAGCACGGACTTGGTCGATGAGCAAGTCCGTGATTCTCGAGAAGCGCTGCCGTCTTCCTCGGAAGCGCTGCAGTGCAAAAACGGATGTAGAAAGAATCGGCCGAGAAGTGGACTTGCAGCATGCAACAAAAACGAGGCTCAGATGAATGACTCAACGAACAAGCATCACAATCACAAATAAAATGCAGTCGAGAAATCTACCCGAGACAGGACCGAAACTTGCTCCGAGATCATGTCGTCATTCACGGCGTCCTGTCAGACAGGGCTCTGACAATTGTCAGCTGACAGGATAAATAAAACGGCATTAATAGGACAAGGACACACACTCGAATAGTATGGACACTAGCACCACAAGCAATACAGAACGTCACTATTGAAACTCAATCAGTCTTTCACCAGCGCTGGCTCCGATAACTTCATATTCTGTACATAACAAAAAAATGATACAGCCTCCATTGTTTCCTTGGTGTATGCAGACCTCACCCTTGCTTTACTAGAAATTTCTGAACCGGAAAGTTTGTCTCGCTTTAAATGCTGCAATCGTAGTGGGTGGCGCTTTGAGTATGGCCCGTTTACAAAGCATGGAAAGCATAGGTATTGGCGCGACTCTCTATGTTATTTTGCTCTGGCTAATACCGAGCGAGAACAGTCTTGTTATTGCTATTCGCAGGTATTGGTTTTCTCGTTTGTCGATCTTCATCTACATTTTAGCCTTTTTCTTCGAAATTTTCCGTCGACCCTGAAGAAGGGAGACGGTTGTCCTCCTCGCTTTTTATTTAAGTATTCTCGTCGGCCTTTAACCAGACCTAAGGTTTCGATGGGATCCCAGAAGTCTAATATTTAATCCAGACAACTAGGTCTTGTCTTCGCCAGATCCAGTCTTCGCCACGCTAATCATCTGAGAAAACCAAGTTCAGATTTACCTCTATAAGCCATATCTATTTTGACGATACTGACCGAAACCTCCTGCTTCACTTCTGCCAAATTTCCGGTTTCTGCCGAATTCCGAGCGAACTACTTGTCCAGCAAAAAAAGAATAATTCAGAAACGATTTCAACGTATCTCCTTATCCCTAAAAAGAACATCTAATAACTTCAAATAAAACTCTAACTTATAAAATTTTCAGTTTCAACCGAATTTCGGACGAATTATATGTCCTGGTAAAAAATGATTGTCATATACAGACTCATCGTCTTTTTTTAGCCCTACATCTGTCATCCAATCAACTTCAAATGAAACTTTCGCTTTTAACAAATTTTCTGGTTTGGCCAGATTCCGGGCGAACTACTTATCCGGCAAGAAAATGGTTTTCACCATCGTGATCAGCATGGCTTCTTACCCCATAATCGACTATCACATTAGCTGTTAAAAATATTTTGTTTGAATCACCACCCCACCCCTAAATGTAGGACAGGACTACCAATCTTTGAACTTGACCTTACCCTTGAGCCAAAGAATCCTCACACCAAGTTTCATCCAAATACCTCATTCCCTTCGAGAGTTATCGTGCTGACAGAGGGACAGACGGACAACTTCTGCGATGTCATAGGTATCCCTCCACTTACGTTTTGGGATTACCAAAAGGCGTTTTCGCCTGTTTTGGGTAAAATGTAAGTGGAGGGATAGGCTACCTATGACTATAACATCCCAAAAGTTGTCCGTCTCCGGATTATTTTTTCCGGCAGGGGCTGAGATCCCGTCTGTCCGCACGATCACTGTCGAAGGGAATGCGATATTTTGATGAAAATTGGTGTGAGGATTCTTTGGGTCAAGTTCGTAGATGGGCTCTGTAGGCCTACATTTAGGGGAGGAGGTTCGAATTAAGGGGCAAACAAAATAGTTTTAAACAGCTAATGTGATAGTCAATTATGGGGTAAGAAGACACGCTGAAGACACGCCATTTTCTTGCCAGATATGTAGTTCGTCCGGAATCCGGCAAAAACCGGAAAGCTGGTTAGAGTTAAAAGTTTTATTTGAAGTTGATTAGATGTTCGATTATGGGGTAAGAAAACATGCTGAAGACGATGATGAAAACCATTTTCTCATCGGACAACTAGTTCGCCCGGAATCCGGTCGGACAACTAGTTCGCCCGGAATCCGGCCAAACCGGAAAATTTGTTAAAAGCGAAAGCTTTATTTAAAGGTGATTAGATGACAGATTTAGGGCTACGAAAAGACGCTGAGTCTATATATGACACTCATTTTTTTTACCAGGGTATATAATTCGCACGGAAGAATCCGGTTGAAACCGGAAATTTGTTATTAGTTAAAGTTTTATTTGAAGTTGATTAGATGTTCTTTATAGGGATAAGGAGACACACTGAATTCGTTTCTGAAGTGTTCTTTTCTTGCTGGACAAGTAGTTCGCTCGGAATTCGGCCAAAAACCGGAAATTTGGCAGAAGTAAAGCAGGAAGTTTCGGTCAGTACCATCAAAATAGATATGGCTTATAGCGGTATATCTGAGCTTGATCTACTGAGATGATTAGCGTGGCGAAGACTGGATCTGGCGAAGACAAGACCCAATTGTCTGGATCAAATATCAGAGTTTTGGGGTTCCATCGAAACCTTAATTCTTTGTGACAAGTCAAATCACGGCGTCGAATTAAAAACGTAAACTGCGGAATGATTTTCGCAGTATCGTAGTGGCCTCTGCCACCGGAAATCAACAGCGATGCTCGGACCATCATGGTTCTTTGTATCGACGAAGGGTAAACAGAGGAGTTATCCAATCTGGACCTCACCATATACAAACAAAAACAGACCCACTCACGTTGGGCAGCCTGGAACCGGAAGGCCAAAGGTGATAGCACTGTGAACTAGGATGAGGAGAAGCGAGGTCACCCACTGAGGCCAAGCTGCAGCCACATCGTCGATAGCTGTTTTGGCAAAATTTTCAAAGCCCTTCAAAGAGAAATAAATGTATTCGATCTTAGAAAAAGTCTGTACTAAGACTGTAATAAAAAATTTATTTGCTATTAGAGCCAATGACCATCACAACACACATAAAAAATATACCCCCTGGAGGCAGACTGGTGCTACCCTGAGGACCTTCGCCAGCTGTTTTATGTTTTCAAAACAACTCTTTCCCATGACGCTGCGAATCCTTCATTCATTTCTTCTCATTTGACTCAAAATATTTCTAACCTGAGTCAGAGATGGGCGAATCCGACCATGAGAGGATTCGAATCCTAATCCAGGATAGGTAAGAATCCGACTCCGAATCCACCATTTGACGCTGAGGATTCGAAACCGGATTCGTATCCGACCTTAACAAATATAAAATCATATACGTAGGCTATAGTTCAAAAATCAGAGGTGACAAAAAGCACTCATATCTAACGTAATCGGACGTCGTGACAGATTACTCAGGATGGTTGGTGGTGAAGATAAAAAATTTGGATTGCCTAACGCCCCTGTAAAAATCTGGGAAACGGAAACCGGAAGGACTTAGACTAGAAAGTTCAGCGGATTCGTAAGATTTAGGGTTTGGAATCCGAATATAAATCCGAATCCAGCCTGACAAGCAGAAGATTGGAATCGGATTCGAATCCGGCCAAAAGCACCAATCCTGGATTCGAATCCGAATACGGACTCGCCCATCGACCTGAGTTCACTCTTCACTTTCACATTCACGCATCAGATGTTTTAGGTTTTCATTCATACTACCACATTCGGACAAACAACTGGTCCAGATTTAAAATACATCCGACTTGATATTCTTCATACCCTGAATACTCCCACTCCCTCCTCTAACACGCCGCCAATACAACATCACGCCAATCTTACGATGGCGATACAAGTTCTTATATTTCAGGAACAAATCTATTGGCGTACTTTATTTGTAGAATCGGATGCGCGAGCGACCAGATCATGCAAATACCAGTCGGTTGACTTTGGCACGGTTATGCGCTGCCAATATGAAGAATCTAATAATAAATAACAGTGGATCGCTCACCTTGACTTCACTGACTTGGAAGGTAGGCGTTCCAAGTAGTGTTACAGTTCCGGCAACAAAATACGATATGGCAAATCGTTGTAAAACACCAGGTATCCGGAGTCGCTCTAAAGTACTGCCGCGAGAACCCAGACAAAGACCAATTACGAACAATAAGATCGACCGCTAGAAGAAGAAATATATTTACGAGCCAAGTCGAATTTTGAGTAACGTCTCAAAAAATGACTAAAAATTTCAACCCAGGCCTCAAAACTTTTGCACTGGCAGCCATAAGGCTAAATCGTCTAAAATGACAATCACGATTGGGTGGTCGACTTAAAATATGCTGTTTCTATCTAAAAACCAATTGTACTCTCTGCTCCCAAATAAATGTAAACTCTTCTTTCCACCAACGTATCATAAGCAATGACAAAAACTACAATAATAATAATAACTTAATTGTAACCCACTGCACAAAAACAATGTGAAGATAGTGGAGTACAGAAGAGAAAGAAACAAATAAACAACTGAACACAGAAATCAACAGAACAAACGGATGAGCCCGTGATATGGAGTAACGCTGTTTACATACTTGTTTACAAGCTTCTGGAATTTTGCCGTTATATCGGGAGCTTTGTACTTTCGGATTATTCTCCGATTTCGATACGATATAGGCAAATAAAACAGGTGTTTACAGTATTTGTAGTAACATACACCTAGTTTATGTATGTCACTCTTTTCCAATAGAATAAATGTGCCATAAAGATAGAGTGATAAGCAAGAGCTGGAAGCTCATATGGCACTTACAAGGCCGGGTTAGATGGAAGTGATGGTCAAAAGTTTTTTTCACTTTTCGGTTAAGATACGCCAAACTTGCAAGGGCAGAGGATGGAAGCGATGGTTAAAAGCTCTTTTTTTTCACTATTCGGTTAAGAAGCGCACTTGAAGGGTGCTTAAAAATAATTTCTAAGCAAAACCGAGGCAAAAAGGATCATGTGCTCATGGCGATCGTGAAAAGGTAAATTTTGCTTAAAAGTATTTTTTTTATTTTTCGGTTGGATGAGTTCTTTAAGGGATGGTCGGATCGGAGAAGTGACGATGTCTAACCCAACGGTGTCAAGTTTCTAATGCTCCAGCAAAGTAGTATCGTCCTAGCACACCTGTAAGTACCTTCACTCACGATCACCGGAATTCCGACTCCCCCCCCCCCCCCCTCGGTACCCGAATCCGGTCTAATTCTGTCACTGATGCACCTAGGACTTGTGCCTCTACTTCCCACCAAGTTTCATCATGATCGCTCCCCTCTATGTGTGTCACAAGATTTCCGGCTCTCCCCTCCTACCCCCCCCCCCCCCCCCCCCCCTAGTTCATCAGATCCCCCAGGTCTCGAAATGGGACATCTGAGACATGAGGTATTTCAAGATATCAAGTTTCCTTAAGATCCGATAACCCGTTCGAAAGTTATGCATGCCATATTTCCGGATTCCGCCGTCTCCTCCTCCACCCACGATGGTCGGATCAGGCGAGTGACTCTTTTCAAGTTAATCTGGTCGGGTCCCTGATATGCCTGCCAAGTTTTATCGTTCTAGCCCACCTGGAAGTACATTAACTACGGATCGCCAGAATTCCGGAACCCCCCTCTAACTCCCCCACAGTGATTGAATCCGATCCAGTTCGTCAGTTATGTATCTAGAGCTTGTGCTTGTTCTTTCCACCAAGTTTCATCCCGATCGCTCCACTCTGAGAGTTTCACAGGAAATCCGGGTCCCCCCTCCGTCTCCCCCCCCCCAGATTCATCGGATTTGGTCTGGACTGGAACTGAGACATCTGAGACACGAGGTCTTTCCAGATATTAAGTTTCATTAAGATCCGATCACCCATTCGAAAGTTATGCATGCCCCTATTTTCCGGATTCCGCCAACTCCCCTCCCCCCACGATGGTCGGATCGGGCAAATGACAATTTCCAAGTTAGTTTGGTGGGGTCCCTAATAAGCCTGCCAAGTTTCATCGTCGTAGCCCTTCTGGAAGTACCCTAACTCGAGAACAGTGGACCGACAGACCGAAAAGTGCTCGCTATATGGCACTTGAGCGGAGCTGCAAGTGCCATAAAAAAAAACTGAATACAAAGAAACGAAAACCTTTCGGTCATACTTAGACCGGTTTGACACAATCTTTAGAGTATCCAATTAGACGCGATTAGACGATCCTATAGCTTACATCTATTTAAATCCTTCGGTTGTTATTTTATAACCGGTGGGACGGGGGAAGTAAATAGGTAGCGCGAGCAAGGCCCCCGGATGCTAAAACCCTCCCGGAAGGCCACCCCTCCGCCCAGGAATTATAGCAGAACCATACAAGAAGAATAAATACCGGCAATTGGTTTTATTTACAAAAAGAAGCGAAGAAATAAAAAGATGAAAAGATAAGAGTGATCACGGTATATCACTGAATTTATGCCCAATGAATTTACGCCTAAGCCTCGATAAGCACGTACGCAGGAACTCCCCCTCGCAAATCTGCGCCGCTATGACCACCCTTGGTACAAGACAGAACAGACTACTCAAAGGGAGCTAGGGCCGAGGCACGCCTTAGTTAATCAAGACCGCTAGGCCCACCCTTGGTACCAGACAGCTTGAAGAACCGCAAGGCGCCCAGGACCCGTGCAAAGAAAGGCTTTGTCTAACTGATGTCACTTGCTGCTCCTAGAAATTTGCCCACTATCCAAAAAGAAAAAAACTGAACCCAGATAACAAGAATCACAAAAGTTGTAGATCAAGAAAACACTATCGCCTTATCCAGAGAGACAGGAAATAAACAAGAAATAATAATTCGTGTGATTTTTACTGACTTAAAAGTTACTGCTTATTTTTACTGTGTACAAACACTTCATATGTGAAAAGATGGTTACTTTACCTACAAACTACATTCTTACAAGAGAACTGAACTCTTTGAAAGCCAAGACAAGTCTGCCGAAGGATTCTCAACACGAAACATACGAAAGCTGTTGTTGTTGTTAGTTTGAGGCAACGTTGGCCCCTCTGTGTTTACAGCTATATTTTTAAGAAGGCCTTGGCTATACCTAGCCTATGTGTTTACAGTTTACGGTTTCGAGAACCTTCGCCACTCTGGTCTAGACGGATGTTATGCACTGTATGGGAAATATTACTTTGTTGACAAAATATTACAAGAAACGTATAGCTACTATTTCTGTCCTTGATCTTAAATAATTAATAGACGTAGTTGATTGATATTTAGAATAAGTCTTTAATCGAAGATTACAAGTTCCGGTCTCCTTTTAAATTTGACGGAGTCAAGAAACACTGATACAAACATATAGATATAAATTGCCGTTTGCTACAAAATCTTGCACTATCCTGATACCCTAAATGAGCAGATCTACCCATAATTTCTGAAGAAATATAACATCATATCTAGTCACCATCAATTACAATTTAATATAAGCCCTCTCTAGCTATTCTAAATTCCATCCATCTACCCAGCACCCTAAACGGATTCAAAATTATACAAACAAGGCACTCACTAGGATTACACCTACTTACCGTAAAATTGAACGCCCGATCTTGCGATCAAAACATCATACAAATAAAATCGTAAATGTGACAATGGACCTTGTACAATTTAACTATGCGGGTTGTTTGTGAATGACTGATGAATGAATGAGTAGTACTGTGTGATTAAGTCAAGTGAAAAGAAGAATGCGTAATATGTTTGTTTCTGTGCATTGTCAATAGTTTGGATGTCGGTTTGGTTCGGTTTGGATGTCGATTTTTGTTTCCTTTTGACGATTTGGATGTTGACGAGGGGATAAGAAATATCGTATCCGATGTACATGCAAGAATAAATGAAGTTCTGGACAGCGGCTGTTGTTTTTGCGCGTGGCTAAAAAAAAACGTTCCAGCTCCAAAGTTGAGGTTGAAAGACCCAAGTAGTAATTCGAATAGTGATGCTGTGTCGGAAATCTCACATCGCCATTTCTTCAATACCTGATCGATTTAGTCTACATCGACCAAGCTCGTTGCTGAAACCGAACCCGTCAGGAGTGATGCTCCCCAAAAGTAGGCTGAATTTGATTGGGGGCAGAAAAGTTGTGGAAAGCAACATTGCTTCTTTAGACGCTCAATTCAAAGGGCGAACAATCAGAATGGTCTTGACTCCTGCTAATCCTTTATACACCTTCACTAGACCTTTGTTTAAGCAAAGGAATCTGAGGCATGAAGAAAAACGTAGACTATGAGGCTCACGCCAGTACTGATCTGATCAGCCTCGATGACAATATGTATAAGGATAATCATTTAATGAAATACTTGGGAGAACCAACTCGTAAAGCTGAAAGAATAAGTGGCTAATGATCCGTAACTCATCAAAGCAGTAAATCCTCCCCAAAATCGAAGAAATTCGGTTCGACTTGGATATCCGAGCTTTGACAACCCAAATGTAGAAAAGGAAATATTCGGCTGTGAAGAATAAGCATCGCCTTGAGAAGCGCTTAAACACGACGCCAGTATCTAGTAGCAATAGCTTACCAGCAGTCAAACGGAATATAACTGTAGCAGTTATATACATTGTATATAACGGTCTGTTTTAGCGAATTTGGAAGACCACAAAAGTAAGGTCATCAAGAAAAATCTGCACAAGCGTTTCACGCTTGCAATAAAACGCGGAGCCATCTATCAAACTACAATTTTAACACACCAAGGTGAAGGAATTATCAATGAATAATTCGAGGCAAGTTGGATTGTTTTCATAGTTACAATGCAGTTTTTTTTTTTCTGTTTGTTATGATATAGACAATGTGATACATATAACATGTCGCAAGTGAAGCATGTTTTAAATGTGAATAGTTGTGTTCATGTATTTTATGTTATGCACGTGAGTTTTCCCGCATAGTTATGGTCCAATGACTCATAGACATCGATTACAATCATTCTGTAATTACTTTCACAATTCCTTCGTCGTCTGTCTAACAAACACTAAATGCTATACTTTGTTTTGTTTTGTTTTCCATGAAATAAAGCACTTTTCCTAAGTACATACATGACATAAATCCGGCTTGTATTAACGAGCGAAGTCTGAGGCCTAAGAACTTGAAAAACACTTAATCATTTATAATATCTTAAATAAGATAATACGTTTACTTGGTAAACACTCCGAAAACGCGTCAGCCTGAATTAGGAAACAAACGTTACAATCAAACTTTACAGCCATGCTAACAAATAAGACATGCAACAATCATGGTTTTCTTTCTCTCTTACTTTTTTTTTGTTTTGTTTATTTTGTTTTAAAACAAAAATTAATTTTTCATCCGAAATGCCTCAAAAGTGACCCATCTCGCATGAAAGTTCTGTAGGGGATTCTGCAACGCACACGTAACAGGAAGACCTCTGTTGCTCACCC
This sequence comes from Branchinecta lynchi, assembly GCA_023053575.1. NCBI lineage: Eukaryota > Metazoa > Arthropoda > Branchiopoda > Anostraca > Branchinectidae > Branchinecta > Branchinecta lynchi. Next base: position 21,665,184 of record JAKZAP010000011.1, on the reverse strand, counting down.
CGAAGAAGCAACAGTCAAACCAGCACTCCTGTCTTTTGCTGTGAGGCTCCATTATTCTCAATGGATCAACGAGACCGACAGCCACTGAATCTGGACAAATGGTCAGCGTCGTCGTCTTCACTTTAAATCGGTAAGTCTGTCTGCTTTTCGTGCCCATTTCTGAAATCTTACTGTCTTTCTGATCTGTACCAATTGTTCGCTGTCAAAAACATTCTCTGTTAGTCAGTTTGTCAGTCACGCTTATCTTTGTCATACTTGCCTTGTTTTTATAAGGACCAACCTGTTGTGTAGGTCTCTACACATAGGCCTATTTCATTCCGCTTAAAAAATACTTCTTTTTCAAGAGCCTACCCTTTGCGGTTCTCTGCTTCGCATCTAATTTGTACAGAGGCCAAGAAATGAACATTCTTGTACAATGCTAACCGGACTCGACTGGACCATATATATTCTTTCCGTTTTACCACTTCGGGATGATTCCTTAATTCAAACCAAATCACCGGCCACACTCTCGGACTCCTTTGTGTTGTCTATTTAGTTTGTTCACTTATTTTACCGTTCTTTCTTGAGTTCATTTAGGCATATTTAATGCAGTTAAAAAAAATGGTGCTGACTAGCTTGGTACCGTGAGTTTCGTTCTTATCATTATAATTCACCTTAATATTTGCGTCCAGAAGAGTTCCACCTGGAACTCTGTGGAGCAACATGAAAATACGCGTCATCTTCAGCGAATCATTTCATACTCAAAACTAGCCTACCTGACACAGAATTGTGTCCCAATCATCTTTTATCTTAGGACAGGAGTGATAAAAAAAAATCTTTTGAGGCTTGAGTTATAAAGTTTACGAATACCTAGCTCGTCACACATGCTTGCGTTAAGAAGTTCGGAGTCCACATTATTACCATGACCGGTTAAAAATGCACTGCGGCGAATTATAACAGGCAAAAATTTAGTCATAAAAATCTGTATATCGTTTCTGCATCAAGGATGCGGAATAATCTCAAACAACATGGCCGGAAAGCATTTCCACGGCTATTAGGACATACCTGTTTTACTCACTCACAATGAAAACGGTCCAGTGGTGTCTCTTGACTATATAGCCAAAAGACGGTCCGAAAAATATTCTGGCGGCTTTGCCGCTGGAACTCGCGGGTTATTGCTCATACATGAGGGATTATATTCCACAAAATGGTCAACTTTGGTTGCCATATACTCACGTAATTTTCTCTTTACTTCACTCAAATGTGAGGACCTCCATATTTACTTGAAGGATCAACTGCGGTCTTATTATTCAAATTACCGCTATGCGCGTTAAATGTGAAACTTTCGTTCACTCGGAACACCTCAGATCCCGTATTGACGTTTTATCAAAAACAAAACTAGTTATCCTAGTTCTTAGTCATTTGCTTCTTGCTACCCAACCAGGGACATTCAATTTTCGTTGTTAGGACGTCCTACATTTTTCACCCCTGTTGGTAGACTAAAAGAAGAGACTGCGGACTTGACCAAGTCCGAAACGTCATACTCATCAAAACTCTTTCAATTAGAGCGCGCGCAATTAATAACTGACGAAATGCCTCGTCGGCTCAATATGTCGAGCTTTCTTTTGTTTCTAATTCGAAACAAAAATGTGCTTGCTAGCTAGTCAAGCATCATATTATTTGCCCCTTAACAAAAATCATCCTGAATTCATAAAATTAGGCCTATAATCCATCCAAATATATCATCATCATATTGATGATTAAAACCAAGACGTCTGGTATTCGCGGGGACTTTCAATTGCGGATTTTGGAACTAGCTGTGACATTCAGCTACCCTCCGCGTCACACTGCCGTCAGGGTCGGCAGTCCGGTAAATGTCATAGTGCTGCGAGCGGTCGGAATGGCATGTTCCTAGCCCATTACGCACTCCGGCTGGTGGCTGGATCCGTATCAGCCTGCATTGCAGAACCTGATTTCGCCACAAAAGTCTATTTCTACCGGTAGTTCTAACGGAAATGAGTCATATGACTCGATATTTACAGTGCCTACGCCACATTGGCGTAAACGTTTGCCCAACGACTTCATTAATTGTCTCGTATAATTCATTACACTTTTCCACGCCCAATAAAATCTGCAAAATAGATGAATCAAAATTTGGATTTTTCTTAGAGATATTTGGCCTTCTCCAAGAAGAGGATCCGTGACGTGGAAAGATCACGCGGGCAAAACACCGCTTAATTTTCTGACAACTTAAAGAACTGATTCTGAGCAATTAATTCCGTCTTTGGACATGATAGTAGGTCAGGAAAGATATTGCAATAACACGGAACAACTGAACTTTTTGATAAGGGATCATGACATTTGAAAATAAGGCTCACCATTTTAATCTAGAGCCAAAACTTAAAGAAAATTCCCATTTTCGATAGAAAAGTTCTGGAATCGGTGATACAATAAATTTCACAGCCCACATAGGCAATTCTGGGTATATGATAGCGTAAGGACTGTTTCACTGAACAATCCTTGTGACCTTGAAGTCAATCTATTCATCACTCACTTAAACCCAACACGAATTATCAAATTATTAATTAATTTTTATGAAAGCAGTTCCATAGAACTGAACAGGTGTCAGATAAAATAGTTTCACTTTTTCTCATGGCAAAGGAGTAGCTAATTCCGTAATGCCATGAGGAAAAGACAAAACATAAAGAGAAAGCAGGAAAAAAAAACTGCTAAAACAAAATAGTTAATAAATCGAATTAAAAAAAATGAAAAAAACCCAAGTAATTTCAATAATTTTAAACTTGCATTAAAAAAAACTGAAATAAAAAAATAAGGTTAAAAAAATATTATAAGTTAGCATGGTTTTCCTTTGTAAAGGAACCTTGCACATATGATTACGTGAAATCATGTTTTTTGTTTTTTTATTATGCACAGTTCCCTGACTGTAATAAACCTTCACTCGTTTGAGCAATATTACTGCTCTTGTTGGGTCAAATAATGGGTAAGCATGAACTCGCGTGTTCATTAGACATGTTACGTCATAATCGGTTTAGTCGAATCCTTTGTTTCGAACAAAATGAGGCGAGGAAAAAAAAATAAAATATTATTATTGCAGGACAAGATCTGTATCACTAAACTGACCTCCTTTTTCTGCTGAAAAGTAGATCAAATCCGTCACCATATTAGCTACGTCAACAAAGCTCTAGGTGAAACATACACAGCAGACTGGCTACAAGCGAAAAATACTAGGAAAAAAAAATTAATGCTCTGCCAATCTCATTAAACCTGCAACCTCATCTCATTTGCTCTACTCTTTCTACGAAAGTGCTCATCAAAGCACTGTCTACAAAATTCGTCAAAGCTATGGCGGATTCCTTGTTGACAGTTGACACATTGCTGTCAACGTCATAGGCAAATTGGCAACCTTATTTGCACATTAGTGACTGGCTGACCACAAACCTTCTCTTTTTCAGGTCGACAAAAAAACAACACTGGACAACGACAACGCTGGGCGCCTATTCTCTCACGGAAATGGACAAACCGCGACTCTTTACTGAGGAAGGCAGACAAAACCTACATTTCATAACAGTACCTTTCTCGAGAACGAACCTTATGGGCTTTCTTGGTATCATTACTCCCTGATTTAACGACACGGGAATTACTGGTGTCGGAGACCTGTCTTGCTACATAACGTTACATTCGCCAAACACGATCAATCGATCGAAAATCACTTGTCAACCCTACCAACTGTTCAACCCGGACCATGAAAAACATCAGTAAAATGAAGAAAAGGGGAACGCACTATCGACTGTGCAATGCTTCGACACTAGTCACTAAGCCTGTCAGGTTACTTAATAGATACTTAACTGACGTTGGATTGATGGAATTCTGAATGACCATTTAAAGTGAGGTCGTTCGTTTTATGGCGGGAACTTTGACAGTTAATGAAAAGGTATTTTGGATTCGTGACAAGGATGTACCAGGTGCAATCAGATACTTCTTGTATAAGAAAATGGCGCTATGAATAAAAACAGAAACAAATAAAGAAAATTAATTCTAAGGAATTATTTGGTTTTTAGAGGTGATACAGTGATAGCAAAAATTACAGCAAAACTTTGTGGAAAAACTCTAGTGTCTTGGGACTTCTTAGGATGAAAAAAACAAAACAAAAACAAATGCAGATAGTTTGCTGACTATACTGCTGTTTTACATTCGTACTCACGGTTGCAAGCCTTGTCTGTAAGGATTGCTATATATTAAAAAAAATCATGTTTTCTTCTGTCCCACGACGAAGTCCACGAATTCCACTGACTACCTCGATGGTTGTTTTGCTGGCTTGATGTTCACATTTTCACTGTCTTCACATTTCACTGCTTCCACATTTCACAATTTTAAATATACGGTCGACTTGTTGTAAAATTAAGAAAAAAAAATATCTTGTCGTCACCAAAATGAATCATTTTCGTCAAATAAAATTCAAACAATCAGAAAGAACAAGTTTTGTGAAAATTTGACAAAATGTTGGCAACGACAACTTCCAGTCTCTCAAAAAAATAGCGATAGCGTTGTAAAAAAAAAAATAGGCGGGTTTCGTTTCGTTTAGCTGTCACCAAATACTATAACCGGTGGGACGGGGGAAGTAAATAGGTAGCGCGAGCAAGGCCCCCGGATGCTAAAACCCTCCCGGAAGGCCACCCCTCCGCCCAGGAATTATAGCAGAACCATACAAGAAGAATAAATACCGGCAATTGGTTTTATTTACAAAAAGAAGCGAAGAAATAAAAAGATGAAAAGATAAGAGTGATCACGGTATATCACTGAATTTATGCCCAATGAATTTACGCCTAAGCCTCGATAAGCACGTACGCAGGAACTCCCCCTCGCAAATCTGCGCCGCTATGACCACCCTTGGTACAAGACAGAACAGACTACTCAAAGGGAGCTAGGGCCGAGGCACGCCTTAGTTAATCAAGACCGCTAGGCCCACCCTTGGTACCAGACAGCTTGAAGAGCCGCAAGGCGCCCAGGACCCGTGCAAAGAAAGGCTTTGTCTAACTGATGTCACTTGCTGCTCCTAGAAATTTGCCCACTATCCAAAAAGAAAAACACTGAACCCAGATAACAAGAATCACAAAAGTTGTAGATCAAGAAAACACTATCGCCTTATCCAGAGAGACAGGAAATAAACAAGAAATAATAATTCGTGTGATTTTTACTGACTTAAAAGTTACTGCTTATTTTTACTGTGTACAAACACTTCATATGTGAAAAGATGGTTACTTTACCTACAAACTACATTCTTACAAGAGAACTGAACTCTTTGAAAGCCAAGACAAGTCTGCCGAAGGATTCTCAACACGAAACATACGAAAGCTGTTGTTGTTGTTAGTTTGAGGCAACGTTGGCCCCTCTGTGTTTACAGCTATATTTTTAAGAAGGCCTTGGCTATACCTAGCCTATGTGTTTACAGTTTACGGTTTCGAGAACCTTCGCCACTCTGGTCTAGACGGATGTTATGCACTGTATGGGAAATATTACTTTGTTGACAAAATATTACAAGAAACGTATAGCTACTATTTCTGTCCTTGATCTTAAATAATTAATAGACGTAGTTGACTGATATTTAGAATAAGTCTTTAATCGAAGATTACAATTTACAGAGTCTCTAACCCCTTTTCTAATCGCATGCTACTCTTTTCCCCCGATTCCAAGACTTTAGAATGCCTGAATTCCTTCCATGAGCTTATTTAATAATCTGTTAGTAACTAACAATTGCTTATTTCAGAGTTTTGGATGCCAACTTGAAAACAGTTATGCTTGCGAATGTTTCACTTGTGTTTTCTTTCATTTCTATTTTCTTTCTTGCTTGAAAAGTGGTGCTATGTATCAAAAAAGTGCCTGAAATCTTGTCTCAATATTTCAATGTCTTCTTTAATTTTTATTTTCTTTCTTGCTTGAAAAGTGGTGCTATGTATCAAAAGAACGCACGACACGACGCGAAAGCTAAACAATGGATCAGGATTAACACGCACGGGTTTGGGGTACCAACTTTAAGCTATGATCAATCAGTAACATACCCGAAGGATCCCACGCCACACTCCAAACTTCGTCTTATTCCTCCTCAGCTGTGCCCCAATGGCGATCGGAATGCAGACACCCATGATCCAGATGAACCAGGGAAACACCAGATCAGCCACCAGCAGTCCATCCCAAGTAGCGTGCTCGAAAAACCAGTAGCCGCCACCGCCGCCGTTTACGAATATCATCACTACAATGCTCAGCCTATTCGGAAGACAAAAAAGGCATCAGGCATCGGTGATTCTTCAAGGACCCCTCTTGCTTATACAGCCTTTTATAGTATACCCAGCTCTCTTATGGAATTATAAGCTTCTAAAATCCCCACCTTTCTCCGCTGTTTCATTTTGTGCCTACGAATTTTTAGAATTTTCTCGGCCGTGCCGAGTTTTGCTCGTCACACAAAATAAAGTTGGCAGGGATCTTCAACGTCCGCTGACAACTCTTTCACACATAAGGATATGAGAATCTTCTGTCTTTTACTTCGTCTGTTTGCTTAGTTTCCTCATTTTAAACCATGGCGCGTTCAGTTTCGAATGTTTTGCGCCCAGCCGCCGAGTCGGAGAGCAGGGAGGCTGGATAGAGCCGACAATCGTTAAATCACAACTCTTACTCGAAATGACCTTTTGCCTACGAAAGGGATCAGAAGTTTTTATTTTCTAAAAAAAAAATTACTTTCCACCTGAAATTAGCGATTTTCTTGTTAGCACTTGTCGACACTATCTAGCCTTCCTGCTCTCCGACGCAGCAAAACGTTTCAAAACTGAACGCGCCGTGGTTAAAAAGTTGCAAAACTAAGCAAATGAAAGAAGTAAAAACAGAAGATTCTAATACCCTTATGTTTGAAAGAGTTGTCAGCGGACATTGAAGACTCCGGCAAACTTTGCTTTGTGTAACGGGCTAATCTCGGCGTGATAGAACAAGAGCTGTAAGCTCATATGGCACTCGCATGGGTTAAGTTGTTTTGATTGATCAAAAGTAAGTTTCGACTTTGCGGTTGAGATGCGCACGCTAAGGGAGCTGGAACTTCATTTGTAAGCAAAACCCTTGAGGCAAAAATGCTAATCGGCTGATGGGCATCATATTTTTCTTTCCATCAAACTATTTTTTTACTTTGCGGTCAAGATTGGTACTTTAAGGAATAATCGGATTTGGGAAGTAGCAATTTCTACGCAAATGTTGTTGAATCTCCAATATTCCAGCAAAGTTTCATCGTCCTAGCAGATCTGGAAGTACCTTAACTCGCAATCACCGGAATCCCAGATCCCCCCTCCCTCTCCAACTCCAACCACAATGCCCGGAGTCAATCTGGTTCTGTAAATGATTAATCCAGATCATCTGTTTGTCATTCCCACGAAGTTCGATCCAGATCACACCAGTCTAAGCGGGTCAAGTATTTTCCGCCATCCCCCCAATAATTGTCGGATTCGGTCCGGAAATTGAAGAGATCACGGGAGAAAAATGTCCCGTCTAATTATTAAATTTCACTCGAATCCAATCACCCGTTCCGAAGTTACGCATGGCTCAATATTCCGGATTTCGCTCCCTCAAATCCCCCCCTCCCCCCAAGATTATCCTATCGAGGTTTTTTTTTTTTCTAAGTCACTTTGACCGAGTCCCTGATATGCCTGCCAAGTTTCGTCGTGAAAATCCCCCAAAAATGGAATTCCGGCCCCCCCCCCTTAGGTGCCCGGATCCAGTCAAATTGTGTACAATATTTACATGGCGCAGATGTTTGTTCTTCCCAACAAGTTTCACTGCGATACCATCATTCTAACCGTTTCTCGATATTCCCCCCCCCCCTCCCACGGTGCCCGTAGCCAATCCGATTCAGTAACTGATTTACCTAGAGCATCTGTTTGCTCTTCCCACAAAGTTCCATCCCAATCTCTCCATTCTAAGCGGGTCACGTATTCCCCCCCCCCCCATAGTTGCTGGATCCGGTCCGGATATAAAAAAAATCACCAGAGAAATTCCCTCTGTTCAATTCTTAAATTTCACTCGAATCCGATCAACCGTTCCATAGTTACGCATGACTGAAAATTCCGGATTCCCCTCCCTCCACCATTATCAGATCGACAAAATTTTTATTTTGAAGTCAGTTTGATCGGGTCCCTGATATGCCTGCCATGTTTCATCGTTAAAAAATCCCCAAAAAACTGTCCGGATCAAGTACAATTGTCTAAACGATTTATCGAGAGAAGATGCTTGTTCTTCCCAGCAAGTTTCACTCCGATCCTTCCATTCTAACCGTTTCTTGAAATTTTGAGTCTCCCCACCCCCAACTCCCCCCTGGCTACCGAATCCGGTCAAGGCTTTAAATGGGACATCACAGATATATAATCTATTCAGTTATTAAGTTGCATTACAATCCGATCACCCGTTCGAAAGTTACACACTTCTCAATTTCCCAGATTCCCCTGCCCTGAACTTCCCCCCCAAAACGGTCAGATCGGAAAACTGATTATTTTTTAAGTTTGTTTAGTCGGGTCACTGATATGCCTGCCAAGTTTCATGGTCCTAGCACAACTGGAAGTACCCTAGCTCAAAAAAGTGTGACAAAATGCCCTAAATTTTCAAGTTTCCAGCGCCCTCCACTCCCCCGCATATGATCGGATCGGGAAACTGATTATTTCCAGGTTAGTTTGGTCGGGTCCCTGATATGCCTGCCAAGTTTTATTGTCCTAGCACATCTGGAAGTACCCTAACTCGAAAAAGTGTGACAAAATGCCCTAAATTTTCAAGTTTCCAGCGCCCTCCAATCCCCCGCATATGGTCGGATCGGGAAACTCGTTATTTTCAGGTTAGTGTGGTCGAGTCCCTGATATGCCTGCCAAGTTTCATTGTCCTAGCACATCTGGAAGTACCCTAACTCGAAAAAGTGTGACAAAAAACTCGGACAGACCGACAGACGGAATTGTGATCGGTATATGGCACTTGAGCCAGAGGCTGCAAGTGCCATAAAAAGCGCTAAAATTTGTAGGCACAAACGAGGCACAAAACGAGACAATGGAGAAAGGTGGGGATTTTAGAAGCATACTTCCACAAAGGAGCTAGGTATATTATAAAAGGCAGAATAAGCAAGAGGTGGTCTTTTGACAAGAAAATCGCTAATTTCAGGTGGAAAGTAACGGTATTTTTGAAAAACATTTTCTGATCCATTTCAGAAGGAAAGATCATTCTAGTAAGAGTTGTGCTTTAAAGGACAAATCGCACCTATAATGAGAATGCAACCTACTTCCGTAACTGCTTTCAGTAATTCTTAAACCCAGAGACTCAAATGTCATACTACTTTCTAGACCCGCTAGCGTCACCTCCCTGATCTTTGTACTTCCGACGATTCACTATTTTCCATGCGCACTATGCTCCCGACGGATGTTCACGTATCATGCTATCGATACATAAATCTGAATTTTGCCCACTTTTGCTAGAAGTCAGTGGGCCGGGGAAAAGGCTTAGAACAGCCATAGCAGTGGATAATTTGTTAAAAGCAGAGCCTATAGTTTTTACAGTATTCAAATAGTTATGAATATTCGAACATAACAGCAGGAAGGAAGCTGGAAGCTGGAAGGAAAGTCGGAATCACTTTCAAATGCTTTTTGCGCTGCTTCGGGAGTTGGCGAACTTTCCGCCCGGTTTCGCACTTGGGAAACCGAGGCAGCATTTTATGAAAGTGATTCCAGAAAGTTGATTGAAATCCCCACGGACATTTGAATGCTTCGGCGGGAATTTTGAAAGTGAGGAACAAACGCGGCAAGTGTCACTAACGAACGGAAAACAAGAGCTGAAAGCTCAAATGGCACTTGTGGGAACAGCTAGCATGTTTGTCAGTCCCTCCTGTGATCAGACCCACTCCAGACTTGAAACTGAACATGTGAGACACTCGTTCTTGACACTTGTCAAGTTTCATGCACGTCCAATCACCCGTTCCTAAGTTATGAATGTCACCAGATTCCGGATTATCCATCCCTCTACTCCCCCCACGATGGTCGGATCGGGGAAGGGACTATTTGAGACCCCTAATAGGCCTGCCAAGTTTCATGGTCCTAGCACATCAGGAAGCACCCTAGCTCGAGATCACCGGGATTCCGGAAAACCCCCTCCAGCTTCCCCCACCGTGACATGGTCCGGTCCTATTTTGTCAGTAATGTATCTAGGGTTTACGCTTGCTAGGGTTACAACCCCGATCCCTCAACTTTCAGGGGTTCACGAGATTTCCGGTGCTCCCTCCAGCTCTCCTCCTCCTCAGTGATCAGATCCGGTCCAGACTGGAAACTGAACATCCGAGACACTTGTTCTTAATACTTGCCAAGTTTCATGCACGTTCGATCATCCGTTCCAAAGTTGTAAATGTCACTAGATTCCGGATTCCCGACTCATCTACCCCCCCCCCCCCCCACGATGATCGAACCGGTGAAGGGACTATTTTCAAGTCAGTATGGTAGAGTCCACTTGTCAAGTTTCATGCACGTCCGATTATCCCTTCCGAAGTTATGCATGTTACTAATTTCCGGATTCCCCATCCCTCCACTCCCCCTACGATGGTCGGATCGGGGAAACGACTATTCTCAAGGCAGTCTGTTCGGGTTCCTGATATGGCTAACAGATTCCATCGTCCTAGTACCGAACTCGCGGGATCACCGAATTCCCCCCCCCCCCTAACTCCCCCACAGTGCCTGAATTAGGTCCGGTTATGTCAATGATGTACTAGGACTTGTGCTTATTCTTCCCACCAAGTTTCGTCCCGATCCCTCCACTCTAAGCGTTTCTCAAGATTTCCGGCTCCCCCCTCCAGCTCCTCCCAAAGTCACCGAATCCGGTCTGGGTTTTAAGTGGGTCGTCTGAGGCACGAGTTCTTTCCAAATATAAAATTTCAATAAGATCCGATCACCCGTTCAAAAGTTATAAATACCTCAAGATTCCGGATTCCCCCTCCCTCCACTCCCCCCACGATGCTCGGATCGCCGTAGTCACTATCTCCAACTTAATCATTTGGGATCCCTGATACGCCTGCCAAGTTTCATCGTCCTGGCTTATGTGGAAGCGCCCGAACTAGCAAAACCCGGACCGACCAACCGACAGACCGACGGACGGACAGAAATTGCGATCGCTATACGGCACTTTGCCGAAGGGCAAGTGCCACAAAAATAACGGCAAGCGTCATTAAGGATGACTTCGTTGGAACATATGAGAATCGAAAGTTTTCCAGTTACTGGGAATCGTTTTCGTGATGCCCTTCGCTCGCTGAAAAGTGATTCCGGAATCTCACCAAAACCCTCCTTCAGCCAGTTTAAACAAGAACCAACAACAACAAGAACTTGCGTCTCCAGCCACTGCCCCAATCAAAAATCCCAATCAAGTTCCGTAAAGACTGAACCACCCGGCAACTTCTATCTCATCGGAATGTACTCTGTATACTTTATATGACTCCAAGTCCAAAACACGCCACTGATCCTCGGGAAGAACGAGAAAACGTAGCACTAACGACCCAAACTCAACAACTCAATCCTGTGTTAATCAATCACGGAGATGTTTGGGAGCAGCTGTGATACCGCTTCCGGCTCTTCCGCTAGGTACAGGGCGATTTTGCATCGGCCAGAAGAGTTAGTCATCAAGAGTTTTGCATAAGGACAAACGGCCGGCCACATGATAACGAAGAAGCTTCAGGTCCTAGGTGTACTGCATCACATCAATTTCCACTGAGACTTAGCAGTTTCCGTCCGATAAGGCGAACAGAAATAGTAGGAATCACATTACGGAGATTTTCGCATTTCAAGACGGATGAGGAACCTTAATCTCAAATTCCAATCTCAACGTTCCTGTCCCTAACCCCCTCCATCTTAACGATCCAGGTAGGTTACATTCTTTTGTCGTGGGTTCGTGAAGTTTCGCTGAGAATACTCTTGATGACCTCTCCTTGCCGATGCAAAATCTCCGGCCTCTCCGAGTCCCTAGCGGAAGAAAGGAAGAAGTGTGTCACGACTGCTCCCAAAGATCGCCGTGATTGCTTGACACAGGATTTGAGTCTTGAGTTTGAGTCGTTACGGAGACGCTTACTACTTCTTCCTGAGGATTACTGGCGTGTTTTGGATACCTACGATACCTAGTTTTTTCTTAATTGTATAATCTAGCTTTAATAGAAAAGTTTGATCAGAAATGAGAGCTTGAAGGCTTGAAACTTTCATTACAAAAACAAATACTGCTTCTATTGGTTGTTTTTTTAATGATACGTCATAGCCGACCAATAGGATTCGAGACTCCGTTTTTGTGTTCAACCTTTGAAGCCTTCAAGCTCTTACTTCCTTGGAGACTCTTTTGCGAAAATAAAAATGTACGATTAAGGAGCAGCCCAATTAACATTCATGCAAGTCCCTGGCTCAGAATGATGGTCAAACGCCGATAATGTAATTTCCAAGTTGAAAGTCCTATACCTCCCAATGTTAAATTTTTTTGTTACGATCCCGTGATGATGGTATAGCGATATCCATTTGCATCGGGTAGGGTGCAATCTCTCTACTGCAACATCGACGCACCCCCTAATCCGCTGAAACGACACGAAATCTACGCTAATGCAGGTAGGCCTAGCTGTACTTAGGTCAAAACTCCATCTAGTCAAGTTTCTGCCCCACTAGTATCAAAGGTCGTGGCTCACCCACGGAAAGTATCGAGAGAAGCCAGCCTCTGAGTCTTCTTTTGTTCTTTAGGTTTTTCTTCAGTCGGTCTTTCCGATTCTGGGGGTTCTGTCTCTCTTCTCTGTTTTCGGTAGTACTCAGTTCCATATATCCCAGCTATGGTTACAACAGCAAGTGCCAAGTAGAAAAGAAAGCTATACAGGATGGCTAAAAGTATAAGAGAGAATCAAGAGCCCATAATTTTATGTTCCCGAAAGTAAGTAAGTAAGTAAGTAATTTATTTATGACCCGCCATTTTGAAAATACGGAGTAAATGAAGAAAAAATAAAGAAAGAAAACAAAACAAATAAACACACAAAAAAGAGACTTAATTTTCAATCTTCGGTCAGGAAGCAGTGGACGACGTCGTGCGCTGGTTGGGCCCTGTTGTCCATGATTTTTGAAAGCGATGAGGAAAAATCAGAAATAACAAAGATTATCACTGACTATGCTTTAATGCATCTATGTCCTTCTCCCACAAATTTAGAAACAATTGCAGTCATCCACGGAGCTCCATGATATTTCAGTTTTTGACTTTTACTTATTTTGGTTATTGTTGTTTTGTTTGTTTTTTTGTGTGTTTTTTTACCATACTCCGTCTCTACCTATACGGGTTACAAATAAAATTAAATTCAATTCTGTGGCCAGGGGCGTCACGTATGGGGGGAGAGAGGAGGGGAAGCCCACCCCCACCAATATTGCCGGTCAGTCGGTAAAAAAAATATCCGAGTCGGCGCGAAGCGCGGCGATTTTTCTTCAAAAGAGTAATTCTTTCTTCAAAACAGTAGGTTTTTCTGCACAGTCCGTAAAAATGACCAGCCATTAAGTGATATTAAATTCTTTTTTTTTAAATGTGTTTGTTTCCTATGAAAGTGTTACGTTTTGCTTTTGTTTGTTTTTCTTTTCATTTTTGTACTCCGTCCTTTTATGACGGGTGATAATCAATAAATAAACAAAAAAAACCTTGCCCCCCTCCCGAACCATTTTGGCTAGTGAAGCCTCTGTCTGTGGCACCCTTCATATGCCGCCTGTGTGCGACTTCTGTAACTAGATAATGTTTGGCCTACGGCGAGATTAATATATAAATTGCAAATTGTATAAATCACATGGTTTCTAAGTGAATGCAAAATAGGTTCGCGTGTAACATGAACACACATTTACACCTCGTAAAAATACTCATCCGCCGTGACTCAACGGTTGAAATTAACGACATGTGTCCTATCCAACTCAATCGTCAACACGTCATAATGTTATGGTATAAGTAAGTGAGTAATTAAGTAATTTATTTATAACCCGCCGTTTTCAGAAAGCGGAGTAAATGAAGAAAGTAAATAAAACACATAAACATACACAAAAAGACACTTGATTTCAATCGTCGGCCAGGAAGCAGTGTAGAAGGTCGTGCGCTGGTTGGGTTCTGTTGTCAATGATTTTTTATAGCGACGAAGAAACATCCAAAAGGGTAACACTTGCATCTTGAATTTTGAACTTCTCCGTCAAAGTAGGTTATGGCATAATTTCGACAAGTGGAGCAGGTGCTTTGCATATTTAAAATAACATGATCTCATCTTTTTTATCTCCTTCTTTCGCAGAACATGAGTGACACCAGAACGAAATAGTATAGAAGGAGCGCAGAAGGTGCTGTACAATTTTTCCAAAGCTTTACGATTATAGCGCCCCCGGTTGGGGACGATGCGCCCATAGGCGGTACGGATTGATCTAGAAACTTCTTGAACAGCCGAAGAGCAAAATTTTGACAACGAGGATTTGAATGTTATGCCATTGTATACCAGTGTGGCATACCATACTGTCAAAAATTAGGAAGAGCCGGAAAAGTGTATGTTGACTTTTCGGATTTCCTGATTGACAAAAAAAAATAGCAGACGTTTTTAAGGCGGGGTTTCGGCTCTTCTTGCAAGCATAACTTATAAGTGCGTAACTTTTGAAAATCATAAGAGCTAACATGTGTTTTCTGTTCCGAATCTTCTGACAGTGCACAGCATCAAAGATCCATTTACTCCAAAATGCAAATTAGGGTAAGGTAATCTCTCATTTTCAAATTCAGCGCTCGTGGCGGATTACAGTGTGACTGGAGCGCTACTCCGATTTGACGCGTAAAACTATTGGTAAAAGGCTCAATGAAATAAAACTATGGCAAGCTAACTGTATAGTAAGCCTGTAGTAATCAGTAATAAATAACAATAGTTGCGATTTTGCAGATACCCTGTTACCACGGTAACTCAATCTGCAATTAGTCGTTTTTCAAGTAACCGTGGTCAGGGGCGTCACTAGCCAAAACTCAAGGGGCAGGGGCGGGGCAGGGCGCCGGTGTGCCCTGTTGCCCTATTTTAGCTTTTCGTCACATAGTAATAAAACATCAAGTACAGTAATAATACAAAACAACACAGTAATAAAACATGCGATACCTTGCAAGCGTTGAAGTTTGAAGAAGCCTAGTCGTATCTATGAGCTCAGGGCGGTTTGAAGGGCTTGGGCGTGGGAGGCGACTACCTACCTCACTGACTACCACTACCTCAAAATATACGACAGATTTCCAGCAAGCTCAAGAGTCATACCAGTTGGAAACAATAGCCAAGAAACACAAGCACCGCGAAATTACAGAAACTTAAACGTCATTTTGTGATAAACAGGAATTCGCTAACGCAAGAGCCGGCCCCACAGCAGTTCCTAATGACTGTATATCAGACAGAATGAAAATGGGCGCCGCAGGCGAAATTTGTTAAGTAGGCTATGACTTTTTTAGGGCAAAACATTACTTCCGTCAATAAAATACTAGATTTTAAGGTAACCCATGCCTCGAAAATCCAATCCTAAAACACAAATGAAATAAAGCGAGCTTCTATTAAATAGAGTCTACTACAAACGGCTCCGCCGGTAAAACTATTTTTTGAAATCCTGTATGATCGGATACGTCTTTTCGGATCCAAAATTAAATTAAGGACCCCTTAGCACGGATCTGCCCGTCTGTCTTTGTTTATGACGAATTCAGAAAATGTGAGACTTTTAGCTGGAAGTTGGTAACGTGCTTTAGTTTGAGCCTTTCTGAAAAAGAAGTACTGATCATCCAGAAAAACAAGACCAAAGGTTTCGATGGGATCCCAAAAGTTCAAATCTGATCCAGACAATTGGGTCTTGTCTTCGCCAGATCCAGTCTTCGCCAGACTCCTTGAACACTTTTACTATTAA
The DNA here is from genome assembly GCA_023053575.1 of Branchinecta lynchi. Classification (NCBI taxonomy): domain Eukaryota; kingdom Metazoa; phylum Arthropoda; class Branchiopoda; order Anostraca; family Branchinectidae; genus Branchinecta; species Branchinecta lynchi. The sequence continues at coordinate 21,649,252 of JAKZAP010000011.1, read as the reverse complement.
AATTTAGTAAAAGATTAAGGCAAAATAGCTAATCATATGAGAAAACCAAGTTCAGATATGGATTCAGCATGTGTGTTTACCCCTCTAAGTCATATCTATTTTGACGAAGCAGATCGAAACTTCCTCAAAAACGAATTAAGCATGTCTCCTTACCCCTACATCCAACCTATAATCAACTTCCAATTAAACTTTTACTCTTAACAAATTTTCCGGTTTCAGCCGGATTCCGAGCGATCTATACGTCCGGTGAGAAAATGGTTGTCATATGCGAATGCAGCATGTCTACTTACCCGCAAATCGAACATCTTATCAAATTTAAATCAAACTTTTACTTTAAACAAATTCTCCGGTTTGGCCGGATTCCAGCCGAAATAGTTGTCCGGCGAGAAAACAATTTTCATATTCGAACTCAGCACGTTTCCTTGCTCCTTAATCGAACCTCCAATCAACTTCATATTACTTTTCACAAATATTCCGGTTTTCGCCGGATTCCGGGTGAACTATTTGTCCGGCGAGAAAAATAAATTTCATATTCGGATTCAGCATGTCTCCTAACGCCTAATTCGACTATTTCATTAGCTTTTTAAAAATATTTGGTGTTCCCCTTAATTTTAAACCCCTCCCCCACCCCTAAATATAGAGCTACATATCCCATCTTCGAACTTGACCTGTACTTTGACCTAAACAGTCCTCATGCCAAGTTTGATCGAAATATCTCAACCCCTTCGAGAGTTATCGTGCTAACAGACGGACGGACGGACAACTTTATGATGTCATAGGTATCCCTCAACTTCCGTTTTCGGATCCCAAAAAACGTGAAACAGAGCAGACTTGTTCTAAGCTCCCAGTTAAAAAAATAAAAATAAAAATAGAAACCAAATGACATGTTGCAACAATCTGGCCGTCATTACACCGTCGCTCATTGATCACGAAGCCGATTTATTTTAACGTCGCACTAACTAACTAGAAACTAACGAATTCTTAAAATTGTACGCCACAAGCAAAATCGGACTGTTTTTACATGAATTAAGAGGTATTGGTACATAACAGATCGTGTTAAAATTGTCAATCTGACAAGCACGAAACTTGCGGCTGAGAATCCTATTCCTAAGTCTCAAACGCTCGAGAACCCAGAACGGCCTAGGTCCGAGGTGGTTGTCAACTCAGTTTCTTGGTAAGCCTGAACTAGCCTTACTACTTTTTCGGGCGTACTACCAGCCCCCATTGAGCTTCCCTGGGTGAGCGCCCGTTTAGCTGAACTTTCGTGTTCGGGCGCTCTGCAAGCGCCCAGAGCTTTTTTCTTTCTTTGAGGGGGGGGGGTGTTATCACTCCCCCTCCCCCCAAAAGCGACGCCCCTGACCATGGTATCTGATATACGGTTGTTCTGCAAAGACGACAACTGCCGAAATTGCGCTTTTCGTAGTCATCCGAAAAGAAAAACAACTTTCTTCTTTCCCACCAATTTGACAAAAAATTATGAAAGTGAGATATGACTTTTTCAGATACCACGATCAGTTACCACGGTCGGACCGTGTTATCTGAATATCAGATTTCACGATAACTGGCCAGATACCCCGATAACTGCAAAATCGACTTTAGACCGTGGTATCAGATACGATGGATTCTCCAAAAATGCAACTAATACTGTAACATCATAATCAGATACCCTAGCTCTGGCGAAGAGTTTCAGGAGTTAATTTGGAGTAACGTTTCCAATCGTACCTAATCAGCTAGAAGTGCCGGATTGGAAACTCACGAATTAGGGCAATCTTCATAACACGTGCTACCATTATGGGTAAAAACTCACCCAGATGGGAGCTGCTTGGCCATGTTCCATCAGGTGTGGTCAAAATGCATTCTCCAGAGCTTGATAAATTAGCAACGTAATTTGCATGCTCTCCAAGTGTTACCTGTTCGAACTGGCAAATCAGGTTCCTGTAAGAAAGGGCATTTTTCAATCGTACGTCTATTTAAATCGATGGCCTATTTCTGAAATATTAATTAAAACAAAACAAGAGCTACGAGCTCATATGGCACTTGTTACGAGTAGGCACGGCTCGGTTATGTCAATGATATATCTAGTGTTTGCTAGGTGTCTTCCCACCAAGTTTCATCGATCCCTCCACTCATAGCGTTTTCCAATATTTCCGGTTCTCCCCTCCAGCTCCCCCCAAAAGTCACCGGATCCGGTCCGGATTTTAAGTGGGTCGTCTGAGGCATGAGGTCTTTCCAAATATCAAGTTTCATCGAGATCCGGTCACCCGTTCAAAAGTTATAAATACCTCAAGATTCCGGATTCCCCCTCCCTCCACTCCCCCAACAGTGCCCGAATCGGCTCGGTCATGTCAATGATGTATCTAGTGTTTGCTAGGTGTCTTCCCACCAAGTTTCATCTCGATCCACTCATAGCGTTTCCCAAGATTTCCGGTTAACCCCTCCAGCTCCACCAAAAGTCACCGGATCCGGTCCAGATTTTAAGTGGGTCGTCTGAAGCATGAGGCCTTTCCAAATATCAAGTTCCATCGAGATCCGATCACCCGTTCAAAAGTTACAAATACCTCAAGATTCCGGATTCCCCCTCCCTCCACTCCCCCCACAGTGCCCGAATTGGCTCGGTTATGTCAATGATGTATCTTCACACCAAGTTTCATCTCGATCCCTCCACTCACAGCGTTTCCCAAGATTTCCGGTTGCCCCCTCCAGCTCCCCCCAAAAGTCACCGGATCCGGTCCGGATTTTAAGTGGGTCGTCTGAGGCATGAGGTCGTTCCAAATATCAAGTTTCATCGAGATCCGATCACCCGTTCAAAAGTCATAAATACCTCAAGATTCCGGATTCCCCTCCCTCCACTCCCCCGACAGTGCCCGAATCGGCTCGGTCATGTCAATGATGTATCTAGTGTTTACTAGGTGTCTTCCCACCAAGTTTCATCTCGACCCCTCCACTCATAGCGTTTCCCAAGATTTCCGGTTGCGTCCTCCAGCTCCCCCCAAAAGTCACCGGATCCGGTCCGGATTTTAAGTGGGTCGTCTGAGGCATGAGGTCTTTCCAAATATCAAGTTCCATCGAGATCCGATCACCCGTTCAAAAGTTATAAATACCTCAAGATTCCAGATTCCCCCTCCCTCCACTCCCCCCCCCCCCACAGTACCCGAATCGGCTCGGTTATGTCAATGATGTCTCTAGTGTTTGCTAGGTGTCTTCCCACCAAGTTTCATCTCGATCCCTCCACTCATAGCGTTTCCCAAGATTTCCGGTTGCCCCCTCCAGCTCCCCCCAAAAGTCACCGGATCCGGTCCGGATTTTAAGTACGTCGTCTGAGGCATGAGGTCTTTCCAAATATCAAGTTCCATCGAGATCCGATCACCCGTTCAAAAGTTATAAATACCTCAAGGTTCCGGATTCCCCCTCCCTCCACTCCCCCCACAGTGCCCGAATCGGCTCGGATATGTCAATGATGTATCTAGTGTTTGCTAGGTGTCTTCCCACCAAGTTTCATCTCGATCCCTCAACTCATAGCGTTTCCCAAGATTTCCGGTTGCCCCCTCCAGCTCCCCCCCACAAGTCACCGGATCCGGTCCGGATTTTAAGTGGGTCGTCTGAGGCATGAGGTTGTTCCAAATATCAAGTTTCATCGAGATCCGATCACCCGTTCAAAAGTTAAAAATACCTCAAAATTCCGGATTCCCCCTCCCTCCACTCCCCCCACGGTGCTCGGATGGGGGAAGTGACTATTTCCAACTTAATCATTTGGATTCCCTGATACGCTTGCCTTTTTTTTATCGTCCTAGCTTATCTGGAAGTGCCCGAACTAGCAAAACCTGGACAGACCGACAGACCGACGGACGGACAGAAATTGCGATCGCTATATGGCACTTGGCCGAAGGGCAAGTGACATAAAAATACAACGACAAATTTTCTGTGTTCACTGGTGATCCGGTCGGTCGAAGACTGAACGTTAATCCTGGCTCGTTTGCAGGGTTGCCACGGTTCGTCATTTATGTGTAATTTTTTTCCAAATTAATTGACCAAATTACTGAAATTTTGTGATTTCACACCAAAATGCTACAGAAATCACCAATTTAAAAAAAACACACAAGTTTGTAAAGATTTCAGCGACTTTTTGGGATCCCAAAACGTAAGTGGAGGGATACCTATGACATCGCAAAAGTTGTCCGTCTGTCCGTCCGTCCGTCCGTCCGTCCGTCTGTAAGCACGATAACTCTCGAAGGGAATGAGATATTTTGATGAAACTTGGTGTGAGGGTTCGTTGGGTCGTCGGACCAGTCAAGTTCGTAGATGGGCTTTGTAGCTCTACATTTAGGGGTGGGGGAGGGGATTCAAATCAAGGGACAAACAAAATATTCTGAAACAGCTAATGTGATAGTCGATTATGGGGTAAGAAGACATGCTGAACACGATGGTGAAAACCATTTTGTCATCGGACAAGTAGTTCGCCCGGAATCCGGCCAAAACCGGAAAGTTTGTTGAAAGTAAAAGTTTTATTTGAAGTTGATTAGATGTTCGGTTTAGGGGTAGGAAGACATGCTGAAGACGATGGTGAAAATTATTTTCTCGAAGGACAAGTATTTCGCCCGGAATCCGGCCCAAACCGGAAAGTTTGTTGAAAGAAAAAGTTTTATTTGAAGTTGATTAAATGTTCGATTTAGAGGTAGGAAGACATGCTGACGATGGTGAAAATTCTTTTCTCGACGGACAAGTATTTCGCCCGGAATCCGGCCCGAACCGGAAAGTTTGTTGAAAGAAAAAGTTTTATTTGAAATTGATTAGATGTTCGATTTAGGGGTAGGAAGACATGCTGAAGACGATGGTGAAAACTATTTTCTCGACGGACAAGTATTTCGCCCGGAATCCGGCCCAAACCGGAAAACTGTTGGAAGTCCAAGTTTTATTTCTAGTTGATTAGAGAAGCGATTTAGGGATAAGAATTGATGCTGAGTCCCTGTATGACAATCGTATTTTACCCGGACATATAGTTCGACCGGAATCCGGCTGGAATCGGAAAATTTGTTATAAGCTAAATTTCTATTTGAAGTTGATTAGATGTTCATTACTGGGGAAAGAAGATACCCTGATTTCGTCTTTGAGCTTTCTTTTTTCGCCGGACAAGTAGTTCTGGAGTTCGGCCGGAACCGGGAAATTGGCAGAAGTGGCAGGAAGTTTTCGTCAAAACAGATATGACTTACAGGGGTAAACACACATGCTGAATCCAAATCTGAACTTGGTTTTCTCAGGTGATTAGCTATTTGGCCTTAATCTGTTTCTGAATTTTAATTGTAAAAATGTTCAAGGAGTCTGGCGAAGACTGGATCTGGCTAAGACAAGACCCAGTTGTCTGGATCAGATATTGAATTTTTGGGATCCCATCGAAACCTTTGGTCTTGTTTTTTGATGTTTTTAAAGAACGATGGAAACCTGCTTAGTGTTGGAGCCCCTCTCCAGGGCGACTTAAGCTGCGTTTATCTCTTTCTAGTCCACACGTCCTTACCAAAAGTTATCAGGTTTGAGGCCAAACTGTTAACAATCGCAAACGATTGGATACAACTGTTTACAATCGTAAACAGCTGTTTCCAATAAAAAAAAACAATTGTTAACGATCGTTTCGAATTGGTTACAATTCTTTGCGACTGGAAAAATGTCCCATAATACAATTGAAAAAAAAACGATCGTTCACGACTTGAATATTTCCATACGGGCACTAGTTATTGGTCTAAGATGACGTGCGAGGGATAAATAAATTTCGGATATTTCGGTTGCACTTCCGACAAACCGTCCTCAGCGAAAAACAAAACTAAATCATAAAATCCACCAAAATAACAACAATAAAACGATGCCAACCAACAATAAAACAACATGTAACTAAAACCAGATCAACGAAGAACGCGTGTTCGAAGTGTACATGCACAAATCTGTGATTATTTACAATTCTGATTCATCTTCAAAATTTGATTTATCCCTCCAAAATTTGATTTATCCCTCGCACATCATCTTAGAGGGATGACTAGCTGATCACGAAAAGAAAAAAAAAATCGCTTTTCTATTTGGTTCGAAAGTTATCGCAACTTCATTCACATATATACTTTAAATGAATATTTTCTCGAAAGAACTGAAAAGAAATCGTTACTTTCGCCAGATTTTTATCGGCAGCTGACAGCAGCAAATTCAACTGAATTCGATTTGCTAGTCTGGATGATTGCTACTGTTGTTAATTTAGATCTTTACGAACCTATCATCGGTCTGCTCGAAGGGGGCTATGTTACTGCCAACATCTGAGCGCCACCGAAAAGTCCATGGGTATTTTGTACTTAACTTGTACAAGCTGTCCTCTTCAGACGATGGAACCAAAAGCTGGAAAGCACACTGAAAAAATAAAAATAAAGTATAACCCAACGCCGCTTAAAGCAGAACTGAAACCTGAGACTTTTCCAGTATTTTCCTTCTCACTAACAAGCGCCATTGCCGGCCATCCTATTTTCCATTTCACAGTTGTTTTCATGCTTTTACTCTCGCCACTTCTAAACTTCCCATGCAGATGGCTTTCACGATTAAGGACCGCCTCTCGTATCGTTTGTGACTGGTCTAGTCGGGGTTACGGGTTGTACAAACCAATCAGGTACAAATTCTGCTGGCGTTGTTAGTCAAGACTGCGCGTAACAGGAAGCTCGCTTTCAGAGCGGGCAGACCCTTTAAATGACCTGTCTTCCCTATAATACTAATACAACCTACCTCCATAGTCACTCCATATATTTCTAAATACGGAGACCACAATTTCGTGCGGTACATTCTAACCCCTATAACAAAACCACGCTGATTTCCTCACTTGCCGTGTTTTGTTACATCCGATGCGTATCACGCTGTAGACAGTTGTCTGCGAGAAGCTTTTCGATCAGAACAAGACCAAAGGTTTCGACGAGATCCCAAAGTTTAATATTTGATCCAGACAACTGGTATTTTAAATATCCGGTCTTCGTCAGACCCCTTTCACATTTTTACTACTAAAAATTCAGAAACAGAATAAGTCCATTCGATAATCATCCACGAAAACTAACTTCAGACACGGATTGAGCATGTTTATTTACACGTATACGTCACATAATGTGTATGAAACTGATCGAAACTTCCCTGCCTTGGACTACTGCCACATTTTCGGTTTCAGACGAATTTCGGCCGAACTACTTGTTCGGCAAAAAAAAAAGCTAAAAAAAAACCAATTCAGCACATCTAATCGAACCTCTAATCAACCCTGTATCGAACCTCTAATCAACTACAGATAAAACATTACTTGCGTTTTTGCAGATACCATGGTATCTATTACAACGGTAACTGGATCTGCAATTCATCGTTTTTGCAGTTATCGTGGTATCTGATATAATGTTGCTCTGCAAAAACGACAATTGTCGAAATTGCGCTGTCCAAAGTCATTCCAAAAGAACAAGACCAAAGGTGTCGATGGGATCCCAGAATCTAATATTTGATTCAGACAATAGGATAATGTCTTCGCCAGGCTAATCATCAGAGAAAACCAAGTTCAGGTATTCCTCTATAAGAAATACCTATTTTGACGATACTGACCGAGACTTCTTGCTTTACTTCTGCCAAGTTTCCGGTTTCACCCGAATTCCGAGCAAACTACTAGCCCAGCAAAAAAAGAAAATTCCGAAACAAATCCAGCGTCAAATCCCTATAAAGACCATCTAATCAACTTTGAATAAAAGTTTGACTTAAACAAAAAAATAAGGTTACAACCGGATTCCTGACTAATTATATGTCCAGGTATAAAATGATTGTCATATACAGACTCAGCCTCTCTTCTTACCCATTAATCTGTCATCTAATCAAACTTTTGCTTTTAACAAATTTTCCGGCTTCGGCCGGATTCCGGGCGAATTAGTTGTCCGGCGAGAAAAATGGTTTTCACCATCGTGTTCAGCATGTCTTTATACCCCTTAATCGAACATTTAATCAACTTTAAATGAAGTTTTACTTTTAACCAACCTTCCGGTTTTTGCCGGATTCCGGACGAATTACTTGTCCGGCGAGAAAATGATTTTTCTTATCGTGCTCAGCATGCCTTCTTACACCATAATCGACTGTCACATTAGCTGTTTAAAAATATTCTGTTTGTCCCTTAATTTGGACCCCCTCCCCCACCCCTAAATGTAAGGCTACAGAAAGCCATCTACGAACCTGACCTTACCCTTGACCCAATGAATCCTCACACCAAGTTTTATCAAAATATCTCATTCCCTTCGAGAGTTACAGCGCACACGGACAAACGGACGGACGGACAGACGGACAACTTTTGCGATGTCATAGGTATCCCTCCACTTACGTTTTAAAAACTGATTTTCACTCACATCACTAAGTGCCGAACTTCTTTCCCACGAATTTGACAAACTTGATGAAAGTGAGATTGGCTTTTTCAGATAACACGATCAGTTACCATGGTCGGACCGTGGTATCTGAATATCAGATACCACGACAACTGCAAAAACGACTTTAGACCGTTGTATCATACTATAGAATCTGCAAAAACGCAACTGTTAACTTTTAAGAAATTGTCCGGTTTCCGTCGGATTCCGGGCGAACTATATGTAAGGGTAGAAAATGATTGTCATATACGGATTCAACATGTCTTCTTACTCCTAAACGAACAACTAATCTACTTCAGATATAACTTTTACTTTTAACAAATTTTCAGGATCTGCCCGGATTCAGGGCGAACTACTTTTGCGAGGAGAAAATTATTTTCATATAAAACTTCAGCATGTCTTCTTACCCCAAGATCGACTATTCATTAATTATTAACAAATATTTTATTCGCCCCTTAATTTGAAAACTACCCCCCCCCCACCCCACCCCTAAATGTAGGGCTTCAGAGTCCATCTATGAACCCGACCTGTCCCTTGACCCAAAGAACCCTCACACAAAGTTTCATCGAGATATCCAATTCCCTTCGAGAGCTAACGTGCTCACAGACAGACGGACAACTTTTGCGATGTCATAGGTATCCCTCCTCTTACGTTTTGGGATCCCAAAAAACAGTTATGTAAATTGTTTTCCTGTTTTCGCTACAAGTCAACGGGTCTCGGAGAAGGCTTAAATAGCCATCGGTTATTTGTTGAAAGCACAGCATAGTTTTTAAAATATTTCAGAATGTTGAAGAGTAAATAGTGCGAGGGGCCCTTTAATGCACTGGAGCTCATCTTATTAATTTTCCAGACAACTAGAACTGCGATGCAGCAATGATATGCCAGTGGAGGGAAATTGGAACAAGAAGCTTTTCATGAGCTTTTCATTTGAGTACAGAAAATTTGCTCAAGATAACACAAACCATGGTCAGATCCAACTAAAAAGATAATCCGAAGACAATTGCCAACTGCATTTTACAACTCTTAAAGAATAGGCCTACCTCGCACTGCATAGTGCTCAGATGTTCTGAGCACTTCATGTCCTCAGATGTTCTGACCACTTTACAACTAAGCTATGCTTCCACAAAAATACACACGCGCTTCGGCTGTTTTAAGCCTGGATGACAATCTTGGCAAAATATACATAACCGGTCTTCAAACGGAAATGTAACGAGAGGAAATCGTGGAAAGCGTGATCACCAGTGTCTTGCTAATAGAGTAGATAGGATATACAATGACATATGAAGTGTATAATCTAGGGAACGAGAATGGATGGAAATACTACTGAAGTAGAACGAATTACTATCATAAGCAAGGCGTGTCCTTTAAGCATCATACCTTACTGTGCACCTTAGCCTTTTATCAGATGCTATCACGATGCTGTCTACGGTTATCACAAAAACTGGACAAGAAGACAACTACAGTAGCCTAACTTTTAAGGTTAAAAGTGCGAATAACGTAGGCTGCACCACTTCAAAGGTTGTAATTTCCTTGTTGAAAGTGGTCAATCAAGCAAATAATAGTTTCTAATAACCTGCTTGACCGCTTTCTAAATGAAATAATAAATAGCATGGAAGACTACCAACATCATATTTTAGAATTCGAATGTCCCGTTCAGGAGGGGGGGGGGGGGGGGGCTTAGAATTCACTTTTCACGCTCCAAAGCAAACACAGCCTTCCATGTTAAGGAGCATGGTAGATGGAAGGCGAAAGTATTTTTGGGGGGACTGCAATCGCTATGGGGGGCTGTTATGCTGGTTGAAGTTCCACGGATAGTTTTTGGTAAATAATTTGGTAACACCGGATATTTACTGACAAATTGCATAGCTGTTAGATTTCTTTATTCTCTTTTCATCGTCATTCAGATTGTTTGTTAGGCCTGACTTTTCAAGTCAAACTCACTCATTACCTCTTCACAATCTGCTGATCTGGCATAGAGCCAGGCTGGCTGGGAAGTCTTGGCAAGTACTAGACACTCGTCTATGTTCATCTCCATGACACTAGTGGAAGCCCGACAAAGCTGGGATGACCTAGAAATGGAAATCAGGTGCTAAATTATGCTCAACAACAAGTTTCTCAAGATATTTCCCCCTGGTATGTTACAGCAGTGCACGCAGCACAAGGTACATTCAAGCCTAATAGCTTACGATGGAATTTGCTCTGAATTAGATTCAAAGAAGATTGCTGGAACAGTTTTCCACCATTAATTAATGCATTGCCATCAATGCAAAGCCATTACAGCAAAACTGAGCAAAATGTAAAATGTAAATGTAATATATTAATGAAGCAAATCGACAGGACTAGGGACTGACCTGGAATACTTACCCAGCTTCCAATGGTGCAGTTCTTGGCTAGATGGCAAAACAAGAACAAACTAAAAACTCACGACACAACACATTCCCTTGGCTCGGAGCCCTCTCTCAGTAACCTATTCCGGCACAACAAGGGATAACAAGACCAAAGGTTTCGATGGGATCCCAAAAATTCAATATCTGATCCAGACAGTTGGATCTTGTAGACGATATCCGGTCTTAACCAGATTGCTTAAAAACTTTGGCTATTGAAATTTTGAAACAGGTTAAGGACAATAGCTAGTCGGATTCCGATATGGATTCAGCATGTTCAATTCGATTCAATGATATTTCAACACCAATTACGGACTAGCCGAATACCAGGTGATAAAGTGAAACATGCATTAACAAGACCAAAGGTTTCGATGGGATCCCAAAAATTCAATATCTGATCCAGACAACTGGGTCTTGTCTTAGCCAGACCCAGTCTTCGCCAGACTCCTTGAACATTTTTACAATTAAAATTCAGAAACTGATTAAGGCCAAATAGCTAATCACCTGAGAAAACCAAGTTTAGATTTGGATTCAGCATGTGTGTTTACCCCTGTAAGTCATATCTGTTTTGACGAAAACTTCCTGCCACTTCTGCCAATTTCCCGGTTCCGGCCGAACTCCAGAACTACTTGTCCGGCGAGAAAAGAAAGCTCAAAGACGAAATCAGGGTATCTTCTTTCCCCAGTAATGAACATCTAATCAACCTCAAATAGAAATTTAGCTTATAACAAATTTTCCGATTCCAGCAGGATTCCGGTCGACTATATGTCCGGGTAAAATACGATTGTCATACAGCGACTCAGCATCTCTTCTTACCCCTAAATCGCTTATCTAATGAACTAGAAATAAAACTTTGACTTCCAAGAGTTTTCCGGTTTTGGCCGGATTCTGGACGAACTACATGTCCGGGTAGAAACTTGTTTTCACATAAGTGTTCAGCATGTCTTCTTGCCATAAATCGAACATCTAATCAACTCCAAATAAAACTTTTAATTTTGACAAACTTTCCGGTTTGGACCGGATTCCGGTCGAAATACTTGTCCGTCGAGAAAATAGTTTTCACCGTCGTCTTCAGCATGTCTTCCTACCTCTAAATCGAACATTTAATCAACTTCAAATAAAACTTTTACTTTCAACAAACTTTCCGGTTTGGGCCGGATTCCGGGCGAAATACTTGTCCGTCGAGAAAATAATTTTCACCATCGTCTTCAGCATGTCTTCCTACCCCTAAATCGAACATCTAATCAACTTCAAATAAAACTTTTACTTTCAACAAACTTTCCGGTTTTGGCCGGATTCTGGGCGAACTACTTGTCCGATGACAAAATGGTTTTCACCATCGTGTTCAGCATGTCTTCTTACCCCATAATCGACTATCACATTAGCTGTTTCAAAATATTTTGTTTGTCCGTTAATTTGAATCCCCTCCCCCACCCCTAAATGTAGAGCTGCAAAGCCCATCTACGAACTTGACTGGTCCGACGACCCAACGAACCCTCACACCAAGTTTCATCAAAATATCTCATTCCCTTCGAGAGTTATCGTGCTTACAGACGGACGGACAGACGGACGGACGGACAGACGGACGGACGGACAGACGGACAACTTTTGCGATGTCATAGGTATCCCTCCACTTACGTTTTGGGATCCCAAAAAGGTGTGTTTACCCTTACACGTCTTATCTACTTTGACGAAATTGCACTGGAGCATGTTCAGGAGGAGAGAGCTTGGCGTTATTGTTGACTCCCAGTTGAAATTCAGCACCCACTCACAGAACAGCTCAGCCAATGCTAGCAGAGCTCTAGGCATCATCAAACACAGCACTACGAGCAGAAGTAAACAAGCGATCACCAAGCTCTACAAAGGATTAATAAGACCCAGATTGGAGGTGCGGACCATACTGGCCACCCCCCCCCACCCCCCCCCACCCCCCGATTCAAAAAGGACAAGGCAGCTCTTGAGCAAATCCAACGAAGCACCACTAAGCTGATCGCCGGTATGGAAAACAAGCCCTACAGTGAGCGGCTGAGGGAACTCAACCTCCCCTCCTTAGTCTACAGGCGTAAACGAGGGGACATGATCCAGGCACACAAACTCCTCTCAACCAATCAAGAAAATGAGCTCCTGGAGATTGACCCCTCCCACATAACACCACCCAAAATGTATCCACAAACTTCACGCAAGGACTGGAGCAAGATGCAACTCCTTCTCGAACCGGATCGTGAACCTCTGGAACAACCTCAAGGAGGACACTGTTGCTGCTGAATCGATAGAAGAATTCAAACGCCAATTCGATGCTGAGTGGAAAGACAAACCGTGGAGATTTGACTGGGATCCACCAGAATCTTCCATTAGACTGTAACCAACCACAGATGCAACAGTCATCACAAGGAGTGATTCAACAGGATCAAAAGTCCTTATTCCACTCCCAGTTCAAAATCAAAAGCGATACTCTTCCACAAGCAAAGATCCTCACCCACTCTGAAACCATTAAAGGACACCTGAATGAAGAGTACCAAGTATCATCCCTATCTGTATGACTTCCGTTAACAATGCCTGCAGAAAACCCAAACCAAATACGGAATAGTGTTTCCAAGCTATTTTTGCTCCATTTTGCATCTGTCCTTATTTCAGTACCAAACAATTTTAGAAATTAATAAATGTCTCCAATCAACCCGTATAAAACGATATACGTATAAAACGTATATCTTTTGTATTCTTTCTTTCTCGTTCCTTCTTTCCCTTATTTTCTCTCTCCTTTTATTTAAAGTTGAAACCATAGGTTATTTTTTTCCTCTCCTCTTTTTTTTTTCTTTAAATAGAATGTTCAGTTAGTTGATTCTGTTTGATGTTTAAATTAATATCGGATATTTCCCTGCCCTAGCTAAGCACTACATTTGTGCTTTCCTGGCAGGAATGTAAATTTTGTATTTTTTTTCTCTTTAAATATAGTCCAATGAAACTGAAACTGAACTGAAAAAGTAATTCCAATACGATTCGGCCAGCGCTGTAGAAGATTTGAATGAATTGCGCTTTTTGTCTTGTAGTCTGCATGTGCAAACCTCCAGAAATGAACATCCCTATTTTGAAAACGTCATGCTCAGGAGAAGAATGCTCTCTGTGGCCATGTCTGTAAATGCATTCTCAATGGTGTGTTCAAGTATGGTTTCATTGTTCAGGTGTCCTTTAACAATGGGAGGGAAAGAAGTCCCCTATCTTCAGGAGGCAATGATCTTAGGAGTGATCGTGGACAGCAAGCTGAGATGGAATAAGCAGATAGAAGCCACCCGGACATCATGCATGAAAAGGCTGTCCTTGATGAAGAGGCTTGCCGGGACTGATTGGGGCTCATCGCCAAAGATGCTGATTGACTTCTATAAGACTTTCATCAGGTCAAAAACTGAATATGGAGCAATGCTAACAACCCGAAGTTCAAAACAGTTCATGTCGTCCCTTGAAACAGTGCAGAACACAGCTATCAGGATCGCCCTCGGCTTGCACAAGCACACCCCCACAACGAAGCTTCATCAGCAAGCTAACTCCCCACAATTAAAGAAAGAGGCATGAGAAGTATGACAAAGTACTTCACAAAAATTCAAAGCTATGGACGGACCCACGTCGTGCAAAAAGAGGTGATGAAAGACAACAAAAACACCAAGAAGAAGGACACCTGCTGGGAGACCTACAAGGAGCACATATGTGACTGGAAGAACGAAGCCGCAATAGCCCGTCCGTTACCAGAGGACCCACCCTGGGAAATGACAGCCCTAGAAGTCAAGTTACAGCTCATACCGCACACAAAGCACGAATATTCAGACGCATAGATTCGGCAGCTGTTCTCACTGGAGATGCATCAGAAATACCCTGACTACCTACAAGTCTTTACAGACGGATCAGTAAAGGACAACAAGGCAGGATCGGCACCGACTATACCACAATATAACCTGCACATCCTCACTAACATTGCCGACGGTTCGTCCACCTTGACGGCAGAGCTATCAGCGATCTGGAAAGCACTAGAAGTCATCTCGAAGAAACCGCCATCTAATTGTCCTTCTCACAGACTCTAGATCCTCTCTTGACGTCATAAAGAAAATCCATTGTCAAGCTGAGGACACGGATCTCTGGAATATAAGTTATTCAGACAACTGCAAAATCAGTCCGTGAAATGTGTATTTCAACACATACCAAGCCACAAGGGGATCAAACAGAACATAGTTGTTGATACACTGGCAAACAAAGCAAGGAGTCGCTAACCCAAATAGACCTGAAGATTAATACATTCAGAGACATTCTGAGGAAAAGAACTCCTAGATCGAGCAGCAGACTCAACAACACACCCTTCAAATCTAGATGGGAGCAGTATCTCTATTATAGACTGAAGAATTGTGCCGCAGGGATTCTGCTTGAGGTATGTAATAACTTTTGAACGGATGAACGGATCTCAATGAAACTTGATATTTGGAAAGACCTAGTGTCTCAAACGTCCTATTTAAAGTCGTCACTTGATCCGATGAATGTTGGGGGAGAGGGGAACCGGACATCTTGTGACACGATTAGACTGGAGCAATCCAGATGAAACTTGGTTGCAGGAACATGCACAAAACTTAGGTACATCAGTGACAGAACCAGACCGGGTTCAGGCACTGTGAGGGGAGTTGGTCGGGTTCGTTCTTAATTAGTCTGTTTATTCTTCCCAAATTATGCAAGCACAAAAACAATTGTGTTACTATGATAATGTTGGGGGAGAGGGGAACCGGACATCTTGTGACACGATTAGACTGGAGCAATCCAGATGATACTTGGTTGCAGGAACATGCACAAAACTTAGGTACATCAGTGACAGAACCAGACCGGGTTCGGGCACTGTGAGGGGAGTTGGTGGCGTTCGTTCTTAATTAGTCTGTTTATTCTTCCCAAATTATGCAAGCACAAAAACAATTGTGTTACTATGATGCATCAGCCTCAAGAAAACCCCCCATGACTGGAGCATGGCCTCAAGTCCTGCTCTCTTTCATACCCAGTTTTTCACATTCCCCTTTTGATTTGTTGCTAATTTCTGCAGAAGAAGAACTCTTTAATAATTAACCAGTTCATCCTTCCCGAATTATAGTCTTGCGCGATACCCAGTTTTCGTTTCTTGATGCATCTCTTTAGACGAAATATAACTCGGTAATGCTTGTCTAATTTCTTCTTCCTGAATTACGCAAGTTCGATTCCAGTCCCATAACTCTGATGCATACAATCTCAAGAAAATTCCCCCAGGGCCGGGGGTCTTCTTATCGGTAACTAAAATATCAAGCTTGTAATACACTCGAGTCCCGCGCTCGTTCATACTACGTTTGTCACATTCCCTTTTTCATTTATTGATTGCTTTTTTGGAGAAAGAACTCGTTAGTAATAAGCCAGGTAATTTTTCCAGAATTAAAATAGTTAAAAAGAACAGCATTAAATGCTGCATCAGCCTCAAGAAAACCCCTGATGGCTGGAAGCGTGTCCGTATCACTTGCGCTGCACTTGCATCATAATTTCATGAGTATCAGCAGCAACCCAAAGTCACCAGCCACTAATGTATTAAGGACATCATCAGAGCCCAACACGCTGTGCAGAGTTTCCGAGAGCACATGTATGCCAGATTTGATGAAACCTCTCGATCAGGAGGTGCACAGAGACAAGAGATTTGACTGTTATGGGCAGAACCTCAGAATCAGGAGGTTACCAGACGTCCAGATCAGAGGCAATCTCACAATCAGGAAGTTGCAAGAGAGGTCTAGACCTGGTCTAGATTGAATGTATGTACAGTAGGCCAATATATCGGTTACCTACACAGCTACTGTGTTATCCGACTTCGTACGTACTACACTACTCCAGATTTTGTTGCTGAGAGATAATATTACAATTAACATTAACACATGCAAACTTAACTGACTCACAAGGTCACGTCTCCTTGAGTTCGAAATTGCCGCGGGTCTTCGAGCCTGTCACAGAGCTACTCCGGTAAATACAGAGAAAATATTCTAGGGTCTCTAATAAAATTTAAAGTGAAGAACTAAAGACTGACCCCAGTGACACAACGCTCTCAGAGGACTTGGGCTAATCAGGGCTAATATATCTGATGCTACTTTATTTCGATTTTATATGCTGAGGCTCAAGCCTAGCTTTAAGCTATTGAATCAGCTCAGTATCTGGTAAGGGCAATTAGGCTAGTTTTTCAGGCTGTGACTAGAGGTATGCTTATGTGAACGTTTGTTGACAGGGGACTTTGCCATTACATATATCAATTACATCCTGATGTTGTAGAATGGATAGAGTCTTGCTTGACTGGACGTACACAGAGGGTGATGATTTACAATAGTCATGGCTCACAATCCTTCTCCGACCCAAGCCCAGTATTGAGTGGCGTTCCTTAAGGCGCCAAGCTTGGGCCAACCTTATTCAGCATCTATATAAATGATTGTCCCTCTGTTGTACAAAAACCCCTTACACTCTTTGCTGATGACTCAAAACTTTTCGGTCCTGTTGCAAACAACAAACAAACATCTGAACTGCAAGCTGACCCTGATGCTCTTTCCAACTGGTCATCTCGGTGGCTTTTGGAGTTCAATGCTGCGAAGTGTAAAGTACTTCACCTTGGACCTAAGAACCCTCAACATACGTACACCATGTGGAATGGATCCAAAAACCACATTGACCTAGAAAGTGTGGAGGAGGAAAGGGACCTGGGTGTCACAGTTGACAACCAGTTTAAATTTCATCCCCACACTCGCCACCAAGTTGCAAAGGAAACAGAGCACTTGGACTTGTCAAAAGGACCATCACCTCTAGGAAGCCTGTGATCATTAAGAAGCTTTATACTGTGCTTGTGAGACCCCACCTTGAGTACAGCATGATTGTTGCATCACCCCACCACAAAATGGATGCCAAAGCCCTAGAGGGAGTGCAAAGAAGAGCCACTAAGATGTGTCACCACAATTAAAAGCCCTAGAATACCACGAACGGTTGAGGGTACTGAAGCTTCCCAGCCTCTCGTATCGACGTAAACGCGGCGACATCCTGATGGTAAAAAAGCTGTTAGACTCCGACATTATTCCTGGGGTATTCGAGAGCTCCCAATCAAAGTCTACGAGAGGCCATTCCAAGAAGCTCCAACTGACCAGCTGTAAACGACGCGAGCGGCACAGTTTTTTCTCTGTACGGAGTGTTCCACTCTGGAACAGCCTTTCCGAAAAAACTATCAACGCTGCTACCCTGGATGGCAAGAAAGGCGTGGACGAGAACTGGCGAAATGCTGAATGTCGGCTGCACTGGGATTCCAGTGAGCATATGTGACAACAAGATTTACCAACCAATCAATGCCGGCTACACTGGAGTGCCAGTGAGCCGATGTTACAACAACGATCTGACAATCAAGCCGCCAACCAGCGAGAGACTCTACAGGAGGTTAACACCACCTTATCTCGCTGGAAGTGCGATTTAAGGTAATTTAAGGTAATTTTCATGCACTTGCCGTGTCTAAAGCTAACTACTAGTTAGCTGATCAAGTTTGGCCTGGCAGAGTTGGCAAGTTTGAGACCGACGTCTTTGAAGGGAATCTGCATATCCAGCGCATGCGCATAGTCTATGCCCGCAACGGGCTGCCGCAACGTTGAGGCGGTTGGATTCAGTCATACACAAATCCTCAAGTTTTGGGCATGGTGCCCCAACGTTTGGGCATGCCTGGACGTATGGGCATGGTGCCCATAGGTTACGGCACCATGCCCTGGAGTATGGGCATGGTACCCCTGTGAAATTTGGTGCAAAAATTTGAAATTTGGTGCAAAAATTTGAAATTTGGTTGAGTTTTGTGGAGGCCACTTCTTTCCCAGTGGGTTTATCCTATCCTTTTACAGGTAGTTGCCACTAGGTTACTCAATCCTTTTCCATGTTGTCAAAAAGTCAAAAGTCAGAGTAAAAACAGGTAAAAAAAAAATAACTCAAAATAAATACAATAAAAAGCAAACAATCTAAAGGAAATATTTGCTCCATTGAACAGATTGAAAAGCTTGCCTCATCCATGCTACCTAGCAGCAATTTTCTGGAAAAGGATAGGATAAGCCCACTAGAAGAGAAGTGGCCTCCAAAAAACTCTTTGTATCTTGGAAGTGCTCTAACATTTTGTAAATTGGAAAATGAGGTTGAATAGAAAGTAAAATCCGGTATCTTTGGATCTAGGACAGGGAGAAGGCCCTATTTAGGTATGTAACCAGTCTCAGCTTATCCAAATTTCACAGGGGTACCATGCCCATGCTCCAGAGCATGGTGCTCCAACGTATGAGTACCATGCCCATACGTTCGGGCATGCCCAGACGTTGGGGCACCATGCCCAAAAATTGAGGATTTGTGCATGACTGGTTGGATTCCAGGCATTTGGCATAAAGACTCTTTGGGTCAAAGTACAGTTCGGTTTTGAAGATGGGCTCTGTTGCTCTATATTTAGGGGTGGGGAGGGGGTCAAATTAAGGGATGAAATAAATAGTCTAAAG
Organism: Branchinecta lynchi; assembly: GCA_023053575.1. Lineage (NCBI taxonomy): Eukaryota > Metazoa > Arthropoda > Branchiopoda > Anostraca > Branchinectidae > Branchinecta > Branchinecta lynchi. The sequence continues at coordinate 21,629,953 of JAKZAP010000011.1, read as the reverse complement.
TCTTATAAGATAGTCGATTCAGAGGTTAGGATACATGCTGAATCCGGATCTGAAAATTATTTTCTCGCCGGACAAGTAGTTCATCCTGAATCTGGCAAAAACCGGAAAATTTTTGAAAAAGAAAAGTTTAATTTGAAGTAGATTAGAGGTTCAGTTTAGGGGTAAAGAGACATGCTGAACACGTATTAATAAAAAAATTTCAACGGACAAGTAGTTCACCTGGAATTCGACCCAAACCGAAAATTTTATAACGTAAACGTTGTATTTGAACTTGATTAGATGTTTGATTCGGGGGTAAGAAGACATGCTGCATCACCATATGGCAATTATTGTCTACCCGAACATATAGTTCACCTGGAATCCGGATGAAAAAGTAAACATTTGAAAAGTAAACGTTTTGAAAAAGTAAACGTTTTATCTGAAGTTGATTAGAGGATCGATGTAGTGGTAAGGAGTCATGTTGAATCTATATGTGTAAATTTTCCACGCAGACCAATAGTTTGTGTTCTTGCCAAAACCTGAAGGATTGTTAAAAGTTAAAGTTTTATCTGAAGTTGGTTAGAGGTTCGATATAGGGGTAAGAGATATGCTGAATTTGTTTTGAACTTTTTTTTTACGGACAAGATGCTCACCAAGAACCCGGTAGAAACCGGAAAATATGTCAGAAGTAAGGCAGTTGGAAGTTTTATCAGTTTCGTCTAAGTATACATGACGTATAGGAGTAAATATACAGGCTGAATCCATCTGAACTTGGTTTTCTCAGATGGTTAGCCATTGACCTTAATCTATTCCCAAATTTTAACAGTTAACATTTTCAAGAAGTTTGGCAAAGACCAGATATTCATCTGTAAGATCCAATTGTCTGAATCAGATGTGTAATTTTTGGGATCCCGTCGAAACCTTTGGTCTTGTTTGAAGATAATAGTGGAAGCACTGGCCAAGATAAAAGTAATTCGTCCCTCACTGTTTCCGGTACCCTTTTGGCAAAGATTGAGAATGACTGCCACATTTTGGTCCTTCACATTGCGATGGTTGTAAGCCCTTATATGCAGGAGCGTCACGACTTAGGGGGAGGGCGGGACCCCCACCCCACCACCCCAATGCTGTCGGCCAGTCGGTAAAAAATAACTAAGTCGGCTCGAAGCGCCGCAATTTTTGGTACAAACAGTTAATTTTTTTTCATGAAAACAGTTGATTTTTCTAATAATTGGTTGATTTTTCGTCAAAATAGTGTTTTTTTCTGAAAATCTGTTGAGTTTTTCCAAAAATGTAATTTTTGTTGTTGAAACACTATGTTTTTTCTTCAGAAAAAGTCGATAAAATTACCAGCCAGTCGGTAAATGCGTCGACGCCCCCCCCCCCCCCCCCAAAAAAAAAAAAACATTTTGGCTAGTAATGCCTCTGCTTATATGTGTTTAATTATACATTCACCTCGTATTTTTTTAGTTTCCATTTAACTAGCCCTGTTCAAAACCTTCGCAACAGCTTGTACTGATTGAGTACTTTGCATCTGTTCTTTCTTTCCTGACTTTACCTGCCGCATCTGATTTCAAGCTTCCAGCGATTCTGAACTAATTTTACCCTCATCAATATGCGCAAATGTCGGCTTCTTTTTATTAATCCCCTTGGTTTTATCCCCTCTGCTTAATTGCTTTCAGTGACCCAGTCGACTTCGAATTAATAGGCGGGTATGAATCTTTGGGGATGGTGACGGATTTTGTAGGCGAACTGACGTTTATGTCAACTGATGGCAAGCCAACTGACGTGTAGGGGAACTGACGTGTTGGCGAACTGACGGATTTCTAAAATAGGTGAACTGATGGCGACTGAACTGACGTTTTTGTCAACTGACGGTAGGCAAGCTGACATGTAGAGGATCTTACGTGTTGACGAACTGTCGGATTTTTTTTTTAGGCGAACTGACGTGTTGCGGTAGTGACAGCGACCCCTACTTACCCCTAAATCGAATATCTAATTACCTTTAAAAGATATTTTTTTCGCCGCTTAATTTGAAACCACTTCCTTAAATATACAGTTATGGGGCCTATCTACGAACTCGACCTTTCCCTTGACCCAGAGAATCCTCACACCAAGTTTCATGAAAATATATCATCCCCTTCGAGAGTTATCCTGCTGACAGACGGACGGACGGCGGGATAGACTGACAACTTTTACGAAGTCATAGGTATCCCTCCACTTACGTTTTGGGATCCCAAAAAGTAGCATCTCTCACTACCGTATGTTGGGTTTTGCCCCCGACGACGTTCCCTAAATCAGTTCCACCAGGCAGTTACACTATATAAAGTTTCTCCGAATAAGGATGCAGTATTTGTGGGATTAATCTTATCTCTATTGGGATAAAATTAATCTGAATTAGGGATAATCTTGTCTCAATAAAGACAAGATTAATCTCAGTACCAAATACTGCAGTTCTCTTATTCGGGTGTCCGTCGAGAGTCCTGCCTACTTTTCTAGCCGGGGCGACTACCAACTCTTTCATCACGTAATCAGAATAATAATAATAATATACTTGCATTGACAAGGCTTTCGCCTTTTCGTACTTTACTCCCAAAAAGGCAAGGGTAACAAGACCAGAGGTTTCGATGGGGTGCACAGCGCCGAAAAAAGTTGTATTTCAGTTTCGATCTATAAACGCTGGACCTGGTCTACGAGAAATTCTTCCCCCTGAATATCTGCCTATTAGGCCAAGACTGGCACTAGCTGCTGCCCAACCTGTTCCAGAGTTGCAGCCAGTACCCTATTCCCATGACCGATACAAACAAAGTTTTGTTCCTTCGTTCACTGACTTTTTTAACGGGCACTCCGAAACACCTCCATAATTTAATCGTATTTATGTGTGTGTTATTATTGAATTGTAGATATAATAATTGTTGATATCATCTAGTTTTTAGTCTGATGTGAATTTGACCAAATTATGATTTTTATTGGGTCATGTTTAGATTAGTTGACATGTTACATCTGATTAAACATTTTACTTAGAGTTTTATTTTAAGATACATGTACATTGACCAAATGAATAAAATTAGTTATAATCGTTTTTAATTGTTAAGTTATACATGACGAAAGAAATTTAGTGTTCGGCTTCGTCCGTGAGGGAATTTTTGAAAATAAATTGAATTGAATTGGGTCCCAGATCCGCCAGATCCAGTCTTCGACAGACTTCTTGAACTTTTTTAATATTGAACGATCATCATAGTTTCAGTCTGCGTTGCAAGATTCTCCGAGAGAAAGCTAAGCTCTCTTCGTCAAAATAATTTCTTTGAAAGCTATTTCGTTGGTGTTTCAGTTAAAACCGACGTTTTACCGCATTTACTGTCTATTTCGGATGTACTAAATTTATAAAAGATTAAGGCCAAATAGCTAATCATCTGAGAAAAAAGAAGTTCAGATATGGATTCAACATGTGTGTTCACCCCTATGAGTCATATCTGTTTTTACGAAACTGATCGAAACTTCGTGCCTACTTTTGCCAAATTTCCGGTTTCCGCCGAATTCCGAATGAACTGCTTGTCCGGCAAAGAAACAAAGCTCAAAAACGAATTCGGCGTACTCCTATATCGGACATCTAATCAACTTCAGATAAACTTTTGCTTTTATCAAATTTCCGGTTTTGGCCGGATTCCGAGCGAACTACTTGTCCGGGTGGAAAATGATTTTCACATAAGTGTTCAGCATGTCTTCTGAACCCTAAATCGAACATCTTATCAACTTCAAATGGAACTTTTACTTTTAACAAATTTTCCGGTTTTGGCCGGCTTCCGTGTTCGTGTTCAGCATGTCTTCTTACCCCTTAATCGACTATCTCATTAGGTGTTTCAAAATATTGTGTTTGCCCCTTAATTTGAACCCCCTCCCCCACCCCTAAATATAGGGCTACATATCCATCTACGACTCGACCTTTCCCTTGATCTAAAGAATCCTCACACAAATTTTCATCAGAATATCTCGTTCCGCCGAGGGTTATCGTGCTGACAGACAGACGGACAACTTTTGCGATGTCGTAGATATCCCTCCACTTATGTTTTGGGATCCCAAAAACGGGTTATATTTGTTCAAACAATGTTTACAACGGATACTTCAGCTATGATTCTTCATCAGCGATATTTCGGCCCTTCTTGGCAAGGGTCCTCGTCAGGCTGTCAATCCTCTGGTTCAACTTCGGGGAAGGAAACAAACCTGTAATAAATAACTGAAGCTTCCACCGAGTATAAATATCTTATTAAAGTAAATTATCTTCAAATACCACTATAATGAAAAAACTAGTCCTGAGATTTGATTTTTGACAACGACGCTGTTTTTGCTGCACGATTGGGGCGATGACAGGAAAGGGCGATGACATTCTGCATTTTGATCAACTTCGTTTTTTTTATTAATAAGGGGCTGAAAACTTAAATATTATTTTATTAATGACCTCGTTCTACGTTTCTATTATGAGTACTTGCCTGTATCTATTAAGCGTGTTCGTTAAGCGTGTCTTTCATTTGACCTTTTTTCTTGTTTCAGAAAGTTAAGTCTCATACCTGCACTGTCAGCACTGATGAAGGTAACTTAGACGTTATTGAAGAACCAGCGGACCAACACGATGCTAAGCTATGCAAGATACCTATTTTCCTCTGCTGTAATGTTTGGCTCAGCTCCCCCCTTCATCGTCCTATGGTGTGGATGGAAAGGATTGTCTATATTTGTACCGAGGTGGCTGTACCAAATGGTGGATGATATGGCGTTTGGAGCGTACCAGAAATTAGTACTGTTTTTCTATGAGCATTGCACAGGAATGAAGGTAATTGGTTTGCAAACATTCTTAGAAGCCCACGCACTAGCAAGTGTTCTGCCGTGCGTGTAACGTACTCTAGTCAAAGTGGGTAGCCCGCCGCTACCGTGAGCGTGTTCCACCCTACTTACCGTAGTTACTGCGCATGACAAGACGAAGTCTGGCTTTTTGCCGTCAAGGCTGGAACGTATTTTTCTATTTTCAGCAGAATATTTTGCCACGGACGAACCCGACCAATTACGTTACAGAGATGCGTAACTACCACGCTTACTACTGTTATGGAGACATCCCATAGCACTTTGCTCTGCAATAGTCCTCCTAGTTATTCCCTCCCTCTATCGCCTACTTTTCTATATATCTCTTCGGTTTCCATCACCATCATTAATTTCCCGGCATCGTGACAATAGGTCACTCGGTCTTTATCCACTAGCTCCAGTTAGCTGCTGGCTAACCCGAGGTCAGGCTTTGATCCATTTCATTCTAAGTATTTTGACTGCGGAATGAATCCGCAGCCAAGACGAGTTCTCTTTCATCCTTGGTCGGAGCAAGACCTCAGTTACTCTATATTATAATTTATGGTAAGGACCAGTTTATATATTTAGTTAGGGACCCCTTAGTGCTATATTACATGTGTCACACTCTTGTACACGATTTGCATAAGATAAATTGATTTACACTATGGTCCATCTCGGCTAGTAGGCCTGGGGCTTGACTGGATATGTGAATTCCAGCTTCGCTAGGATATGTGAACCAGCTTGATTAGGGATTTTTGGATTGACTGCGGCTGAGCTATAGAATTCCCTGAGACTTTCACCTACGGTGTCAGAATGTCTTCAGCCCACACCCCAGGAGCCTTACCTTCATTAAACCTCGCCTCCACTCGTCCATCCTCTCAACAAGGTGTAAGAACAGGGTTTGGAAACTTCCTCCACGTTCAACATCTTAACACTACGCTCCCGAGCATGGTCAGCAAATAGTTAATATTTCGAAAAGGTTGGAAAAGTCAGCGTAGTAACTTTTTACGAGACTGGAACGCAAGTAGGAACTAATGGTTACAATCAGGGGGGGACTGGTATGAAATCTGAGGACCCCTAGCCTAAAATCTGGCCTTTTTCGGAAAAAAGACCCACCCACCCCCGCCTGGCTGGTATGAAATCTGAAACCGCTAGGGGTACCCCAATACCCGCCGAAAAAATCTGCATAAAAAAAAAATATTGCACACACCACCCCCAATAGCAGGGTGTGTAGCATATCCTTCGATTCCAAATTACAAGTTTAGAAGTATGCTGTACTTCTTTTATTTATTATCACGAAGACTATCCAAGTAAAAAGCTTATTTCAGCACACGTGAAGGATTTTCTTAAGTTTTTGACCTAGGAAACACTTCAGCATCAGATTTCAAGTAAGGCTTTGCAGTTGGCCAAATAATGTCTAGTCTTCTACTTGTGCTTTTAGCGGGACGACGGAAAAATTGACGGTTTTTCATTTTTGTCTCTGCCCCCCTGCTCGTCGAAGACAGCAGAAGTCCAGCGACTTATTTTTTAGCATACGTTCTCGAGGCTTGCTGTAGCCTTAAAAGGTCGGCCTTATCTTTTCTTAAATATTGCCACTGACGCCTTATTTCTTGAGCACGAGTGCAAGAAACGGGACAAACTCGTGAAGAAAAGTGCCCGTAGGGACAAGCGTCATTTTATAGAGATGAAAGCTCAGATGGCAGAAGAGGCATCAAAAAGAGGGGACTCAAGAGCTTTCTACAAAACCACGAACGAGATAATCGGAAAGCGGCCTTTCGTGGACCGACCTGTAAGGGATCCGAGCGGCCGGCTAATCACTGACCCCGAAAAGATCGGCGAAGGCTAGCAGTAATTTCTGACCCACCCTCTTCAGGCAAAATCACCAAAATCAAAAACACGGCAAGTCGTCCGGAGAAGACCGTATCGCATCTGAGATGCTGAAGTGGTCTGTAAACGCCTGCCTAACAGTTTGAATGACACTCTTTAACCTGGTATGGGAAACCGAAAAGGTCCCCCGTCAGTGGACAAGGAGTACTCTAGTCAAATCTTTAAAAAGGGCAATTCCACTAAGTGTGAAAACTGGCGAGGGATCAGCCTGCTCTCCATTCCTGGCAAGCTCCTGTCCACCATCCTGCTGAACCGCATACAGCCAGCAGTCGACAACAGTGCTTACACTTCTCCTGATTTATCAGGAGATGTACGTTTTTTGAGGGCTCCTACTGATTTATTTTTGAGTCTCCTGATCTACTGATTTTCTACTGATATTTTGCTGTTTAACTTAATTTCCTCCTGATTTTTCTGAATAGCTATAATCTTAATAATTATTTTGTCAACCTGACCTGGAGGCTGTAACTCATCACCGAAGTTATACGTTTCTGTTAGGCACAGAAATATACTTTATTCTCCCCAAGCATTCCTATATTTTTCAAATGAGCAACCTCCTTGCAAATTCTGTGGGGGAGAACTTTGAGAGACTAGTTGTAGCGGCGGCATCTCAAAAGGCGTATTAAAATGGGGAAGTCAATTATTACTTTACAAGTAATGTGCTGATACGGTTAAACACGTTTAGGTTCTTCCTTTTTAATAATTTTTTTTTTATTCTTTTGAAGATGGCGTAGCATATTTTCAAATTAAAAAAAAAAAAATAATTCTTTGGGCTACGACGATGGGCTCTAATCGGTGTAATAATTCCACTTGGCGACAGTAATATTTCCTTAAACTCTTGAACATCACTAGCTCTTTCAAAAACAAAATATTCATGCAAACTTTTCCAGTTACCTTCCAAAAATTTGTGTTTAATCGCTGCTAGTCATAATTATTATTTTCATTATAATTTGTACATATTTTCTCTCGGTGTCAGCAGATCTGTAAATCATCAAACCACTCACAAGAATTCCAACCCTATCACGACATATGAAAAATAACTCCACCAGACACAAAATCGTGAAAACTAGAAAATATTTAATAATCAAATATTTCAAAGTACAATATTTATTTTATGCTATAAATTCTAATTATATCGTAAAAGATAACATTTTTTTAAAACTATAATCTTCATGAGGATCGTTTCCAGGGTACTTGTACTTTAATACTGATTTTAATCTTAAATGTGCTATTCCTTTTTAAAGAGCCCTTCCTCCATAGGTTTCCTTCCCTTCAATGGCCTATCACGCTATACCTAAATATTCCTTCAGCCCAAGCTGACTGCAAATGATAGTGGACAAACTGATACGTCAGCTGAATTTTGTTCCAGCGATATTTTGGTCCTTCTTGGCAATGGTCTTCTGGCTCTAACCGCTAGAGCTTGGAATTGAACTCAAGCTGAGAACTGAACTTGGACTTCCCAGCTTGATTGGTTTGAGCCGGAAGAGAACCCTTGCCAAGATCTAATAAAGTTCATTTGACGTACCCGTTTGCTACTATCCACTCTACACCTATACACATATTCCCCTCTTTGATAAATCAACTATAAGCGTTCTAGAAAATCTCCTTATAAATCACCTGATTTCTTGGATTACTGAATCTCCTTATTTCTCCCGATTTTTGAACTAAGTCTACGTTTTTTTAAAATTCTGGAGTGGAAGCACTGGTCGACAAACACCTCCGCGAAGAACAGCTTGACTTCCGCCCAAACCGTTTATGTGCGGATCTCATATTCGTGCTAAGAATGCTGCTAGAAGAGTGCAACGAATGGAGGAAAAAACTCTCCTAGTCTTAGACTTCGAAAAAGCCTTTGTAAGCAAGGGTGCGTTCTGTCTCCGCTGCTGTTCGTCCTGATCATCGACTACGTTCTAAGAAGATGTGAAGGATGCGGCATTGACATCGGGGATGGCAGAAAAGTAGGAGACATAGACTTTGCCGATGACATCAACCCAATGGAGACCTGCAAACAGAAGCTCCAGGACTTCCTCACAAAGACCAGTGAAACAGCTGAACTGTTCGGACTGAAAATAAACATCCCCAAAACGAAGAGTATGGCGAGCAGAGGATCTCCGCTAGATATACGCTGTAGGGACCAGCAAGTCGAACAGGTCGTTGAATTCCGAGATCTCGGCAGTACAGTTGGAAACACTTGAGCTTGTGCAAGGGAGGTCCAGCTAAGACTTGGTCAGGCCAGCGGTGTCTTCAATCGGCTAAAGAAGATATGGAGGAGCAAGAAGTACTCCCTTAGACTCAAGCTGAGACTTTTCAACAGCAACGTTCTCTCCGTACTTCTGTAAGGGTCGGAGACGTGGCACCTCAGCCAAAAGCTGGAGAAACGTCTTCTGGTCTTTGAAAACACCTGCCTTAGGCGGATCTTAAACATACACTGGACAAAAAGGGTTTCACCAGATGACAGATTCGCCAGATGACAGTGCAACCCCTTATTACTGAAGTCATCAAGATCCGCCGCTGGAGGCATCTGGAACATACAATCAGGGTGGGAAGCACCAGACTCGCCAACGCTATCCTCCAGTGGCATCCGGAGGGATCCAGACGAAGAGGGCGACCGAAGAACACTCCTCGTCGTACACCAGTCGGATCTACAGAATATAAACGCGTCTATAAGTTGCTGCTTTATTGGAGAATGCTTCGAACCAACCAAAATCTTCTGTGACGTGCCTCGCCGGTGCCGAATATGAGGATTTTCCGATTCTTGGGAGAATTTCGCGGTGTTTCAGGATCCCATATGCCGGTGTGCAGCTTGGACTCTTTGTCCCAGCTGTTTCGGCCGAGTGATTTCCTGCTAAATGATATGTTGCTTGGGTCAGTGTACAAAAAAAAAAAACCAAGAGGACCACCCAAATAAAATCTGCTAAATCGGGGCAAAAACGACCCACCCCACCCGGCTAGGGTCCTCAGATTTCATACCAGTCCCCCCCCTGGTTACAATGGTCAAAGGGTGGAACACGCTCCGGATGTCCAGCGCTACCCAGGAAATCTTGCATCATCATGAGGATTAGGTGGGTTAGAGAGTAGGGTCAAATATTTAGGTAGGAACACCGCCACCGCATGTTCACCGCCAACTCATTAGTGCAGGTATCTGGTGTACGTAATTCCTGATCCAAATCCTGAAAGTTCAATGGGCACATCAAACTACCCCAATCCCACTCTGTAACAACCTAGGAACATTGCTTACCCTTTAGATTAGCAGCTTTTTCAACAATTTCCTCTCTGTGATATTTCAAAGTGTAATTTTTTGGGCCAGTACCTGCTCAATTTACTAGCTTTGACAAAGATAAAAGTGAAGTTTCTTATAATACTTAGTAGATCTTTAGTTTATGCATAAATCAGCTTGAATAATTCAGATTTGAATAGGTTACTTGTTTTTGAATGATTTTTGTAGCTATGTTATTTTTAATAAGCTTATTGCATATTCTGGTACATTTATAAAGCAAGCTAATCAAGCTTCACAACACTATTCCACAAAGAAAAACTTTTAATAGGCACTTTAAGCCGTGGAACTTCTGATGAAACACTAGAACAATCATGTAAACTGCATCCGCGGCTTGACTTTGGTGACATCTCAAATATATCCTTTTATATCAAGCATTGCTCGGAGTTTTTGAATTTCCTGCCACGATATCCCAGCTCCTAAGATTTGGGTCGCCGAAATGCCAGAGAGGTAAAGACAAGGGATAACAAGAAAACGGCCGCTTTTCGTAGCGCCTTTTAAAGGAAGTCGGAAATGTTTATTTGTGAAGCATTTGATACAAAGTAAAGCATTAGAAGTGTCCATTGTGCTTGAAGTGCGGAGAGGGTGTTGACCGCCACCAACGCTAACTCTGTGTTAATCCTACCTGAGCGTAATGTTTCAAATAAGTATTTATTTTAGGTCCAGTTAAAAAAAAAAACTCTACAACTTGAACAAACTTGCAACAGAAAACTATTCAAATTTTCATTCTTCCTGCTCTGGCTCCGAGACGAGAAACCATCAACAATGCAAACGTCATTTTCTTTCACACTCTTTGTTTTCACAGTTTCCATTATTATTTCTCTTGTAGCTCGGCTGGGGTTCTGCAATTATAGTTGCTCTGTAAATAAATTTAATATCAGTTGGTGACTGACTGATAATCCCTTAATCGACCTGATACGTAATCCGGTGTGCTGACACCCCGTCAAAGTTTTAGGTCTGACAAGATTTGACCCTACTCTCTAACATCTTCTTTTTTTTTTTTTTTTTTTTTTTTTTTAAACCTGCGTAGCCATTCGAAAATTTGTTACTTTACTTTTTGGGCTACGACTCCTCCTCCACTCGGTGACGTTAACATTTCCTTTTGTAACCAAGGTGTACTTTCACCAAGGGAGTTCACGACACCTTGGTTTCTATAAGTTTAATTCCGATGATACAGATCGTAGTGAATTGGTGCTGGAATTGTCGGAATCTCCAGAGGAACCGGCTGTTGAGGATAGTCCGACGGTTGACCCACCAAATTTGCGCCCTTCACGAATGACGAAACCACCGGAACGATTGGGATATGATCGCCCTGGCGGAGTAAACGCCACAGGCATTGATAAGGCGATGGCCTTGAGCATTTTACAGAAATTGTTGGAATGATCTTGTATCACTCCAAAAATTACTGAAGAAACTTGTTGTTTTTATAGGAAATAGGATGTCGAATAAGAATTTTTTGGGTGTGTGAAAATTATGTTACTTGTGATATGTTGCTGGTGATTTCCAGCTTTTGTAAATACCTTGTCTACCGCTATGAATTTTGCAGGTGATGATTTTTGTGATTAGTTATGTCAACCACCTCTGTCGCTGCCATCGCACTGCACCGTAGTCACACCTCAAGTCCTTCTTGCCGATTGTCTATACCGCACACGAATCACGATCACGATCATCCTCAGCTTCGCTGCTCCTGATGCCGATTGTTTACGTTGACTGCGTTAGACTACGTTTTGCTCCTCCAGTCAACTGTAACCTACTGTCAGTCGTCGTCTTGGTATGCTCCAGTCGACGCCCTACCAGTCGTCGTCGTCGGCATCAGGAGCAGCGAAGCTGAGGATGATCGTGATCGTGATTCGTGTGCGGTATAGACAATCGGCAAGAAGGACTTGAGGTGTGACTACGGTGCAGTGCGATAGGTCGAATTGCGTTATCACTTTGATACGCTTTCTGAAAATGTTATATGTCCGTATCGGTCGGATACGTGTTATTGTGATCGGAAAAACAACTTTAAAAGTTTTGTTATGTTTTGGCAACATTTGCATTTGTTTTGTGCTGGGAGGTATTTTAGATAGGGGGTTGGATCAAGGGAGGAGTAAAATAAAATTGGGGCAGATTAAAATTGAATTTCAGAACTGAGGTCAGTTCTTTTTGGAAGGGGGGAGGTGTAACCAAGGTGTACTTTCACCAAGGGAGTTCACGACACCTTGGTTTCTATAAGTTTAATTCCGCCAGGTAACAACAGGTTCCTGGCGATGAATAACCTGAGCCATTCAAGTTTGAATTGGGGCGAAATTTAATACAATGCTGGGCAGTCTGTTTTGAGTGGGACCGGTGAACAGTCGTTGCTGGAGATGTTAAAAGTTAAGTGTTGAGTTTTATTTATTACCTGCTATCTATCGCCATTGTATTGTAAATGTAAATACACGAATATGTTTTTCTACAATTGACCAACGAGGTAGAGTTCAGTGGGTGTTTTTATTTTGGTTTTGTTAAGCATGGTCCACACCGCTCGGGGACCATGTCGTAACAGATAACTTTCCGTAACAGTAGAGAGATTAAAGACGTAGTAAAATTAACGCTTAGTAACAGCTAATTAACGCTTTATAACACTTTAAATCTTTAACGTCACCTACTCTTTCCAAACAAACAAACAAAATTTTAAACTTCAAAAAATATAACTCCATTTACCATTTCAACTGTTCAAATTATTTTTGAATTTAACTTTACCAATCTTAATACTTATTTACTCTTATTTCAATACAAATATAAACATTTGTATTTTTATTTTTTTTTTATCTACGAATCCTCACCTCTACACATCAAGAACTCACCCCAACCAAAACGACCGCTACGAAAGACAAACAAACACCCCCAAACAGGAGCCCCTGAGAGCTACAAACACATTCCAAATCCATTATTACGAACTATAGTATTTACTTTAATCTATACTAACAAATTCAATACAAACATAAAAACTTTAAATCCACCCCTAAACACTGTTTATTTTATTTTATACATTTCCTAAACAATTAACTTTCAATTTCATAAGTCCTTTCTATTTTATTTAACAATAAAATTATTCTCTGAATCCACTTTACTTTCCCTTATAATTTGACACCAATATTATTTAAAATTTAATTATAGCAGCGAAAAAGCAGACTCTCAAATCAGGTATCATACAATAACAAACCATCAAAATATTCTTTTGGACGTAAGATGGTGGTCAACACCTTTTCGCATTTAGGGAATCAAATCTGAAACTACCTTCGCAGGCTACCTGCGCTACCTGAATTCAAAGGTGGAGAAATGTTATTGGTAGAGATAGGAAAGGTACTGGTCCTTATTTTTGTCCAATGTGTGGTATTGAAGGAGAGGATGCGGTACATTTGATATGTTATTGCGAGGAGTTAAAAGAATTAAGAAAGGGAGTGTTTGGTCGGGAGGCTTGGGAGGAAAGAGATTTGGTTTCAAGTATGGGAAGTAAGTGTTTTGGTGAGCTCCGAATGCTGAGTAGATTCCTTTTTCGTTCCATCTTTCGTGACACTTTTTAATTCTCTCGACTAAAAATGAATTTGTTTTGTTCCATTTGCATTTATATGATTTGGTTGTGCTTAAATTGTAGATATATATATTGACATCTGCAAATCTGCTGTAAATGTCCGTTGACAACGTTTTCATGTATTATATGTTGACGAGAAATGCAAATTCGGCATGATTGCTGTGAAAGTCATTTTAAAATTAAATTCTACTCTACTCTACTCAAGCTAGCTATGACCCACCGTGAACTATTTTTTATAGAAGTTGGTTTTTGGTTTGTTTTCGGAGTGCGTGATATTTTTTTTTGTATTGTGTTATGTTTCCCGCCATGGCCCTTGGGTTTTATTGGGAATAAATTCGTTCATTCATTCATATGGTAGCGGTCAACCGCGGTTGCGGTGGAACGCTGCTACCTTCAGTCAGGGCATATGAGTTTTGGTCAACGCTCTGATTATTGACTTATCACAGTGGTTTATCTGCAATGTTCCCTACGTCGGTAGGTTCCCAATCCCAGTAGATGCCTCCTTCTGGGTTCGGTGGTGCCGAGTGCATTGCGTAAGTGAGTGATACTTATATCATTGGGCATATGAGTTTTGGTCAAGCCTTTGATTATTGACTTATGACAGTTACTTATCAGAAATGTTCCTTACTTCAATAGGTTCCTTCAATCCCAGCAGAGGCCTCCTTGAAGGTGTCGAGTCCATTGCGTAAGCGAGTGAAGCTTATTCCGGAAAAGGCTTATATTTTGTTTTATTATGTTTCAGATTTACTTCAGCGGAGATACCAGCTGCTTTCAAAGAAGAGAAACAGTATTGTATCTATCGAACCACCAGTCAACAGGTTTGTGTATCCCTTTCTTGTCTGTATGTATGAGATACCTAACATATTCTGTGCAAAACGACCCCTTAACGGGCGGAAAAACCTTCAATTCAATTCAATTCAGTTATTTCAACATCAATTACGGACTAGCCGAATAGCAGGTGGTAAAGTCAACATAAATTCTACTTCTATTTAATTTGGTACCTGATGTAGCGTTTACACGGACAAGGATCCCGGTCGACTTGAAAGGATTCCACTCGTGAAGAAGACTAGAAAAAAAGTCTAGCGGGACGAGAATTCCTTTCACGATGAAAGGAATTCCGGTCTACTTGAAAGGAATTTCGTCGCCGGCGCTGGTAAAAAAAAAAAAGACTACAAAAAGTGTATCTAGCTTTTGAGAGCAGCAGTCATCAGTAATGAAGTTATAAATGCTATCAAAACATTTTTTTTTTGCTAGTGAATTTATTTTTGTCAGATTTTCTGATTTGGGGAAACAAAAATTTTTCCCTCTGTGTGTATAACATAATCTTGTTACCAAGACCGGATTCTTTTCAAGGTTTCTTCTACTTGCAAACGCTGCATCAGACATTACGGCTATGAGAACGCAAAAGACGCGCCTTTAAAGCAGAACTGAAACTCTACACCATCGTTGAAAAGAGCTGTGAGTTGTTGGAAACGTTTTTCCGACCCTTTCTTAATAACTGTCTTGTAGCAAAGTTTAACAAGGAATTCCATCTCGACCGCTTCCCCGCATCCTATTCCTCGATTTTTGCACCTTCGAGTCAAAGCCTGGCTTCCGAATAGTCAGAATTCCAATATTCTATCTATCTCTTTTATTTCAGCAAAAGCCATAACCTACACTACAAACACAGGACTAAACATTCATCCAATAACACAACAGCGCCCCCTACTCATTCTTCATCAGATGCTGCCATATTAACAGGTTGTGCAGCAGCGGCTGCGAAGCACAAAGCATCAGACTATTCTGTGAAGACAGAAATCTGCATACAAGTGAAGTTTTAGACTTCCAAACAATTCTCTTAAACGAACAACAATTATTACGTACAAACGCACTACTTATACTTCCCCTGGGAGCTAACCTACAAAGGCGGCGGGAAATCCGGTTGTAACACGCTCGCAGATTATGGTATGCCCTGGCAGTGTTATTGTGTACCAGACAAAGAGCAAAAAGTTGTTTGCATTACGTTTTGAAAAGTGCCACTTTTCTTTGATAGAACGCAATCACCAAATTTCCAAAGAAGCAAATTACCAGATGTACACAGACTATCGGCTATTGACAGTAAATGCTGGTCACCCGTTCAACTTCTGATCAACAAGGAAACCCAGGTATCGAAACATGGGAACGTAAATAATAACACGTGGCGACAAGCTTACAACCTCTCGGGAAAAAAAGCCGTAGCATGAGTCTTTTTAGTGTTAAATACGATATCACGCGCACATGCTAACTCGTCACAAATACACAGTTGTTTATTCATAGCAAACACCAGATCATCAGCAAAAAGAATAAGATCTGTTAACTCAGATCTGTTTTTCGTTCGGTAGGGTGCAATCCCTCTATACAGGTTTCCAACTAGATGAAAAAGAGAGTGTGTGAGAGCTAATAGTGTGAACACATGATCAGGATCGGCAGCTCCCTGACTGGAATTCCTGCCCGGAGTTTTGCCACCATCATCACTTTCATATGAAAAAATTCAAATTTGTTCAACTTGATGATGAAAGTGCAGGAAATCCGGGTGAGAAATCATAATAGTGTGTTCGCACTTTAAGCGGAGGTTGTTGTTATTGAGTTACGAAACTGAAGAAGTGTTTCGAACTGATTTCCGCGTTCAGTGTCAAGGTCAGCGTTCCGTACTCTGTACGTAATCTTCTCTCGTACGTAGTCTAGTACTCTGGCCTTCTTTCTTTATTTAGATTGGATGCGCTGTCTAATATGAGCCAGAAGTTGTGTCATAGTTTTGGACTAAAATTTCTTGAACACCCAACTCTCCGATCCCTTTTATCCCCTGATTTTGAGGTTGAAAGCCCAAGGCCACCAAGGCAAGTATCCACCAAAGTCCCGAAGCTCATGCCGATCGCATGTAACCGGGAAAGATAGCTTCATTCCGAAATTTTTGGATTTTTACAATAATGTTGTTTTGTCTTAGTTATTTTGTTAGAAATTTATTTGGGGTGTTGACTTCAATGGTTTACTTTTTATTTTGAGTACGAATTCGATTTTAACAATTGTTGTATATATTACCTCAAACAATTTGGCTGGACAACCACGAATTTTGTACCTGAGTTATACAATAAATCAATCAATGTCAGTTTAGCTAAAATTCGTGCGCGCGCTCCTGGGAAAAGTTTAATTTTTAACGCGGTGGCACTGCACCGCTTCTTTCTTTCTTTGTACTCCCTCGTTTGTTCTTTCTAGGCTTGATTAGTAATTAAGCATACTTACTTAGCCTACCTAAAAACGTTGTCCTTGCTGCTTCATGGCCGATGGCTACTTCTTGCACCCTAGTTCTTTGTTTCGAACTTAAAC
Source organism: Branchinecta lynchi (assembly GCA_023053575.1). NCBI lineage: Eukaryota > Metazoa > Arthropoda > Branchiopoda > Anostraca > Branchinectidae > Branchinecta > Branchinecta lynchi. Next base: position 21,613,094 of record JAKZAP010000011.1, on the reverse strand, counting down.
AATCGTGAATTTTTCCTTCTAGTGGACTGGATAGTGTGTAATATGGTAGCTGTGAGGCAGTGTGCAATTGGACACCTTCGATATGTGATGAAAGATACTCTTCAGATGTTGCCACTGTATGGATTCTACTTCTATCAGCATGGATGTATTTATGTTAAACGCGGCAGTTTCAAACCCAGAAAAATGCTCCAGGCCTTGGACTACCTACGAAACCCTAAAATTAGGGTAAGCCAGTTTATGTAATCGTGTTGAGTTGTTAGTCGAAAGAGTTCTCAGTTTTTATTTGTTGATTTTGTTCCTATGAATATGTTTTGTTTTTCTTTTCGTTTTCGTACTCGGTTCTTTTTCTTTTTGAAACGATGGGTGATAAACAAAAGAAAAAAGAAAAAGAAAAATTTATCACCCGTCATTTCAAACAGAAAAGACGGAGTACAAACACGAAAAGAAAATCAAAACAAAAGTAAAACGTAACGCTGTTGTTTATTCACCTGCTGTTACCTACTACATCTGGACGAACTCTCCCCATACCAAGCAGAAATGGGGACCCCAATTGCAAAACACGGTCTATCTATCAGAGGAGCTCGAATCCGTACAGAAACGCGCAACAAAAATTATAATGGGTCCTGGGTATCAGTCTTACGAGCAAGCACTGTCTGTGTTGAGAATCCCGAACCTCTACAACCGAAGAACAGAACTGATCCTTAAAGCACAACTCTTACGAGAAATGATATTTTCCCTATGAAATGAATCAGAAAAAACTCTTTTGGAAATACCATTCCTTCCCACGAAAAACTAGCGATTCTCTTATTAGCGCCTGTCCAGTATATCCAGCCTGACTGCTCTCCGACGCGGCGGCTGGGCGCAAACCATTTGAAAACTGAACCTTGCCTTGGTTAAGAAGTGGGAAAACTAAGCAAATAAAAGAAGTAATAAACAGGGGAGTATCACATACTTATATGTGAAAGAGTCGTCAGCGTACATTGAAGATTACGACCCACTTTTCGCTGGGTGATGGGAAAACTCGGAAAGGCCGAAAAAGCGCTAACAGTTCGTAATTACCTAACGAAACAACGGAGAAAGGTTGGGTTTTAGAAGCTTATAATTCTATATGGGAGCTAAGTATATTATAAAAGGCAGAATAAGCAAGAGGGGTCCTTTAACTTTGGTAAAAAAACTGTTGGCAAATGAGAACAATCGATCATTGCTCCCCCCTGATGCTCCGAAAAATAGCAGGACAAGACAGCAAAAGAAACTAGTGCCTGTGAGAGGACGAACCTCAAGGTTCATGAACTCGTTTGCGCCCTTTTTTGCAGAGACTTTTAACAAAGCGAATAACTAGTGTAATTTATATATTTTATTAATGTACGACCAGCGTAATTTAGCATCTTCTAACGAAGAAAGCTACGAAGTTGGTTTATCAATAAACGATTTGATTTGAAACGTGAAAAGGACTTCCCGAGGCTTGTTCCATTTCCAGTATATCAAATCGAGCCTTCTGCCAGTAGTAACACCAATACCGCGGTTGTCCGGGGTTGATCGCAAGAATTGGACAAGGTTGGAAGAACCCTGGTATCTTTTAATCTAGGATTATTTAGAATATTAAGAGTGTTCTTATGTGGCCAATAAAGCAAACACTTTTCCTAGACAATCCTCAACATTCGATACTTTTACGAAGATAGGAAATCATACATGTTTTTCAGTTCCCTGAAACTAAGGCGAAATTGCCTTCGTTTTGACATTGTAGCGAATAGAAACGGATATAAAACACCGTTAAAAGGTAACGCTGTTATATTAAGTGAGAGAAAAAAAAGAACGAAAATATTTCAAAGTATTGGCAGAGGAATAACACATATTAAAAATGGTAAAATGGGTATTTTTTTTTATTTTTTTAAGTGAGAGAGTTAAAGGACACCGGAATGAAGAATACCAAGTATCATCCCTATCTGTATGACTTCCGTTAACATTGCCTGCAGAAAACCCAATCCAAATACGAAATAGTGTTTCCAAATTATGATTTTTACTCCATTTTGCATCTGTCCTTATTTCAGTACCGAACAATTTTAGAAATGAACAAATGTCTCCAATCAACCCTTCTTCTGGAATATTTTTTAACCAGTTAAGCCCAAACGTATATCTAGAAGAAATTCCAATACGATCCTTCCTTCAAATGACCGGCACTTGGGTTCCACTCTGGATCCCTTTCGGCCTGGCCAGCGCCGTACACGATTTGACTGAATTGCGCTTTTTGTCTTGGAGTCTGCATGTGCAAACCTCCAGAAACGAACATCCCTATTTTGAAAACGTCACGCTCAGGAGAAGAATGCTCTCCGTGGCCATGTCTGTAAGTACATTGAGACATGGTGTGTTCAAGTATGGTTTCATTGTTCAGGTGTCCTTTAAGGGAAAAAGACGAAAATAATTCAAAATAACGACAAAGCAGTACATAACTTTGACCTTACTTTCTCTAGTCTTGGATCGTCGTATTTCCGGAAGGAACCCGGTTCATGCCCACCCACACCAGCGTTATAGAGAGGTCACGAAAGGCGGCTTTAGACCACAATTTACCAGTGATGGAGAACCTGCTGACACCTAAGTCAAAAGGTTCTTGGCTAATTTTAGATCGAATGAGAGACCGATTAGACGCCGTTTATAATGTGACGTGTGTTTATGGAAGTTCCGTATCCTGTGATGGGAGGAAGAACGCCCCCCAACTAGTCGGTAAGCTGGAATCTCATTCATAGGCTACTCCCATAGTATAAGAATAAGATAAGATGAGATAAGATTTATTCCACTAAAAGCACAGAGGCCATGGGAAAAACTAACACAAACAAAAATCAAAAACAAAATCCAAATAAATGATAACTATTTTACTTCCTTTACAGGAACCTTTCTCTGTGGTTCATCGAAACCGAAAGGGATCTTCCAAACTTTTCAATATCACCAAATAATTTACTTCCCATTTCTTTTCCCAACCAATCGTACCCCCAATATCTAACACCAAATTTTCCCCACGAAGATCTGATGATGACGTTACACGGATAAGTCAGCTAAGGTTTGCTTCAGCGATGTTTCGGCCCTTCTTGGTGAGGGTTCTCTTCAGGCTGTAGGTAGGAGAAACAACATTGCAATAAAATAAATGAAGTTTCTGGCAAATGCAAGTGTCCTATTTTCGGGAGTTACTTCTTAAAGGACCTGTCTTACTTATAATACTAACGCAACCTGCTTCCGTAATCACTCCATATATTTGTAAGCCCAGGAGATCCCAGTTCCGTACGGTACATTTTAACCCCTCTAACAAAAACACGCTGATTTTCTCACTTGCCGTGTTTTGCTACCTTCGTTGTGTATCACGCTGTTGACGGTGCTCTGCGTCAGAAAAACTGGTTATTTAAGTTGTTTCTCTGTTTTCGCTATAAGTCCACGGATCCCGGAAAAGGCTTAAAACAGCCAAAACGTGGGTTATCTGTTGGAAGCACAGCCTAGTTTTATAGTATCCAAATATTTTAAAATACTGTAAGTTAGAAAGTAAATAGTGCTAGGGGTCCTTTAAAGTTTAACTGAAAAGGTCTTAGATGGGACAATCTAGTTACACACCCCTTATTCGCTGATAGAAGCTTGAAAACCCGGCGTAAATGAGTTACTTCGTTGCTCGGCTATTCACGAATAATCGTTTATCCGTTTTGCACCATCAAATATCACGAATAATCGATTTTCAAATAGTGGAATTTCTTTGTCTTGATTTGTATGCTCTATGCGCTTGTATCTGTTTTGTATGCTCGACGAAAACGATTTATGAAAAATAAGTGTTCATGCAGTGAGCTACCTTCCGTAAGCTGATCACCACTGAAACGCCGCAAATGTATTGAGAATCGATTTTTCTGCGTCATAGCAGAAATTTATGAGGACGACCGTAGATATTTTGAACGTCATTCTAGAGTAGTGGTTCCCAACTTTTCCGCACCGAGTACCCCTAATCAAGGTTCGGAAAGGTTGCGTACCCCCTTTTCCAGAAAGTGAAAAAGACGATATTTATTATCATAAATGATAAGGCATACATGTTTCGAAATACAAACAAAATCAATGAGGCACTTTAGGCTGCTTAGTAGCTAATTCTCAGTCAAATCTCGGCTTGACGTCATTAACGGCAATACTTTTTTGTGTCAGCCTGTTTCATTTTTTTCAGTCAGCCATGTTTGGTTTTGATGTTCTCTGTGTTTTCATCAAGATGCATCGCACACATTTTGTCTAGCTTAATTTGCAACCTGAATGACAATATCACTTACAATGTCTTCGATTCTTCTTGAAACAGTATTGTTTGACACAGGAACAGATTTTACGGCAGTAGGCTAGCTGTTTTGGAATCAACATTATTTCATCGACTTTCACTAGGGCTTGTAATCGGAGCCGTCACGCACGTTGGGAACACCCCTTTCCTCAAAGTGGTCGGTGAGACGGCTAAAAAGAAACCATTTGTCGCAAAGCGCCACGATTTTTTGTAAAAAAAAAAACAGTTTTTATGGCACTTGCAGCTCCGCTCAAGTGCCATATATCGATCACTTTTCGGTCTGTCTGTCAGGCCACTCATCTCGAGTTAGGGTACTTCCCGATGTGTTAGGACGACGAAACTTGGCAGGCATATTAGGGACTCTACCAGACTAACTTGGAAATAGTCACTTCCCCGGTTCAACCAGCATGGGGGGAGTGGAGGGAGGGGGAATCCGGAATATTGACGTATTTCCAACTTTTGAACGGGGAATCGGATCTTAATGATACTTGATATTCGGAAAGACCTATTGTCACAGATGTCGCACGTCAAGTACGGAATGGATCCGGTGACCTTGGGGGGAGTTGGGGGGGGGGAATCGTGTGTCATATTCAGAGTGGATGGATTGGGATGAAACTTGGTGGGAAGAACAAGCACAAGCCCCAGATACATAGTTGACAAGACCGGATCGGATACGAGGGCTGTGGGGGGAGTTGGAGAGAGGGTTCCGGAATTCGGGTTATCCGGACTTAAGATGCTTACGCATGTGCTAGCACGATGAAACCTGGCAGGCGTATTAGGGATACGACCAAACTAACTTGGAAATAGTCACTTTCCCGATCCGACTACCGTGGGGACAGTGGAGGAGGAAGACTCCGGAATATTTACGTATTTATAACTTTTAAACGGGGAATAGGATCTTAATGAAGCTTGATATTTGGAAAGACCTCGTGTCTCAGATGTCCCATTTCAAGGCGGATAGTATCCGATCAATGTGAGGGAGTCGGGGGGGGGGGGGGGAGATTTTGTGACACGCTTGGAATATAACGGTTGGGATAAGACTTGGTGGGAAGAACAAGCGTTAGCCCTAACATCAGTGATAGAACCATACCGGATTCGGTCACTCGGGGGGAGTTGGAGGGGTGCCTTGAATTCCGGTGATCGCAGTTTAAGGTAGACTACTTCAAGATGTGCTAGGACGATGAAACTTAGCTTGAACAATGGAGACTTGACAAGATTGGCTTAGAAATTGTCACTTCCCAGATCCAACCATCCCTTAAAGTACTCATCTTAACCGCAAAGTACAAAAAATACTTTTTAGCAAAACCTACATTTCATGACACCCTTGAACCCATGATCATTTTTGCCTCAAGGGTTTTGATTGTGATGATTACAGAAAGAAAAAAAATACACGATACAGTCTCGTGATTTCCAAGGGTCCATCGTCATTCTTATTTACCAAGTCTTGCAAGTGCCATATGAGCTTCCAGCTCTTGTTTTTTAAACAGTCAGTAAAAATACCTTGCCCCAAAAAACACAAATTGGCTAGTGATGCCTCTGCTGGTCGTATTAGGCTTTCGGCAATACAAAAAATGAGTGAGGCGAGATTTTGAAGCTACAGACTGTGCCAATTTTATTACCTTCGCGTACATTCAAACAATGTTTACAACGGATATACGTCAGCTACGATTCTTCATCAGCGATATTTCGGCCCTTCTTGGCAAGGGTGGCAGCCTGACGAGGACCCTTGCCAAGAAGGGCCGAAATGTCGCTGATGAAGAATCGTAGAATGACGTATATCCGTTGTAAACATTGTTTGAATATATGTTTCAAAGTCAGCTTGGTCTCAAAGAATATTTACCTTCGCGTACCCCTTTGGTACGCTTACCATCGGTTGGGAACCACTGTTCTAGAGCAAATAGTGAAAAATGAAAAAATTCCTTAACACAATCGGAAAAATGCAGTGTTTTCAGTTAAATGATACATAAATAAGTTGGCTTTTCAGTTAAACTTTAAATAGTTAGATAGATAGATAGATAGATAGATAGATAAATAGATAGATAGATAGATAGATAGATAGATAGATAGATAAATCTTTTTATTTGCCAAAAACTTATCGTGTCTAACGCCAAATTTGTTTGGTATAGTCAGTTAATATGTAAGCGTACTTCAACAGTCATAAATAACATTAAAAATGAATAACATCTCAATTTACCTCGTTAAACAACTTCACAAAAGACGGAACAAAACTCTTTTCGAACCTCTGGAGGTTACATTTAGTTGGCTGCAATTTTTCAACCGCAGTAGCTACCTTGCGAGGGAGCCTTCTCGCTAGCTTTTTAGAAGGAAAAATATTTTTATGGACTGGGTGGTTCAGGGATTTTACATCAAACTCCATGCAGAGTTTCAGTCTTCGATCGTGTAGAGAAGTGATTTTAAATTCACGCAGCAACTCTTCATAAGACCTCTCGGCCACCTTTGACGCTATGATCAGGGCTCTTTTTTGAATCTTTTCAAGTCTAGCGGTCTGTTCGACCGTAAGGCCAAAATGCCAAACAGGTGCTCCATATTCTAGGTTTGGTCGGATAAAGGAAACATATATTCGGAACAAGTGTGTAGTGGGTGCCCCATGCCTAGACATGAGCTTTAGCATTTGAAGTCCGGCATTCCCTCGCTTTATCAAGCTAGTCGTCTGCGCTTCCCATTTTAAATCATTAGTTAGGGTTATCCCTAGGAGTTTAAGTTTTTCCACTTTCAAAGAATCCGAAATTTCAGGTGAAAAAGTAGGGATGAAAGACTTAAAAAATGAAATTGTCATAGTGCACGATTTACTGTCATTTACAGTCATATTAGATTTCAAAGCTTGAATTTTTACTTTAGTCACGATATCTTGAACCTGACTCGAATCCTCTCTGTGACAAACTTCAACAAGTGTAAGATCATCCACATACTTCCAACGATTCTCAAAATCATCCGCTATATCATTGATCATAACTAAAAACAAAATTGGACCTAGAATGGTACCCTGGGGCACGCCACAAAGTACCGCTTCTGGTTCAGAATAAACATTACGATACTTTAAAATCTGAGATCTATTTGTTAAAAAACTTTGAATTATTTTTATTACTCTGGTATTAACGTTAAAAATATGATAAAGCTTAGAAATTAAAATTTTGTGGTCAATGAGATCGAAACCTTTTTTAAAATCAATTGCTATCAGGTTCAACCATTTACCGGGCTCATCAACATGCTTAAAAATAAAATGGAGTAGACTGATTAAATAATGGGAAGTTGACGTACATTTTCGGTTTCCATACTGTCGATGATCAAGCAAAGGTTCTATTTCTTTTTTGAGCCAATCAGCAACAAAACTTTCATATATTTTGCTGAATAATGGAGTCAGCGTAATTGGCCTTACGCCATCAAAATCCAACTCAGTATCTTTCTTTGGTATTGGTGTGACGTACCCTGTTTTCCAAACCTGTGGGTATTCTAAACTACTAGAAATACAATTGAATATATTTGTCAAAGGTTTTACAATTTTATCAGGAAACGCTTTAATTAACTGAATAGGAATGTCAATAGGTGTTATGCTTGTTCTTTTCAGCTTTTTCAATTTAGAATAAACTTGATCTTCGCTGATAAGTTTGACATTATTTCCTTCAGTCGAAAATTCTGCAGTTTCATTTGCATCCAGCGGAGGTAGTGATTGGACAATTTTGGCAAGATGGGAATTGTTTGAGTTGAGGGAATTGTTGAGAGAAAAAATTCCTTAACACAATCGGAAAAATGCAGTGTTTTCAGTTAAATGATACATAAATAAGTTGGCTTTTCAGTTAAACTTTAAATAGTAGGGGAGAACTATTGCTGATATTTTATTTTGGATATGGCTACCCTTTTGCTTCTCAATTTGGTCGGTCCGTGGAAGACGGAAAAGATGAATCGTCGAAAATTATCTATCACATATACGGATTGAGTACGTCTTATCCCCCCCCCCCAAAAAAAAAAAGAGTAATCAGCTATGAATAAAACTTTTGCTTTAAAATATTCCGTTTCGACCGGATTCCAGGCAAACTACATGATCGATATCAGGAACTTCTACGGTACAGCCTGAGAACCAAGTGTGGTAGGCTGATTCATTATTTTATTTCGCAGTTACCATTCACCAGCGCATCTGGTTTTGATTCCCCATCAACCGGTCCTTACCGCGCTGGAGGTTTGCTCATCCGCTCAGTTGTTTGTAGGAGTTTCTCGGGGTATGCAGACACCATTCAATAGAGAGATTGCAACATACTCGACGAAAACGGACGGGACCCTAACGAACAAATTTAACATTGGGAAGTATGGGACTTTCGATTTTGAGACTAAAATTACCGGCCTTTGATAGCCACTTTGAGCCAGTAAATTGCAGGATCGTCAATCTGACTCCTACTTGTTGGAATAATATAACTTTTGTGAAAGAGTTTTCTGTCTGATCAGAGTTTGAAGGCGTTAAAGTTTGTAAGCAAAGACAGAGTCTCGTCCTATTGGTAAATTATGACACATTTTTTCAAATCCGCGTCATCCCCGACCAATAGGATTCGAGATTCCTTTTTTGTGTTTAAACTTTGAAGACTTCAAGCTCTTACTTCCTTGGAAACTCTTTTACAAAAATAGAACTATAAGATTAAGGAATAGCCCAATTAACATTCCTGCAAGTCCCTGGCTCAGAATGATGGTCAAACGCCGGTAATTTAATTTCAAAGTTGAAAGTCCTATACCTCCCAATGTTAATTTTTTTTTTGGTTCCCGTGATGATGGTGTAGGGATATCCGTTTTCATCGGGTAAGGTGCAATCTCTCTATATTCTCCGATCTCAGAAACTACTGGAACAGTCAGTCAGCTCAGAAAAAATCCTTACCTTCGAATCTTAAATACTCCTGAGCCATTCGCACAGTAGCGCATAGGGTGTCTAGAAAGCCTTTCCATTCATCTCGCTGTGCGGCTGCGGTGAGGTTTTCCCGTTGTGGTCTGAGGTACATGTAAGGGCGATTCTGGCGATCTCGCAGCTTAGACTCACTTCCAAAAAAGCAAAGCGAGAATCCGCCGAGCGCAGAACTAACGGAAAGTGGTATCGCCTCCGCTGCGCTTTAAAACTTCTCGCTGTGTCGCCACTTTCCGCGGTCTAAACTAAGTTGTACCATAATTCCATACAAGCGTGACGTTACACCCATTTGATCTATTTTACCTTAGAAAACGAAAAACTGTAGTTTATTCCTATCGCTGAATATATATTTTAATATATATAAGGCATATTCTCGCCGTTCCCAGAGGACTCCACTTGAGGAGTCCCCGCGTTTTTGTTTGTCCCGGGGACTCACTCCCCGTATTCCCGCGAGTTCCCACGGACGGGGAATGCTCCGATTATCATCACCATCTTAAAAAAAGGACTCCCTTTCAGATTTGAAGTGGAATCAGTTTTTGCTGGTGCTGGTGCAATGTAAAATCAGTTAGAAACAATCAGAATAAAGAATGGACTAATTTCTTCAACTGCATATTTTTTTTCCAACAAAATCCATTTTGGAAGCTTTCCCGTGTTCTCGCTGTTTCTGTACGCGGAGTCCGCGTGGAGTGACTCCCTCTATTCTTGCCGTTCCCTTCGATGCCCAGGGAGTCCCGGGGGGACGACGAGAATATGCCTATAGAGAGAGCCGAGCGGCCAGCGAGGCGCCGGTCGCGTTTACATTTATAAAACGACCTAGGGACAATCAAATCCCATGTTGGGTCCTGAATCACGTGACGTCACTTAGTACGTCATGAGTGTATAGAATCCCGATACAGTTAAGTCGACACCTTTCCACGTACGGAAGGGATTCACTTTTTAAAACTAGCCAAGCGCAAGAACAGCCTCGGAAAGCGAAGCGAGATTTACCCGAGTCGCAGGAACACACGGCGGAAAAACCAGCGGAGCTGTCAGGAGAGACAGAATCGTCCTTTAGCCTCTTTAAGGTCCTTATGGTGCTTCTTGTGTAGCGTCTGTCTTAGTTGGCCTCGTAGCGTAGCTGCCACGTCAGCGACATCTAGCGAAACTATCACAAGTGAAAAGATACACATGCGACGCCCTTCAATTACTTTTAACCGCAAGTCCTAAGCCTTCTAGTTTGGCTGATACCGAAGCTGTAATGACTTTAAAAAATAATTCCAAATACTTGGAATTAGTATTACAAGTACAGGAAAACTTGGAACAGAATCCGATCTTGGTGACAAGATTATGTTTACACGCAGAGGGAGAAATTTAAATTCTTAAACCAGAAAATCTGACAAAAATAAATTCGCTAGCCAAAAAAAAAATGTTTTAAGAGCATTTATGACATCAGTACTGATGACCGCTGCTCCCAAAAGCCAGCTAGACTTTTTTTTATTCTTTTTACCAGCGCCGCCGACGAGATTCCTTTCAAGTAGACAGGAATCCTTTCGAGTCGACCGGAATTCTTTTCTACTCGACGGGACTTCGTCCGGGTAAACGCTACATTAAACCTTTAATTTCAGATATACTGCTTGGACGCTGTAAAGAAATGCACATAAACATTCGGAGAATTCAGATTTCAGATATACCCAGTGACGAGGAAAAGTTTAGGCTCTGGATGCATCAGCTATATTTGGAGAATGACAGGTGAGTTACACACATGGTTAAAACAGGAACAAGTACGCCTCTCTATAAATAATTACTGCCTTTTTTTTTATTTTTTTTATTTTTTTTTTCCCGTAGCATCTTTTGTAATTTAACTTATTTTTATATTACTTAAAAGCTAAGAAATCATATTTCGTACTTTTTGTGGCTACTCGTGCATCCCTCAGTGACGTTACTTTTAATATATTTTTACCCAATTTTAACTATTCACGTCACCTAACTTTTTAAATTAACCCATATTTTATTTACGATTTTTTCGCCCCTAATATTTGGAAATTAATTCTCTCATTTGGATCTTTTAAAAATTTCTTTAACTACATTTTCTTTAAACAACTAAATATAAACTGTTAAAAAAATAAACACTTAAATAAAAAAATAAACATCCTCAACACCTTCACACACCAAGTCATCAACCCCAGCTATTTACTGGCACAAACACAAGGACAAAAGACAACACAATAAACCAGAAAATTTATTTCAATATATATACAAAATTTAATCTTCCGTTCCGGCTACTGAAATATACGTTCAAACTCTTCAAACTTAAATACTTTACTGGAAACGGTAAAAAAAAATAAAAAAAAATATTCAACTAAAAACATCACTAATAAATAAAAAATCATTTAACTAACATATTTTAAAATACATTGATTACTGCCATTAAACATTTGCCATTACCATGTTCTGGACCTTGGGAAGCGGTGTTGCTTTAGGCGGGGAAAATGAAACGTGAAAAGTGTTCCTGGAAAATTAATAAACGCGCATGACAAATATTTATTTGCTGACATGTGTGTTTGATTATTTCTTGTGTAAAAGCCATACAAAAGGAAGCGGAAGCTTTAATAATAACCACGTTTATTTCCTGAATAGCTCATATAATTACTCGCTAGCGTCGGATCGTCACACACAATTCTTAACACGGCTAAAACTTAATAATCACTTCTCAATAATTACCTTAAAATATTTCTATGTATATACAATTAATAACGAATATATCACAGTTCAGAATTTAAATAATTTACGAAATATGGTACAAATGACGAAAGATACCGGTCAGTAGAGTGTATATTGGGGCGAACAAGTCTGGTACAATTACGGGTTGCAGCGCGAAGCCTTGTTTCAGGTCGAGTTTGGTTCGGGGCCTCGTAATCCGGTACGAGAGATCTGTGAAGATCAGAGGACAAGCATTTACGTCCAAAATCCATTGTCAACTTGTGGTGTCTTTCAGACAGAGTAGAGAGACCAAGCCTGGCTAGAGCTGCTTCGTACGAAGTGTAAAAGCTTGGAAGCGCTAAGCTGTACTAGCGTAACTGGCTATCTAGTATCATTATTACCTGCCTTACCTATAATACTAATGCAACCTACTAGACTACTAGATTAAGTAGTTCCTACTAGAACTACTAGATTAAAAAGATGAGATCATGTTATTTTATGTATGCAAAGTACCTACCTGCTCCATTTGTCGAAATTATGTCGTAAGTGTTACCCTTGTGATGTTTCCTCGGCGCTATCAGAAATCATGGACAGCAGGGCCCGACCAGCCCAAGACTGCTTCCCGCCCACTACTTCCTGGCCGAATAATGAAAATGTCTTGTATGTGTTTTATTTATTTTCTTTCACTTACTCCACTTTTTTCAAAATGACGGGTTATAAATAAATTACTTACTTTCTAATATCTCTTTTTCTTAATTCCAGGTTTCTCCGGCCATTCTACGACTCGGTGGACCCCTGCTCAATCAAAGCCGAAGGGAAAGAGATACCTCTTAGTTTAAAGGAAACACTGCCAAGCTTTCTGTTCTTTGGTTCGCTTCTGCTCCCCCTAGCTGTCTCCTCGTGGTGTCGGGAGTTGTACGTGAAGTCGTTAGTTTTCGGAACACTTGGCGGCTATGTTTGGCTGGCTGTTAAGTCTGTAGCGTGAACAAACGTGCGCGTTCTGGGTAGTAAGGTGTTGGTATTGTAAAAGCCAGGCGTCGCCTTCCAGATTTTGCATCCGGATTCGAGATATCTCTTTTCGTGGTGGGTCCGGAAGATAGGCAAGAGCCAAAAACTTCTGTTTGTCCGGGGTGATGCACGTTCCGGATTCCAGAATCTTGAAGGGTTTCTTGAGGAAATACGTTTAGCAGGCAAAAGTACATATGCAGTGGATGGGGTGGGGGAAAGGGGAGTGACTGGGAATTGTGATGGGTACAGCGAAAGGGACATCGATGAAAAACGGCGGCAACGTTACGAAATTTTGTTGTCTTGTCAGGATGAATTTTAAAAAAGAACATTGAAACAGTGGTCAAATTATTACTAATTACAAAAAAAATTTAAAAAAATAACATCATTTTCATTTCGTTTCTCATTTCTGTCATCATTTTCTGGTGTCCGGAAAAGTTGCCTTAACTGTGCGGAAGACCCGGATATCTGCTAATCTGGAAGGTGAAGCCTGGCTTTAAGATAATCCAGCAGACCGATATCATTTGATATACTTAGACATCAGCAACAACAAATAACACCTAAGTGACGCTGCTTCATGCGCGTTGAGCTTTGTGAATCAAAAGTAAGCGGATGACCGTGATTGTAGAGCGGCGTTCCGGTGTGGGCTTAGGTGTGAACTGACGCCTAGTTTCGGGACTTGTGTATATCACCCCTTTCTATGGTTTTACGCAACTATGATTCCTGACTCCGGATTAGCTGAGCTCAAAAAAGCAGAAGCGAAGCTACACACCGGTATCAAATGAACGTCTTTTATGGTGCGAACACATGATCAGGATCGGGAGCTCCCGGAGTGGAATTCCTGCGCGGATTCTCGTCACCATCATCACTTCCATATAGAAAAGTTGAATTTTTTTCAACTTGATAAAAGTGCAGGAAATCCGGCCGGGAAATCCTTATTGGCTGTTCGCAGTTCGCACTATCAGTTTCATCCGGCCCGTGAGGATATTTCCGCCATATCTGAGTGGGTAAAGCACAAGCAACCCAGTTCCTATACCATGCTCATTTATACTTTGCGTATAAAAGCCCCAGGTACATTGAAAATTTGTTCGTAGTACGCATGGATTCGTAGCGATGTAGGGGAGACAGGTTTGATCTCGTCTTTTTATTTTGTGTTTTGTATCTGCAAGTTCTGAAGGCTTTATGAGGCCGCTCAACTTTTAATACTTCGTTAATACGTCTCTCGCTTCGAATATACTCCATTTTCAAATTCAGAGATCTTTGTGGACTGTAGTACGTTTGGAAACCGCACTCGCAGTTAGGGCTGAAAACTCGTCACCAAGACAAGAAAGAAAACTAAAAAAAATGGTAAAATTCAGCCCAATTTATTATTAAAAGAGCTGAATAAAGGAAGATTATAGGAGGGCTTTTGAGAGATACCGGAACCACTTTCCAGCCAGCGAAGTACATCACGAATCCGATTCCTGGAATTGATTTTCATTTTCACGTTCGACTGATCGTAAAAACATATGTTCTGTTCCAGATTTTTTTTAATAAGTGTGGTTCAGTGGACATTCCTTCCATTCCCGTATTCCTTTCAACTGGTAACCTCAATGACGCATGTAGTTTTTTTTTTGCACTTCCGAAATTCCCGCCGCAGCATTCAACTTTTCGCGGAGCTCTCCACTAACTTCCTAGAATCACTTTTAGAGAAAGCTGCTTCGGTTTCCAAATCGAGAAAACTGTTGCGGAAGATTCGGCACCTTTCCGAAGCAGCGCGAAACCCACTGGAAAGTGATTCCGGCTCCGACTTCGATTTCCAGCTCGCGAAGACCCTCTTTACTCTGGCTCACAGTAAAAATCGGCAATAAATAACAATAATCGTAATATCAGAATCGGTAACCCCTTTGGCGTTTCCGATAGTATTTAATCCGCTAGGAACGCCCCAGTTGGGAAATCGCGAATTCTACTTGAGTGATTCGTTTTTTACTGACAGTGCTTTCGCTGTCACTTTAGCAAACAACTAGTCGTGCTTTCTCGCAGTTTAGAAAGACAGGTCTCGTTCGCTGCGGTGGAAAAAGAGCGAAAGACTAAACCGCTGCTGCAACAATCTCGATGGTCAAAACCGCGGAGTCGACCTAACCCCGCTAAGGTCGCGGCGGCCACCGTGAGAGGCTAGAGCCTGGACTTGAATAACTTCGATGCCAAAACCGCTAATCTGTCGGAAAAAGTGGCCGAATTGCCGGTGTGCGACCTGTTGGAACAAGACCAAAGGTTTCGATGGGATCCCAAAAATTCAATATCTGATCCAGACAACAGGGTCTTGTCTTAGCCAGATCCAGTCTTCGCCAGACTCCTTGAACATTTTTACAATTAAAATTCAGAAACAGATTAAGGCAAAATAGCTAATCACCTGAGAAAACCAAGTTCAGATTTGGATTCAGCATGTGTGTTTACCCCTATCATATCTGTTTAGACGAAAACTTCCTGCCACTTCTGCTAATTTCCCGGTTCCGGCCGAACTCCAGAACTACTTGTCCGGCGAAAAAAGAAAGCTCAAACACGAAATCAGGGTATCTTCTTTCCCCAGTTATGAACATCTAATCAACTTCAAATAGAAATTTAGCTTATAACAAATTTTCCGATTCCAGCCGGATTCCGGTCGAACTATATGTCCGGGTAAAATATGATTGTCATACAGGGACTCAGCATCTCTTCTTACCCCTAAATCGCTTATCTAATCAACTAGAAATAAAACTTTGACTTCCAACAGTTTTCCGGTTTTGGCCGGATTCCGGACGAACTACATGTCCGGGTAGAAACTTGTTTTCACATAAGTGTTCAGCATGTCTTCTTGCCCTAAATCGAACATCTAATCAACTCCAAATAAAACTTTTAATTTTGACAAACTTTCCGGTTTGGGCCGGATTCCGGTCGAAATACTTGTCCGTCGAGAAAATAGTTTTCACCATCGTCTTCAGCATGTCTTCCTACCTCTAAATCGAACATTTAATCAACTTCAAATAAAACTTTTACTTTCAACAAACTTTCCGGTTTGGGCCGGATTCCGGGCGAAATACTTGTCCGTCGAGAAAATAGTTTTCACCGTCGTCTTCAGCATGTCTTCCTACCTCTAAATCGAACATCTAATCAGTTTCAAATAAAACTTTTACTTTCAACAAACTTTCCGGTTTGGGCCGGATTCCGGGCGAAATACTTGTCCGTCGAGAAAATAATTTTCACCATCGTCTTCAGCATGTCTTCCTACCCCTAAATCGAACATCTAATCAACTTCAAATAAAACTTTTACTTTCAACAAACTTTCCGGTTTTGGCCAGATTCCGGGCGAACTACTTGTCCGATGACAAAATGGTTTTCACCATCGTGTTCAGCATGTCTTCTTACCCCATAATCGACTATCACATTAGCTGTTTCAAAACATTTTGTTTGTCCCTTAATTTGAATCCCGTCCCCCACCCCTAAATGTAGAGCTACAAAGCCCATCTACGAACTTGACTGTTCCGACGACCCAACGAACCCTCACACCAAGTTTCATCAAAATATCTCATTCCCTTCGAGAGTTATCGTGCTTACAGACGGACAACTTTTGCGATGTCATAGGTATCCCTCCACTTACGTTTTGGGATCCCAAAAAGTGGACGACCTGAAGGATTTTTATGACAAGTGGGCCAACTGACGGGTTCCCGGACCTGGACTTAAACATAACTTAGCTGGCTGAACTGGCCATGCCAAACTTTAACGAGACATTTAGTGCGTGGGAGCAAGAACGGATTGTGACAAGAATCTTTTTTGTCACCATCACTGTGCCGAGAAAAAATCCGCAGTCGTGTTCCCTAAACAACGAGCGAGTGCCTACTGCTTATACCTGAGACCTAGTATACCATCTTTTTGCACTCGCACCGCACGAGAGAGCACGGGTGCATTGTGAGAAGGGAAAGACAGTCGTTCTGTTACGAAGAGTTTATAAGTTCTTTATGATAGGAAGGTACCGTCTCGTAGAGCTCTGGCATATCCGCATGTCGAGTGCATTTTGGAACTTCGAAAAAATGGCATACTTGTCAGGCGTGTTTTTACCGGTAAAATGGGAAAGCTTTCGTGGTTTTGACAGTCTTGGTTTTGCTCCTTCGGATAGTGGGTCCTACCGGACAAAAACGTGCGGCTATATGCGTACTGCAGGATACCACGAGGTCTCGTAATTCGGTCAAGTGTCGCGAGAACGGATGTTGTAAGTTTCGAGGGTATGAATAGATCGAGCAATTAGGAAAGGTGAGTGGACCTGTAGTGTAAGCCTAGGGTATTCTTATTTGCTAAGTCATTGATCCAGTTCGTCTAGAGAACAGTTCGAAGTGTTTTATTTTTGTCCATGCTTTGTTTTTCAGTTTTGGAATTTTAGAATATATTGTTCGTCTGTTTTATACTACACTTTTTATGG
The DNA here is from genome assembly GCA_023053575.1 of Branchinecta lynchi. Lineage (NCBI taxonomy): Eukaryota > Metazoa > Arthropoda > Branchiopoda > Anostraca > Branchinectidae > Branchinecta > Branchinecta lynchi. The sequence goes on along the minus strand of JAKZAP010000011.1, from coordinate 21,595,790 downwards.
TACGTGCAGCCCCTGGCTACAGTTCCGTATAGAGACAGTCGTTTGTTTGATCGGTCTGTCCAAAACGAAGGATACCTATGACCTCGTAAAAGGTCCGACTGTCGGTCCGTCTGGCAGCACGATAACGCTCGAAGGGAGTGAAGTGAGATATTTTGATGAAACCTGTTGTGAGGGTTCTTCACAAGGGACATGTCGAGTTCGTAGATGGGCTCTGTAGCCCTGTATTTAGGGGTGGGGAAGGGGCGAACAAAATATTTTTTAACAGCTAATGAGATGGTTGATTAAGAGGTAAGAAGACATGCTGAGCACGTATATGAAAATTATTTTCTCGTCGGACAAGTAGTTCGCCCGGAATCTGGCTGAAACCGAAAAATTCTTTATAAGTGTAAGTTGTATCTGAAGTTGATTAGAAGTTCGATGTAGTGGTAAGGAGGCATGCTGAATCCGTATATGAAAATTATTTCCCGACCCCCTCACCCGACAAAAATTTCGCCGGAAGCCGGCCAAAACCTGAAATTTTTTAAAGTTTTATCTGAAGTTAATTAGAGGTTCGATATAGCGTAGATATAGACGTATAGGGGATACGCAGTCCATATCTGAGCTTGTGTTTTCTAAGATGAATACTCATGGGCCTTAATCTTTTTTCTAAATTTTAACTGTAAAAATGTTCAAGGAGTCTGGCGAAGACCGACATTGTCTGGACCAAATGTTACATTTTTGGGGTCCCATTGAAACCTCTGTTCGGGTAGTTCCATATAGGCTAGAAGGCTGAAGCTTGGCACGCGTTTGCAGGGGCGTCGCAAATGCATTTTCGTTGGGGGGGGGGGGGGGGGGCAGGGACAAAACTTTGACCGAATCTTTAAAAAATACTACCGAATCCTAGAAACTGTGAATTCGAGCTTTAAGTTATTCGAAATTATTAAATGGAAAAAATCAAGTACAAAGAGTAACACTAAATGGCAGCATGAAATATGTCGTTTTTTACGAATCCCACTTGGACAGTATATTGCCGGTCACGACTCCAGTAGCAGCTTGTATTTACTATACCCAGGACAAAATTAAATGGAGCGCCGCAGTCTTATCTATTTTGTATCCTTTAAAATGTAACTGCTTCGCATACATATTCTATCTTTTACCTTGGATTAAAACCCGAGATCCCAAAAATTCCAGAAACATTAAAACTGGATGGAGCGACGTCCCGGAAGCAGCTTGTAGCTACTGTAGGGTAGCCAACGTTACCCATGACGATATAAAGTGAGCGTCGCAGCCGATATTTTTTTTAAGTTTCACTTTTTCCATTCCATTTCCATGCAGATTCTAGCATTTAATGTTTCTCAGATCCGAAGCCTAAAACCGGCTTAACTACTCTTAACAGCGCTCAGACGTGGAGTGCGAAAGTAAAATGTTTGTCACACCTTATAAAATAAACAGCGTAAGAGCCAAAATATTTCACATCCACAATAACCAACAAAATATTGAAACTAGACCTACGTTGCCTGGGCAACATGAAGTGTCGCAGCAACCTTTGTCCGGCTTCGCTGACTAAAGTGTTACGAGGGTTGCTTCTTCGCTATCGGTTAAATACTGAAGTTGTCAACCCATCGAGTCTTTCAAAGCGGTATGTTCCAAGAATATTTTTTTCTGAACTGATGACATAAATATGTAATCACACGGCCATCCATCCCTCAGCGTTAAAAAAAACACACAAAAGAGCTTTGCAGCCAGTTGAACTTTATCCTTTTCAGTCTTAGACATCGTGACTGGTGAACACTTGGAAAATTATCTTATAAAACCTAATTGGTGTTATAAACCTACCCGTAACTATTCAGGATCAATATACTATAGACCGCACTCCACTAATCATTGCGAAACTAAGTCATTGTTTTACATTATCATTTGTATCCATTGCGAGAACACTTAATTCTAGTTTACAGTGATAGACCATCACCATAGAACATTCTAGTATCTCCCGAAAATGACAGTGCTTTAGCAACCGATTCTTACTTGCAAGTCCCTCTCCATGTGATAGACATGGAACCACACTTTTCTTATCATCAAAAACATCGGAAACAAAATAGGTACGGAAGTCAGAAACTAGGATAAAGTCGGAAACCCCTCACCGCCGAAGACGACTATGGTCTAACAGCCGATTGTTACTTACAAGTCCCTGAAATGTCTCACATATGAAAAACAAAGATAACGGAATGTCGGAAGAAGAGACCAAATTGACTTTGCAGACAGTTGACTTTGTCCTTTTCAATCGTACATCGTGACGAATGAAAACTTGGAACATTCTTATATAACCTAGTTGGTATGATATCCGTAACTTTTCAGGATCAAAATACCGTAGATGCCACTCGTTATTGTTTTACATTATCATTTGTATCCGTTGGGTAAAGACTTTTAAGTTACAGTGATAGACCATGGAGACTAATTTTCTTACCATCAGATTTATAGAGATCAAATAAAATGCGCACTAATTTGCACAAGTTACTAGACCCTCACAAACCCCTTCTAGCAACCGATTCTTACTTACAAGTCCATCTCTCCGTGATAGGCCTGGTGTTCTTACGATCAAATACACCGGAAATAAATAATAGGATTAAAAGACACACCAACTAGCAAAAGTTGCTGACCTCTCATCGCCAAAGATGATTTATGGTCTAACAGCCAATCAAGTCCCCTACATGTATTACAATTGGGATCGGCCTATTTTTGGTTTCGGCGAGTACCTTACTAGTGAAGTTGTCAACCCCTCTAAACCTTCTAACAATTGTATCTCATGGAGCTTGTGTAACAACAAACGAATGACATATACTTTGATCAGCTCATCAAGGTTTATCGATTGCTGCTGAAAAACAAAAAAATACCTGCAAAAGTTGACTTTTCTGCCGTACAACGCCAACTTTCTAATATCACCACTTAGGAAGGAGCAAATAACAAGCTCTAATTTCTTTAGCCTCTAATTTCTTTAGCAATGAGATAACTTTGAAAGTTTAAGAGACCCATCTGCTATTATTTATCTTGCTCAGTCCCAAATGTAAAAAATTAAATGATAAACTCAGCTGAAATCACGAACAGAAATGAGTAGGAACGATAGATGACAGCACTTTCGGACCCGTGGGAAAGTGCCACTTTTTTTATTCTGTAAACTCTTCTATTTGTCACTCAAAGAAGATATATTGGCTGTGGGGCTAAGGAACTGCCGCACACATTTAGCACTTATAGATTTTAGTCCACCTTCAATTTAAAACTGGTGCCTGTCTGCTTGCCTGCGAGAACGGAGCTTTCCACTCGAAAGCAGAAACATCGTTTGATAAAACGAAAGCTTGGCTGCATAACTTCAGATAGTCCTCTCTAACACAGGCTACACAACTCCACTCCACTTCACATAGTGCAGGCTCCGGCTCAATTACAAGCAAAACTATCATTTTTGGCCCCAGGTCAGGAGTTCTTCGGAACTTTCCAAAATGTAATGTCATTTTCATCAATCCGGCCTAAGGTCCACACTTTCCGTAAAAACCGCATAGGTTGCCCTTACCACCTTCTAGCAATAAGTTGAAATCGGGGTACTAGGAAAAAAAAAACGGGACAAAACCGAAGTGTTGCTCTCGCAATACAATAATCTAATTTGAAATCATCCCAGTTTAAAAGCTTTTAATGTAAACAAACCGCATTCAGAGATCCAAAGAAGATCTTGCAATAACGGTTTGAGTTTCAATACTGGATGTCTTGCTAGCCAGTCCGACCCTTTAAACCTCTTTTCCATTAGCAAGGTAATAACAAAATGCAATAAACCAAATTATAGCAGCCTAATACCGCTTTCTCACAACTTCATTAAGAACGGCAAATCATCGATCACATGACAAAACAGTTCAGTTTCCAACTGATTACTCATTAAGAATTGAAGTACGCCGCGTGGTCTTATTTGTTGCTGTTGCACCAAAATCCGCATCTATACATATATATCCACAAGTATACAAGAGTTGAACTCGAGTTCATAGAGAGTTGAACTCGTCATGACGAACTTAACTCATGGGAAATCTTCCGTCTCCGGCCGTGGTTTGGCGAGTTGAGGGGGGGGGGGCGGGGTCTTTGTTGTAAGCGTAGCGACCAAACGGGTTGAGCGGTTTTGGTTAAAACTAGGACGGTTCAAAGGTCATAATTGATGGAAGGTAAGAGCATTTCAATCTCGGTCCGCCGAAGGCGGAGGAGCTTGAAGGGGGGGGGGGTGACGTCCCCTTGGTAACATTCTTGTGCTACTTGCTCGTCATAAGTGCCCTATGAGTTTTTGTTCAGATTTAGAATTTCAGTACACAAGGTTTGTCTTGCTACTCGGCCGTTTATTCCTAATTTTTCAAACGAATTTCAAAAATACCAGTACGAGGTTACAACACAACAAAACGAATCGTCAAAACATGATAACGCAACAGAAGAAGAAAAATTAAATAGCACTCTTGTCTGTAAATATGGAAAAATAAGGAAACTGTGATGTCTTGTATCAGCATACATGACACATAGAAACTTGATAGCGTGGTGTATGGGGCATGTCACTGAAACGACTACTCTGCAATCTCCTTCCTAGTCGCAGCTTATTGGCAAACCTGAAAGGAAACCACAGCGGGAAAGCCGGCAACGCTGTCCCTGCGACAGAGATAGCGCAGTCGGCGACACAGGCGAATTTTTGCAAAAATAAAAGCTTACAGGGCTCGAACAATATTTAGAGGGATGACATGCAATCGAAAAAACACGAGAAGCGGGCTCCGCTGACGCAAAAAGAAAGAAAGGCAAGAAAAACACCGCTTATGAATTTTTCGCGAAAACCAGTCCCAGTTTAAGTATCCTTTTCGGAATGCGGACAGGTAAAACTTCATATGACATTCAATTTAACAACACTCATATAATCGCAGGGACAATCTGCCATTAGCCTTTGCAGGTCTAACTCGTTACAAAACCGATCATCAGATTTATGAAATACCCTATAAATATTCCTTCAGCCAAATATTCCTTCAACTTGTGCGATTTTTAGCCTGAAGAGGACCCTTGCCAAGAAGGGCTGAAATATAGCTCTAATAAAATTCAGCTGACGTATCCATTTTGCACTATTAATTCAAATACCCTATTACCTTTCGCGAAAATAAGGACAAGCCTCTAACGTACGTCGCTTATTTACGCTGCCGATACCCGCAAAGTGCATCTTTTCTCAAATTGCTGAGATTCATGTTTGCATTCATGTCCACTGGGGCACTGGATCTTCTTTGATTCCCTCTGGCTTTTTGTGACACGGGATACAGCACGGAAGTATACCAGAAAAGAAACAGAAGCTTTCTAAGATGTATAAAAGTTAGCATCTCTTGCATTACCGATTTTTTCTTTTCTACTTTAGGCGCGTCATCGTACTCTTATTAGTTTATGTTTTTGTTACTCACTAGTGCCTGGTTTTTCCTATATTAGGGCTTTTTGCTCTCGCCATCTTTTGGTGACTTCTCACGAGAACATTCCTGTCCACTTGGTTCTAGCTCGTCCGAAAATCAGACAACGGGTTACAAGTCACCACTGAATCCAAGAATACCTAACAGGAAACCGGACACACCAGTTAGTACTCATGTGACAAAGAAAATCAGACACTGGTGAGTCCAAAAACGGGTTACAACACTAAGGAGCAGTCACCAGTGAATCCAAGAACACATCCCAGAAAACCGGAGACCTTCAGTTAGTACTCCCGTGACAGAGAGCGCAGATTTGATCGGAACCGACATTGATTTTAGCTCCGTCGTTATTTTCCACTCAACGTAAACCAAATGTGTGCACGCACGTTAGTAAAACACTGCTGTGAGACGAGGGGTTATGCCTGTTGTTGGCTGATTTTTTTAGGTTATCTATCTACTGTCACAAGTACTTGCTTTAACCAAGAACTTATACTACTACAGAGTAGCAGAACATCCGACTCCCCTTTCTCGCACTTCCTCCATGCTCTGGCTATGAAACTCCTGACTCAAATGAGCTACATCACTGTACGTGAAACTTCTCCATTCTAACGTCTCAGCAACTTGCAGTACACTAGTATCTGGCATTATACAAACCTGACGGTACACAAAGTATTGGGAATAAGCATCCGCTCAGTATTTACGGAACTCGATTTTGCTCGGCGCAGAGACAAGAAGCACAGGTTTTTATATTATCCGTTCTTGCTCGAACCAACTAGTTCTCTCAGACAGAAGGGAACGAAGCGTCACGGTAACCGCCAAACTAAAGTCGCGAAACAGAGATTTGCTACATGCAGCTCTAACCCACAGTCTAAAATAGGTTTTCGTGAAACACTTTTCTGAACATGCGGTGTCACTCGGGAATTCACTGAACAGTCACTGCCGAAACAACAGACGCGGTTAAGAAAGACGTCGGTGGAGATTGGAGCGGGAACATTTCGGGAAACAGTTGCGGGAACCACCCTCTTCGTACAGATGGAGCAGAACAGAGAACGAAACAACCTGCCGTACAGGCGCCGCTTATAGCCTTATCACTTGCGAGTGCGACCCCGGGTAGAACAAAAGAAACATTTTATCATTCATTACTATTACTCCCACTCTGCTCCTCCCTCGGTGCACTGCTCCCGACTCCCGGTGGAGAAATCCCGAGATTCCTTAGCCTCTGGGACAGCTCGTCCACCTCTCGCCTCACAGAATCAATCCTTTGAGTGTACAGAGATAGTGCATTTCTCAAGTGACTAGAGACGCTGACTGTAAGTCCTCTAATGTGGTCTGCATCGGGTATTTCTTGAATTGGAGGAGTGACGGATTCGTTATCAGAAGTTTCAGGGGAAAGATTCTGGTCATCGGGTGGGTTCAAAAGCAGTCCGGCGACCCCCTTTTTCTCTGCGCTGATCAGGTCACGTTTAATCTGCCGTCGGCGACCCGGTCCTTGGGCTCGGTACTGAATCCCGTCTTCAAAGTTAATTGTGTAGATGAATCCAGCAATCAGAACATCACAGGATGTTTTCTTGTTCAAAAACGCAGCTTCAATTTCTTGACATGTTCTTTCATCATACTGCCACCATCCTGGAAAAGTAAAGTATAAATGTTAGCTGCTCCTGTATCCCAGAATATTGCAGCAGCATTGCGTCGGGAAGGCAATAACCAAATAACACTAGAGAGTAGCCCTAAGACCTATGTTTTCCATGCCTCGCAAAAGGGGCGTATTTACAGCGCTGCCCACTATGCTTGCGGCATTTAAAGCGAGACAAACTTCCGGGTTTTCTAGTAAAGGGAAGACGCGATCTGCACACATCAAGGAAACAGTTGATGTTTTTATTTTTTTTTGCTCAGAATATAAAGTTATTGGAGCCAGCGCTGGTACACGACTGGTTGAGTTTCAGTAGGGACGTCCGCTATCGCTAGAGGTGCTACTATCGCTGGTGTTCGAGTGTGTGACACTTTTTCCAAGTCTTGGCGCTACTCTCTAGCGTCATTTTGCTTCAAATGGCTCGCACTGATTATATGTTCGCTCATGGCTGCGGCTGCTTTTTACATCTCTATTTTCATTTTTATCATGTCGTCACAACTTCTACATCGAATTTTTTGTTTTGTATTTTCTATTTTTAGAGATTTATGTACAATCCACTCCTGTGAGCGCTGTACCAGCTTTCGGTTTCCGGTTTTCACCGTTTTTTGTGGAGCTAATAATTCGTGAACCAGTGCAGGTATCATGTTCAAACTTGGTACACCTGTGGGTATTAGGGTCTACCTGTGCCTTTTAGGGGGTCCCTACCACCAGGTTCAGGGGCAAACGGTCCCAGATTGCCCAGTGAATAATGCTCATAACTTGACCAGAGCAGGATATCATCATCATCATCATTTTATTTATAACTCATAACTGACCAAAACTGGGCGAGGCCCAGTAAGACGGAGTAAAGAAAAACGAAAAAAGAAACAACGGAAAGGGAAAAACATACTTCGATAACTACGAACTCGGAACAAACACAAATGACCAAAGGTGGAGTGACTCCTGACATTCAGTAGAGAAATCACTAATATGTTTTTCAATAACTCCCGCTGGGTTTACCAGTCGATATTTTCTCTGCAGAAAAGAATTACTTGTCCACGCTGGCAGTCCCATCAAATACTGTGCAAATTTAAAATAAAGGCGGTGTACTTGCTTCCTCTTACCACAATTAAGAAAAGACCAAACAGGAGCAAAAGCGACTAGGTGAGGAACTATTAGGCTATTACATAACTGAGATCGGTGTGCTCTACTCAGATACGAAACGTCTGAAGCCAGGGATGCACATGCGGCGCGGACCTTTCGAGCATAATTTTTCAGTGCTAGGTTTGCAGTTTCTTTCAGATTCGCTCCAATAGGAATACCCCGGTAAGTAAGACTGCTAGCGAAAGGAATATAGCGAAAATAATATAGCGGAATATAGCGAAAATAGGACAATCAAATTCCTTGCAGATCCTAGTGCTCGGAAAATACTTTTGAAATTACACCTTCCCCGTTCATGGGCAACTAGGCCCAGATTGCCAAGAGTAAAGTTCGTGCCAGGAATCTATAGGTATCAAGTTGAGACCTGGTAGGCTTGTGCGCATTGGAGTCTCTTTTTGCTTTTTGGGTGTCCCGTACCCCATTGGTTAAACGGCAACTGACCCAAGTTTTAAATTCAACTTGACAATAACCTAGGACGATGAAATTCCTTGTATCGTGATATCTGAAAAGTCATCTCACTTTCATAAAATTTTGTCAAATTGGTGAGAAAGAAGTTTAGCACTTAGTGATGTAACTGGATATCAGATATTCCTTCAGTCCAAGCTGACTGTGAATCATATTTGACGGTGCAAAACGGATACGCTACCACAGTAACTGTAAAAACGACTAATTGCAGATTCAGTTACCGTGGTAACAGATACCATGGTATCCGCAAAAACACAACTAATGTGATTTCTAAACTTCCGAATGCCGATGTCTTTTTTAAACTCGTGGCCCTGAGGTTGTTCCAATTTCTTCCCAAGATATTAGACACACAGGTTGCTATGAGTTGCTCAAAAGCTGTAAAGACCAATACGGTCATTTCGTTAAAGGACCACTCGCACTATTTACTCTTCAACTTACATTAGACTATTTAAAAATATTTAAATGCTTTAAACTTAGGCTGTTCTTTCAGCAAAGAACGGATCAAGCCATTTCCGAGACCCGATGACCTATAGGCGAAAACAGGGGAACAATTTACGTAACCGGTTTTTCTGATGGAAAAACTTCTCGCAGACAACCGTCGACAGCGTGATACACATTGAAGGTAGCAAAACGCGGCAAGTGAGAAAATCAGTGTTGTTCTGTTAGAGGGGTTAGAATGTACAGTATGAAACTGGGGTCTTGGAGTGTAGAAATATACGGAGTGATTATGGAAGTAGGTTCCGTTATTTTTATAGGTAAGACAGGTCTTTCAAAGCTTTCTGTTTGACCCAGGGTTCCAGGGGGAAGTACGCTACCCCTCCCAAAAAGGGAGCCTTCCTGCATGTTAGCTGCCTGTTTCTTCCCGATGAAAAATTTATCTCAAATAGTACTATCAAGTAGTACGAAAAGTTGCATGCAGTACTAACGATACTACTATATGCTTCTACTTCAAAGCTACCGTGTTACTGCATACTACTATATGCTACTATTAGCAAGACTGGATGCTACTATGGCAAGACAGGATGCTACTAGATCCTACAACATAAGACTGGACCGGTCTGAGACACATTAAATGATAGTATTCTTTGCTATCACATAGTATTCCATGCAAAGTTTTCTTACTACTACCATACTACTACACATGCTAGAAATTTTTCATCGGGTTCCTCCGGTTGGTTATGCAACCTCCAGTAGACAACTCGAAGCCTTCAAAACGCTGTGGCTCTGAGAGAGGCGTCACGTACGGGGGGGGGGGGGGGGTCGGATTATTATTGGTGAGAAAGACAGCCGTCAGGAAAGACCAGCCAGTCGGTAAACTACATCCCCTCCCTCACCCCCAAAGATTTTCTATAAATATACTTTGAGCCCAAGCTGACTTTGAAACATACATTCAAACAATGTTTACAACGGATATACGTCAGCTACGATTCTTCATCAACGATATGTCGGCTCCTTCTTGGCAAGGGTCCTGGTCAGGCTGTCAATCTTCTGGGTCAACGTCGGGGAAGGAAAAAAACCTGTAATAAATAACTGAAGCTTCTACCGACTATAAATATCTTATTTTCCTTCCCCGACGTTGACCCAGAAGGTTGACAGCCAGACGAGGACCCTTGCCAAGAAGAGCCGAAATATCGCTGATGAAGAATCGTAGCTGACATATATCCGTTGTAAAAGATTTTCTAGTAACACCTATGGTTGCTGGTGGCCCAACACAGGTCGTCTTTCTAACCGACTGATGAGCTGCTGGAAGGCCTTTCCGTCTGAAGTTTTTTTTTTTTTTTTTTTTCAATTCAATTCAGTTTATTTTCAAAAATTCCCTCAGGGACGAAGCTGAACACTGAATTTTTTCGTCATGTACATCCTCATGACATAACTCATCAATTAAAAACAACTAGGCTATAACTATTATTACTCATTTGGTCAATGTACATGTGTCTCTCAATAAACTAAAACCTAATAATGCCTTGTAATAATGCCCATACGACCTTGTAATGTGTGATTAGGTTAATACTTTCTGAACAAATTCTATGATAAAAGATTGCATATCGAGCTGTGTCTCAGACAACTGCAGAGGTCCAAGACGAACTTGTCTTCACCTTGGTGTTTTTTGGCAGAATGAACAAAAACATACAGAAAACATAGAAAACTACAGAACTCACCATTGCTTCCTTCATAGTACCATGTGTACCCGTCTCCATCGGAAGCGGCTCTCAGAACTTCCTCTTTGTTCAGAACTTTGGGGTGGCGTAAGACGTCTTTGGGGAAATGAGTTCTGCACATTGGGCATTTCCTCTGTGTACTGCATGCCACGCCCTGTAGGGATAGAATGGTTAAAACCTGGAAAATCAAATAAACTGGTTGCTCAGCCAAAGGTAGGCCTATATGATGGATCCAGAGTCATTACTAGCCAAATGTTTGGGAAGGGCTGGTATTTATCGAATGGCTGGTCGTTATTACGCCCATATATACCATATACCGGTCACTTTTCCGTCGGTCTGTCGGTCAGTCTACTGTTTTTTAGTTAGGGTACTTTCAGATGCGCTAGGACGATGAAACTTCGCAGGCATATTAGGGCCCGAACATAACTTACCTCACTTTCCCAATCCGAGCATCGTGGGGGGAGTGGAGGGAGGGGTAATCTTGAGGTATACAAAACTTTTGAACGGGAGATCAGATCTTAATGAAACTTGATATTTAGAGATATTGTTTGTCTCAGATGTCCCATTTCAAGTCCGGGCCGGATCCGGTCACCTTGGGGTGAGTTGGAGGGGGGAACGAAATCTTGTGACACGCTCCGAGTGCAAGGCTCGGGACAAAACTTAGTGGGAAGAACAAGCACAAGCACTAGATACATAGTTGAAAAGGCCGGACATTAGGTCTGGAAACTGGATGAGAAGCGTTTGGGGGTGGGGTGGGGAGGTTTGGGGAAGAGTATTATGGTTATTAGGTCTTGAAACTTGATAACTGGGAAGAGTTTGATGTTTCTCATTTGTGCCTCAAGGGTTTTCCTTACAAATGAATTCCTTAAAGCACTCGTCTTAACCACAAAGTACACAAAATACGTTTGAGCAAACGATACTATTTAATGATCCCCAAGGGTCCATACTAATTTTTTCCTCAAGGCTTTTGCTCGAAAATTAATTTATAGCGCCTTTAAACTGCGTATCCTAACGAGAAGGCGAAAGAAAAAAAATAAATTAGACAAAAAGAGGATCCACAAGGGCCCACAAGCACAATCATGTGTGCTTCAAGGGTTTTGCTTACAAATGAATTACTATCCACCTTAAAGTGGGCATCATGACTGCTAAGTGTAAAAACTACCATTGACTACACGACAGATTTTAATGATTAGAGGGCCCATGATGATTTTTGCATCAAGAATTTTGCTTCCAAATCAGTTTCTAGAGCCCTTAAAGTGCGCATTATCATTGCAAACTGTAAACAAAACTTTCAACTAAACGATATATTTTCATGATCCCCAAGGCCGAAGGGCCTATGAACACTCCTGCCTCAAGGACTCGAGGGTTTTGCCTAAAAAGGATTACAATAAACCCATGAGCTGAGAAATTTCCATTCATCCTTTGACCAGCTTTGCAAGTGCCATAGGAACTTCTAGCTCTTGTTTTGTTACTGAGTAGCAGACAACATTGTCTGGGGTTTGGTGCCCCCCCCCCCACCACCACCACGGCTCTACAATGCGTGAACCCCTCCTTCCGCTCCCTTCTACCGCCTCTCTTTCAACCTCAACGTTTGCGTCCGCAAAGAGCGTGTGCGGAGCGAATACCCAAGCTAGAACCCCGTTACTACCGTACGGAGCGGTACCGTAATAGTTTTATCACTAAATTTGAACATATTTTCAACAAAGAGGTTTAGTAATTCGTGTGTGTGTCTCACTTCTATGTTTTTGTGTTAGGCCATATTCAGTCTGAATTATTTATCTTGATATTATGACAGACATTATTGATTTGCCTTCATGTATATTGACGGATTCAACACGCCATTTGGCCCCAAGCCACGATATGTGTTGATATTTGAAATAAACTTAAACTGAAACTGACTTCTCTGGGTGCATCTTAAAACCCGAGTGGCAAGCAGTGAAATTTCACCATTAAATCGAGGTTAAACTATCCATCTGGGGTGATGCGGGAATTATTCAATCTTGCTAAATGCTGGGTAGCCTACAATAGTCTGGAATCGCCTATGACAGATTCTATTTTGGGGATCCAAAAACATAAGTGGAGGGATACCTATGACATCACAAAAGTTGTCCGTCTGTCCTTCCGTCCGTCTGTCAACACGATAACTCTCGAAGGGACTGAGATATTTTGATGAAACTTGGTGTGAGGACTCATCGAGTTGTCGTGCTAGGATCGACAGATCCTATTTTTTTCTTTGCATCCTCACCTGACAAAATGTTGATGATTTGAGTGAAATTCAGAAAACAACCATGGAGAGTTCTTTTTTCAAATGCCTATCCAAAATTCTGGGATTTGTGGTAGATCCTGATTAGGAACAAACTACTGCAATTGTTTGTCCTATATTTATTTGCTTTAAAGGACCCTAGGGGGACAGGGATGGGACTTCAGGGACAGTTGACAGGACTTGTGTCACCAAACATGATTCTCGTCAGCTTGGGATGAAGGACTACAAATGAAGGCCTGATCTAAGATCTCTCCAAGCCACTGCACAGACGACACTGGACCAGTCTAGTACAGTGAGCCCTTTTTTGACTGCTATGCTCAAATGCTGGGGCATGCTGGCAGGGGTGAGCATGGTGCTCATACCTCTGTGTACCCCTTATTCTCCTTAGTGGTACCAGTATACAAGATCATGACAGCACTTTATATTCTTTTGACTTATAAAGACTAGTAGCCCTCCTGGGAATAGCCTAAGGGGCACATGTATGAGCAACATATATTCCCCTGCCAGCATTCCTCACCATTTGAGCACTGTGATGAAAAAAAAAAGGTTTTGTGTATTAGACTGCACTGGACACTACTATGCAAGAGCTTGACACATAACAAACTGGGCCCGGATGGAGTGTACATTATGTAGCCTATACAAAGACTTCACAGAACTGACAAGAAAACTACCATAGCCTACTTAGTGCAACCTTTCACTTACTTTAATGCAGAGGAAGCAGAATGTGTGTTTGCAAGGAAGCTCTACAGGATGCGAAGGTGGCAGGAGACAGACTGGACAATCTTCCTCCATTTTATAGTAGCAGTTTGCACTCGTTGTCTATGGAAAAACAGGATAACAAGTATAAAGCTATTCCTCACCAACTTTCCTTTACTGTCCCCTAGCACTAAGCGTGCTCTTCTTGAAAACTTCACAAGTGAAGCAAAAATGTTGCACAGGAATGTCTACAACAAAGGTAAATTACCACACAGACAATATGGACCAACAGCTGAAATACTAAGCTAAGATCACAACCTATCAGTCTGACCCTAAAAGCTCCCGGCCAAGGTATTGAACCAGTTACCAAATCTAGACTACCCTATAAATCAATACTGGTATTAAATCCTTTAATAAAGAAATCAACTGATGTCTGGAGTGGTGAAAGCCACAACAAGAAATGAGTTTTTTTTTAAATGTCTGGTTAGACAAGTGCTATTGGGGTCAATGATGTGGGGTTGGAACCCAAAATTAAGGGGAATAAATGCAAGTAGAGAATATTTTTTTTTCAAGTTAACCAGGCTTACAACTAGCCTAAAAGCTTCATGCCATATTTCCCAATGATTAATTCTGGGTTAGTTGACATACAGTAGAGGTATGCTTATTTTAACACTTCTCTAAATTTTTAATACCTTGGTTCTGTTTCTTGTTTATGAAACAGTTAGATGGAAAAGAAAAAAGATAAACCTGATGTCAACAGTGAGTTTTTCTCCACTCTCGACTTTTAACTACTAACTACAATCAAGTTCTGACGTTCTTCTAAAAATACAGTAGAGGTATGCTTATGTGAACAGTTACTTTAATGCGAACAGTGCAGTTTTGGGCTAAATGATAGAATGAAAATCCAAAATACCTATACAGGTGTTTTCAGATGCCCCTAATTACCTACTTTGGCTAACTGGTAGTTAGATTTAGACACTGCAAGTGCCTGAAAATGGCAAAGTCCACTGTCAACAAACGTTCACATAAGCATACCTCTACTGTACATTGGGGATGATGTGAATGTCACCTGCTAATGAAACTGCATAATTATTTGTATTCTGTAATCAATCTCCATACAGTTTACTGAGTTGAAAACCTCTGTTTAGTTATTGACCTACAAACTGAGTAGGCCTATCGTTTTCAAAAAGACTTATTGCATTAACACCCAAAACCGATTGCCAATAATATCATGCATAAATAGGTTCTTTATCATGTCACTTTCTGACATGACAAACAAAGTTATGTAAAAAATCCATTGAAAATAATGTTAGAACCAACTCTGAACCAACTGTCCGAATAAATGGTATTGACTAAACTATAGACGATTATCTATGGGTCGACGTCCCACAAAAAGTCTATATTCTTCATTTACTAATGGAACTGATTGTCCCTAGAACCTGCCTAGAGATATATTTTCTGCAACATTAATTTAACTGAATTTTCCTATTTCTTTCATGACGTCATGAAAAAACCAGGGGCTGTAGAAAATCAGCTGACCTTTAGTCAATAACGAATAAATCCTTTTCATGGGTACGGGGTTGGCTTGGACAAAAAACAGAACAAAAAATATTTACTTAGAAACCTGATGTAGAAAAAACCTGAACAAATTACCATCTATTCTCTCAGACATTTATATGTTTGACAGCAAAAACCTGAAAACAGTGTAAACGTGACACAAATCAGCGGCCTAGTAAGAAAAGGAAAGTTAGTGCCTAGGTCACCCAAGCTCCCCTAACAGGGATAATTTTGAGCCTAACAAGAATCATGAGAAGGATCATACCTAGACAGAACAAAACTAAACAACAGCAAAAACACCTTTGGCTGTGACTACTAAACGATGGACAACCTGAGAGAGAAAATGAGTGTTGCTAGATCAGACCAGCTTACTAAACTATCGACGATAGTCAAGAGCAGGTCAAGAGTCATGAAGTGGATGAGAAATCTCGAGTATGTAAACCAAACCTGACGTAGTTTAAGAGTGGGACTCCAAAACGTAAGAGTGGGTGACCCTGCCAAGTCGTATCAGTCGTTTGTTTTGGCCTGCCTCGCCCAGGTCCCGGGTATTGATTTTAATTAACAACAATCGGAGCCGTTAATTGTTCCTTTTGGCTCTGCCTAGCTTCAGTCGTGAAACCCGTACCTAAAAACCAGCCGAGTCGTTTAAACCAGTTTGTATAACCCCGTTAGGTCGAAGACATGATTCAGGGTGGCAGCTATTCGGCTACTTGTTCTACTCCCATGTGATTTATATCTGCCTCACTTAGGTCTTTTAGATATTAGCATGTCAAAATTACAATAGGTTAGTTGTCAAAGTGAAGTCTGACTAGATAACACTGATATAATGATATTCCTTATAAACCAAAAGTGAGAGACAAGGTTATGTGCATGGAATTTTGGTGGAAGTTTGACTACAAGTAAAAAAGACGGAGTAGAATTTTTAAACATAATGAAAACCATCAGAAATCAAATGACAGGAGATCCTCGAAACAAGTATGCCAAGAGCCGATGGAAAAATGTCGATTACAAAGCGAGGTTGAGCTAGGAACAACGCTTGAAAAAGGGCAAGGAAGATTTTAAGATACGCCCGAAAGTCGTTTCCCAGGACTGGAGGGGTTATGCAAACGCTGGAATAGCTCATTCTAGTCGGGAGGTAAATTTTTGGCCTCTATGCTAGCAGCGGCGTTTTTTTCGGGGGTTTCTTTGGGGGGAAAACAAGGTATTTACCGACTGGCTGATAATTTTTACCGAGTTTTTTTGCGGAAAAACCACTGTTCTGACGAAAAATCGACTGATTTCGAGAAAAACCGACTGATTTCGAGAAAAACCGACCATTTTTGAGAAACGACTGTTTTGAAGAAAAATTAACTGTTTCCGAAAAAAAATCGGCTGTTTTGAAGAAAAATCGCGGGGCTTCAGCTATTTTTAACCGACTGTCGAGCAAAATTGGGGAGGAGGGGGACGTCCCCCCAAACAAAATTGTATGCCCCTGTATGCTAGTGTCAGAGTACATCGGAAATATCGGAATAGACTTCCTAAAATTCAGGATACGCATACTACTCGAAAACGATCTCTTTTATGTTAAATAAATATTGTTTGAGCCCAAGCTGACTTTGAAACATTTATTCAAACAATGTTTACAACGGATACGTCAGCTACGATTCTTCATCAGCGATATTTCGGCCCTTCTTGGCAAGAGTCCTCGTCAGGCTGTCATTCCTCTGGCTCAACTTCGGGGAAGGAAACAAACCTGTAATAAATAACTGAAGCTTCTACAAACTATAAATATCTTATTTAAGTAAATTATCTTCAAATACCACTATAATGAAAAAACTAGTCCTGAGATTTAATTTCTGACAGATATAAAGACAGATAGATGATAACAGATATAAACCTTTCAGAAGTGCTTGAATATGCTGCATCGGGGAAAGATAGGAGTGTTTCTATCGGGCGAGAGACGAAAGTTTGTTTCGTCAATGACTTGGGGATTGTTTTTTTACACAGAACGAATCAAATTCTGCAAACCAGTTTTAAGTTGCAATTTTTCAGATGTAGCTCACTGTAGCGTCATGAAAGTACAGTTTGTCGAATGACAAATAAAACGGTACGGTACACGGTACTTTCATAATGAACCAAAATACATCAAAACTACACCTGAAAAAAAAACAAGAGCTGTAAGCTTATATTGCACTTGCATGCGTTATAATGTTTTGAAAAGCAAGTTTCGACTTTGTGGTTGAGATGCGCACTCTAAGGGAGCTGGAACTTCATTTGCAAGCAAAACCCTTGAGACAAAAATGCTATTGGGCTGATGGGCATCATGAAAATGCATATATTGCTTAAAAGATTTTTATTTACTTTTCGGTCAAGATTGGTACTTTAAGGAATAATTATAAATATTCCTTGAGCCCAAGCTGACTTTGAAACATTGTTTGAAGGAATAATTGGATTTGGGAAGTAGCAATTTCTAAGCAAATGTTGTCGAATCTCCAATATTCCAGCGAAGTTTCATCGTCCTAGCACATATGGAAGTACCTTAACTCGCGATCACCGGAATCCCAGACCCCCGGCCCCCCTCCACTCCACCCACAATACCCGGAGCCAATCCGGTTCTGTAAATGATTAATCCAGAGCATCTGTTGGTCATTCCCACGAAGTTCGATCCAAATCACACCAGACTAAGCGGGTCAAGTATTTTCCGCCCTCCCCCCAATAATTGTCGGATTCGGTCCGGAAATGAAAAAGGTCACCAGAGACAAATGTCCAATGTTCAATTATTACATTTCACTCGAATCCGATCACCCGTTCCAAAGTTACGCATGATTCAAAATCCCGGATTCCCCTCCCTCACCCCCCCCCAAGATTATCATATCGAGGATTATTTTTTATTCCAAGTAAGTTTGACCGGGTCTCACATATGCCTGCCAAGTTTCGTCGTGAAAATCCCCAAAAAACGGAATTCCGGGCAACCCTCTCCCCCCCCTCAAGTGTCCGGATCCAGTCAAATTGTGTAAAAGATTTACATGGAGCAGATGTTTCTCCCTCCCAGCAAGTTTCACTCCGATACCATCATTCTAACCGTTTCTCGAGATTTCGGGTCCCCCCCCAACTCCCCCACGGTGCCCGTAGCCAATGCGATTCAGTAAATGATTTACCTAGAGCATCTGTTTGTTCTTCCCAAAAATGTCCATCCCGATCTCTCCATTCTAAGCGGATCACGTATTCTAAGCGAATCACAAATTTCCGGTCTCCCCCCCCCAACTCCCGCTGGCTACCGAATCCGGTCAAGACTCTAACGGGAAATCGCAGATATATATTCTATTCAGTTATTAATTTTCATTACAATCCGATCACCCGTTCGAAAGTTACACTCTTCTCAATTTCCCGGATTCCCCTGCCCTCCACTCCCCCCCCAAAACGGTCGGATCGGAAAACTGATTATTTCTAAGTTTGTTTGGTCGGGTCTCTGATATGCCTGCCAAGTTTCATGGTCCTAGCACAACTGGAAGTACCCTAACTCGAAAAAGTGTGACAAAATACCCTAAATTTGCAAGTTTCCAGCGCCCTCCACTCCCCCGCAAATGATCGGATCGGGAAACAGATTATTTCCAGGTTAGTTTGGTCGGGTCCCTGATATGGCTGCCAAGTTTCATTGTCCTAGCACATCTGAAAGTACCCTAACTCGAAAAAGTGTGACAAAAAACTCGGACCGACCGACAGACGGAATTGTGATCGGTATAATGATGGCACTTGAGCCAGAGGCTGCAAGTGCCATAAAAAACGCAACTTAAGTCTCGTCGGCGAACCGACGTCTTTTCCTATCTATAAACTCCTGTCGGGCGAAGACCAAAAGTTTGTTACGTCCGTAAATCCGATTTTTTTTTTAAATGCACTGGCAAACCTGTTTTCCTCGTTTTGTTTCTGAATAAGAGTGTCTTGAACGTGAAAATTACTTTTTTTGCTATTAATTCGCAATGGGATCTCAATAAGACACTCAGCTCCTCGGCGTGTCGCAAAATTTCGCATGTGGCGCTCATAGTATTCTCTATTTAGAGGAACGGTGTGTCATTTGCTTGGCGATTTGGGTTCGAATTGTTTAGATTTGAAACACGTTAACGAGTAGAATCTTTCTAGACAAAAGCAGATTAAAAAAATTTGCCTTCGGCGCTTGCTTTAATTTGTCCCGGGTACAGGTGTTGAAAGCTTTCCTCTTTAGCGAAAGCTAAGGCTATGAAGGTATGTATACAAAAAATTTGATTACAAGAATAATTTCAGCTGATGCATTGCAGCTAATTTTACACCGGCTTTATATTTGTTGGTGGGGAACGTGCGCCATTGCCGCGTAGTGGCAATAGTTGTGTTGCGAGAGCAACACTTTGGTTTTGTCCTCGTTTTTTTTTTTTTTTTTTTTTTTCCTATGACTCCGATTTCATTTTATTCCTGGTAACTGAGAAGGGTCTAACCTGTGCGGTTTTTACGGAAAGTGTGGACCTTAGGCCGGATTGATGAATATGACATTACATTTTGGAAAGCTCCGTAGAACTCTTGCCTGGGGCCAATAAGGATGGTTTTTGCTTGTCATCGAGCCAGAGCCTACGGTTTGCGAAGTGAAGTGGAGTTGTATAGCCTATGTCAGAGAGGACTATCTGAAGTTGTGTAGCGAACCTTTCGTTTCATCAAAAGATGTTTCTGCTTTCGAGTGGAAAGCTCCGTTCTAGCACGCAAGCAGGCAGGCACCAGTTTCAAATTGAAGATGGACTAAAATCTATAAGTGTTAAATATATGCGGCAGTTACCCGGCCCCACAGCCAACATATCTTTTTGAGTGATAAATAGAAAAATCTACAGAGACAAAAAAGTGGCTTTTTCCCACGGGTCCGAAAGTGCTGCCATCTATTGTTTCTGTCCATGTCTGCGACGATTTCAGCTGAGTTTATAATTTTTTTTTTTTGCACTTTGGTTTGTGGTAGAGTAACGGTATCAGATGTGCCTCTTAAACTTTAAAAGTTCTCTCATTGCTAAAGAAACTAGAGCTTATCCTTTGCTCCTTTCTAAGTCGTGACGTTAGAAAGTTGGCCTACGGCAAAAAAGTCAACTTTTGAACTAAGACAGGTAGAATTTTTTTTTCGACGGCAATCGATAGCCATTGATGAGCCGATCAAAGTATATGCCATCCATTTTTTGGTACAAAAATTCCTTCATGAGATACACCAGTTTGAAAATTTCAAAGGGGTTGACAACTTCATAGTAAGGTACATTGAAACCAAAAATAGGCGATACCAGTTATGATACATATAGGGGACTTTTAAGCAACAGTCGACTGTTAGCCCATAATCATCTTCGGTAATGAGGGGTTTGCAGCTTTTGCTAGTTGGTATACCTGTTATTTGTTTCCGGTGTATTCGATGGTAAGAACAATTTGGTTCCCAATGGTAAGATATGCAAGGGACTTGTAAGTAATAATCGGCTGTTATGCTACAATCATCTTCTGCGATGATGGGTTTGCAGCTTTTGCTACCTGGTGTACCCATTATTTGTTTCCGGTTAACTTAATGTATATCACGGGAGAGGGACTTGTAAGTAGGAATCGGTTCACGAGGGGCTAGGAATTTTTGCAAATGGGTGCACATTGTATTCGATTTCTATAAATCTGACGGTACGAAAGTTTGTATCGATGGTCTATCAATGTAACCGAGGATTAACTGTTTACACAACGGATACAAACGAAAATGTAAAGCAATGAGGTAGTTTCATAATAATTAATAGGGTCATCTATAGTATTTTAATCCTGAAAAGTTACGGATAGCTTTGTATTACCAACTAGATTATATAAGATATTGTTCCAAGTTTTCATCCGTCACGATGTCTACGATTGAAAAGGATAAAGTACAACTGACTGCAAAGTTAATTTAGTCCCTTCTTCCTATATTTTTTTGTTGTTGTTTTTACAACGCTGAAGAATACCTTTTGATCATATGATTATTTTTTTTAGAACATCCCGTTTAAAAAGATTATGCTATAATCATCTTCAGCGATGAGGGGCTTGCAACTTTTGATAGCTGGTATATCCATTATTTGTTTCCGATGAATTTGATGTCAATCACGGGAGACGGACTTGTAAGCAAGAATCGGTTCACGAGAGGCTAGAAATTTTTGAAAATTGGTGCACATTGTATTCGATTTCTGTAAATATGACAGTAAGAAAGTTTGTATCGATGGGCTATCACTATAACCTAGGATTAACTGTTTACGCAACGGGTACAAACGATACGGTAATGTAAAACAATAATTTAATTTTGTAATAATTAATAGTGTCATCTATGGTATTTTAATCCTGAAAAGTTACGGATAGCTTTATAATATCAACTAGATTATATAAGATATTGTTCCAAGTTTTCATCCGTCACGATATCTACGATTGAAAAGGATAAAGTTCAACTTCGACGGCAATCGATAGCCGCTGATGAGCTGATCAAAGTATATGACATCCATTTTTTGGTAAAAAAAATTCCTTTATGAGATACACCAGTTTGAAAGTTTCAAGGGGTTGACAACTTCAGTAGTAAGGTACACACTGAAACCAAAAATAGGCGATACCAGTTGTGAGACATTTAGGGGATTTGTACGCGACAGGCAACTGTTAGCTCATAATCATCTTCGGCAATGAGGGGTTTGCAGCTCTCGCTAGTTGGCGTACCTGTCATTTGATGAACAATTTGGTTCCCAAATGTAAAACATGCAAGGGACTTGTAAGTAATAATCGGCTGCTATGCTACACAAATCTTCAGCGATGAGGGGTTTGCAACTTTTGCTAGTCGGTATACCCATTATTTTTATCCGGTGAACTTGATCACGGGAAAGGGACTTGTCAGTAGAATCGGTGCACGAGGGGCTAGAAATTAGTGCAAATTGTTGCACATTGTATTCGATTTATATAAATCTGACGGTAAGAAAGTTTGTATCGTTGGTCTATCGCTGTAACCTAGGATTTACTGTTAACGCAACGGGTACAAACGATACTGTAATGTAAAACAAGGTAGTTTCGTAATAATTAATAGTGTCATCTATGGTATTTTAATCCTAAAAAGTTACGGATAGCTTTATAATACCAACTAGATTATATAGGATATTATTCCAAGTTTTCATCCGTCACGATGTCTACGATTGAAAAGGATAAAGTTCAACTGACTGCAAAGTCAATTTAGTCCCTTTTTCCGATATGCTTTTGTTGTGGTTAGGGCAATCGATAGCCCTTGAAGAGCTGATCAAAATATATGCCATCAAATTTTCTGAACAAAAATCCTTCATGAGATAAGCCAGTTTGAAAGTTTCAAGGGGTTGACAACTTCAGGAGTAAGGTACACACTGAACCCAAAAATAGGCGATACCAGTTGTGAGACATGTAAGGGACTTGTAAGCAACATTCGACTGTAAGCAACAGTCGACTGTTAGCTCATAATCATCTTCGGCAACGAGGAGTTTGCAGCTTTTGCTAGTTGGTATACCTGTTATTTGTCTCAGGTGTATTCGATGGTAAGAACAATTTTGTTCCCAATTGTAAGACATGCATGGGACTTGTAAGTAATAATCGGCTTTTATGCTATAATCATCTTCAGCGATGAGGGGTTTGCAACTCTTGATAGCTGGTGCATCCATTATTTGTTTCCGGTGAATTTATTGTCAATGTCGGGAGACGGACTTGTAAGTAAGATCGGTTCACGAGGGGCTAGAAATTTTTGAAAATTGGTGCACATTGTATTCGATTTCTGTAAATATGACAGTAAGCAAGTTTGTATCGATGGTCTATCGCTATAACCTAGGATTAACTGTTTACACAACGGGTACAAACGATACGGTAATTTAAAACAATAAGGTAGTTTTGTAATAATTAATAGTGTCATCTATGGTATTTTAATCCTGAAACGTTACAAATAGCCTTCTTCCGATATTGTTTTGTTGTTGGTTTTACAACGCTAAAGAACAGCTTTTGATTATGTGATTATTCATTTTAGAACATACCGTTTTAAAAGCTTCGATAAGTTGACAATTTCAGCATTTAACCGACAGCGAAGAAACAAAACCAAAGTGTTGCTCTCGCAACACTTTAGCCGGCGAAGCCGGACAAAGGTTGCCGCAACACTTCACGTTGCCCGGGCAACGTAGGTCTAGTTTTATTTTGTCGGTACTTGCGAGTCGTATATTACGATCCCGGAGTCGTTGAAACGAGGGGTCTCACCCCCCCCTGGCCTGGGTGCTTCGGGCCACCCCTGACTGAATGTGACCCAGGCATAAACAGTATGTAAACCTGATACAATACCGTGTCTAGTGCGAAACCTCTCTTATCCCTGTATGACTGGAAGGACTTTATTGACAAATACTTGAACAAGTTTAACTAAACGCCTTGAGAAACGCCTGAGAAGCTTAGATTGCTAGTTTGAGGTATAACGTTAAGTTATAAAACGTTAAGTTATTAAAAAGATGATATCATGTTATTTTAAATATGCAAAGCACCTGCTCCACTTATCGAAATTATGTCATAACCATACATTGACGGAGAAGTTCAAAATTCAAGATGCAAGTGCTACCCTTTTGGATGTTTCCTCATCGCTTTAAAAAATCATGGACGACAGGGCCCAACCAGCACACGACGTCGTCCACTGTTTCCTGACCGAAGATTAACAATTAAGTATCTTTTTCTGTGTTTGTATGTGTTTTGTTTACTTTCTTCATTTACTCCGCCTTTCCGAAATGGCGGGTCATAAATAAATTAGTTACTTACTGTAGTTTAGCTGTATATATCAATGGTTTGGGAGTTAGTGCTAGAGAGTTTACGCCTTTCTTATGGTAATACGATCTAGCCTTGTCGTCAAAGCAGCGTCAGAGGCATAGATAACTGGTTGCGCACTAGCTATGGCGGGATTATTTGCATCAGAGAGTTTTTATCTCGGACTACTCTCGCCAGAATTTTTTACTGTGTCTTTTCCTCAGCTAGCCTACTTATCTGTAGTTCTTTCTTCCCCTTCCTGACTTCTTCAAACCTTTTTTTTTTAAACTTATTTTTTCAATTTTGGTAAGTGGCTGTGCAAGAATAAGCGATATCATTCAAGTTGGTCGATGCTACATGATTTAGGTTCAAAGGACCCGATCCAGGTCAGCTCTAAAAAGCAAGATAATTTAAATTCCAGTTAGAACCATCTTGACCACCATCTGAACCAAATTTGAGGACTTCTTAAAGTTTAACTGAAAAGCCAACTTACTTTAGTGTCATTTATTGAAGACACGGAATTATTGGGATTCTGCAATTTCTTTCCACTATCTGCTCTAAGGCGGATTCTCGCCGTTCCCCGAGGACTCCCCTCGTGTTTGTTTGTCCCGTGGACTGACTCCCCGTATTCTCGCAATTCCCTAGAGACGGGGAATGCTCCGATTATGATCACCATCACCGAAAGGACTCCCTTTCAGATTCGGAGGGGAATCAATTTTTGCTGGTGTTGGTGGAATGTCAAGTTCTGCATTTTTTTTTTTGAACAAAATCCATTTTGGAAGCATTCCTGGTGTTCTAGCTGTTTCTGTACGCGGAGTGTACCCCTTCGTTTCCCCGAGGAGTCCTCGGGGAACGGCGAGAACGCGCCTCTAGTAGTGACGTTCAGAATAACTAGGGCCGTCGCCAAAGAGGAAGTGCTGACACGAATGACGTTGAAATCACATTACTTAGGGGAATTCTCAGGTATGTTCTGATTGGCTAACGCTGAACCACGTAAGACCGAAGAACAAAAACCTAAATTCACTTTCGGTTTCCAAGACAGCAAGGAGTGGATGTGATTTTATCTATTGGACTTGGTTCGAAACTAGCCAATCAGAATATTCCTCAATATTCAATAATTCACAAGTTATCATTACTACATAAATCCGATATCACCTCCTTACATGAACGAAGGCTGAAACTCTGCATGGAGTTGGTGTCAAATCTCTGGATCACCCGATCCACAAAATATTTTCCCTTCTGAAAAGCTGTCAAAAAGGCTCCCTCGCAAGGTAGCTACTACGGTTGAAAAGTTGCAGCCAATTAAATGTGCCCACCAGAGGTTTGCAAAGAGTTTTGTCCCTTCATTTTTAAAGATGTATAACGAAGCATAAGCTGAGCTGCTAGTTTATCATGTTATTTATGACCGTTGTAGCCGAATATGCGTAGGCCTATTAGTTGTGTGCTCATTTATATCCATGACTATACCGAACAAATTTGGCGTGAGCCACGATCAGTTTTTGGCGAATAAAAAGATTTATCTATCTATCTATCTATCATTAATAATCTGATTGGCTAGTACCCTCGGAAGTTGAAATTAGTTCAACTTGGGTGCGAGACTAGCTGATATCGAAACTGGCACCAAGATCAATTGCGAACGGCAGAAACCCAGCTAATTCTCGGTCTCAGAGCGATTTCCGGAACTGGCTGGTATGGAGGATTAGGTAAACCCCGTTGTGAATGTGCCTTAAGAGATCCTCAATTGCTACGCACCCCCCTGAGGATAAAATACCTCCAGTGATACGTATCTTTGTATCTCTTGTGACGTCACAGGATATTCTGCGGCCTAGGGCTTATGCTAAGCAAGACTCAGCTAAACTGAGCTATGCTAAGCTCAAATAAGCTAAGACTTCAAGAACATGCAGTGTCGTTCAAATTATGTCGAAATACCATACTGTTATGACGTAAATGGAAACGTCATGTGATGAGGACCTAACATAGGATTTGATTGTCCCCCTATAGGACGTTTTTTAAATGTAAACGCGACCGTGCCTCGTTGGAAGCTCGGCTCTATATATATAGAATAAAATATATTCAGCGATAGGAACAAACTACAATTTTTCGTGTTTTACAACCTCCAGTGATACTATCAAGCTCAACGATTTTTATCCTTGGATGGTAGCCGATGAAAAAATTATCTCAAAATAGTACTATGAAGTAGTACGAAAAAGTTGCATGCAGTACTAACGATGCTACTACATGCTTCTACTTCAAGGCTACCGTGTTATTGCATACTACTATATGCTACTATTAGCAAGACTGGATGCTACTATGGCAAGACAGGATACTACTGGATACTACTACATAAGATTAGACCAGTCTGAGGCACATTAAATGATAGTATTCTTTGCTATTACATCAGTCTAGGGGTGCAAAGTTTTCGTACTACTACCATACTACTACGCAGGCTACACATTTTTAATAGGGTACGTATCTTTTTATCCCTAGAGCTATATCTTTTAAGGACCTCACACTGTCAGATATTTAGCGTATTCCATCCTACTTACCGTAGTTACTACGCATGACGTCACGAATTTTGGCTTTTTACCGTCAAGACTGGAACGATTTTTCTATTTTCCAGCAGAATATCTTGCCACGGGCGAATCCGACCAATCACGTTACAGAGATCCGTAATTACTACGCTCAGAAAATTATTTTCTTGTAGAGCATGGTAAGCAAATAGTTACTATTTCGAGAAGGTTGGAACGGTCAGCGTAGTAACTTTTGGTGAGGTTGGAACGGAAATAGTAACTAATAGTTACTAATTGTAAAAGGGTTAAGCACGCGCACTGGTGCCCCACCATACAAATTCTACCATGACACGGACAATTTCAATCTTAACACATATGCGGCTTTTAAGTGGCCAGTGGCGAGCATGATGCAGACTGCTTAGTGCCAAAATAGAAATTATTCGTAAATCTTTTTCGTCGTGCACACAACACAGTTACAAGCGCATAGAGGTACCACGAATCCGATATGGAAAGTCCATTATCCCAAATCGATCATTCGTGAATAGCGGCGCAACCAAGTAACGCATTTTCATTGGGTGTTTAAGCTATTTTATTGAATAAGTGATGGGTAACAAGACTGTGATACCTCAGCCCTTTCGGTTGAAGTTTAAGTTAAATTGCCCTCTTCAACATTTTATTTCGTCTTTGAGATATGAGAGGACCCTCGCAAAAAGAAGGAAAGAAATATCGCTAACGAATGCAGTATCGATTTAACGCAGTCAAATGTTTAAACTATAGTTGCGTTTTTGCAGATACCATGGTATCTGATACTATGGTCTATACTCGGTCTTGCAGTTATCGTGGTATCTGATACCACGGTCAAAAGGCGTTTTGCAGTTATCCTGGTATCTGCAGTTACCACGGTCCGAACCGTGGTAAATGATCGTTGTATCTGAAAAAGTCATCTCACTTTCATCAATTTTTGTTAAATTGGTGGGAAAGAAGTTTGGGCACTTAGTGATGTGACTGAATTATCCGTTTTTCTTTAGTGACGACTTCGAAAAGCGCAATTTCGGCAAACTGTCGTTGTTGCAGAGCAACCGTATATCAGAAACCACAGTAACTGCAAAAACGACTAATTGCAGATTCAGTTACCGTGGTAACAGATACCATGGTATCTGCAAAAACGCAACCTACGTGATTATTTCTCTTTTTTTTTAAGTTTCCGGCAATTCCGTTATAATAAAAAAAATATCTACAGTACAAAATTCTTCTTTCGATCTTATCTTCAAGATGGACCTCCTTCACAAACCAAATCTGCCCGGGGTTCTACGAGGGGTCGATGCTCCTACCCTTCCAGGGGTCAGGATATCCTTGCTGAAAAACAAATATATAATCAGATATCGGCACAACTGAATACCCATAGCAGAGCAAAATAACACTAGGAAGTAGCGCCAAGACTTGAAAAAAGGGACACGTACTCGAGTAGCAGTGACACTAGCAACACTAGTGACCAGAGATGGGCGAATCCCAATCCAGATTCGTCCTTTTGGCAGGATTCGAATCCGGATTCGGGTCTTCTGCTTCTCAGGCTGGATTCGGACTCGGATTCCGAACCCTCAATCTTACGAATCCGCTCAAATTTCTATTCTACATCCTTCTAGTTTCCGTTTACCCAATTTTTACACAGTGGGCTTTCAATCAAATTTGTTTGGTGTCCACCACCAAACATGTTAAGTGATCTATCACATTATATGATTACCTGAAATATCAGTGTTTTTTGTCACCTCTGATTTTTAAACTATAACCTATGTACATGACTTAATTTTTGTTAAGGTCGGATTCGAATCCTCAGCATGAAATGGTGGATTCGGATTCGCCCATCTCTGCTAGTGACAGAGAACTTCCCTACTGAAACTCAGCCAGTCGTGCAAACAAGCTCAATGACTTAAAATTCATAACTCGGCAAAAAAAAGATACAACCTCCTGTGTTTCTTCGATTTGTGCAGACCGCATCTCAACTTTACGAGATTTATAAACCTGCAAGTTTGTCTCGCTTCAAATGCCAC
Organism: Branchinecta lynchi; assembly: GCA_023053575.1. NCBI lineage: Eukaryota > Metazoa > Arthropoda > Branchiopoda > Anostraca > Branchinectidae > Branchinecta > Branchinecta lynchi. The sequence continues at coordinate 21,567,148 of JAKZAP010000011.1, read as the reverse complement.
AAGTGTAGTGGGCGGCGCTGCAAGTACGGCCCGATTGTGAAGCATGGAAAGAATAGGTTTTGGCGCTACTCCCAAGTGTTATTTTGCTCTGTCCCGTAGAAAGGCTCAATAGAAGATAAGCTATCTTCGCAGGCGACTTCGAACTGCCGGCTCCCAATTACAAAATCCGACCCCTTGGGGGGCCGGGGTGTGTACGAGCCTCACCCCAACAATTGATATCAGCAGTTAACATTTTTTTTTTTTTGGGGGGGGGGGGCTAGTAGTGGGCTCGCTAGTAGTGTGCTTATTCAGAGAATCTTCGGTAGTTATATCGTTCGGGTGTCTCGGTTCGGGTAAACCAAGCTCCTTTCTTTCTTTAATAAGTGGTGGACTGAGAAACAAAAATGCTCCTCAGTCGGGACTTGAACCCAGGACTCTTTCCTTACAAGACGACCGCTCTGCCAGCTAGCGAGGGGCTTGTGAAAATAGTTCGCAAACCACTACAATAGCCAGACAGAATACGGCCATAGGAACAGTGATCCCGCCCGAACACAAATCCATTTAATCAGTTCGCATCCCCATGCCACGAAAGATAATAGAGATGGCACTTAATACAAGGGGCTTGTACCGCGACTACGGTACCAAGACACTCACAAGTACCAAGCGGTACAAGTCCCTTGTATGACGCCATCTATGTAATATGCTTTCTTTCTTTCTTCTTTTTCCTTTCCTTTATCAAGTAATTTATTTTGATGATATTTTATGGTTATAGTCTCTTACAGGAGTTACAGGTAGCCTTTGGGCATTTCGTTTTTTCTTTTTATAACAAAACCCATCTATTCTTATCGTATTTCTACCCGCGAAACGGTCCTATAGTAACCGATGGTCACACCCTGCCATCATGCGGAAGAACATGGTGTGACGTTATATCTCCAAAAACTTGAGCGGGAATTAATATTTCACTGAAGACAAGCTGATGCTGAACAGACGATAAGGTTTGTCCAGCCACAATCTCTGCAGTTTGACCATCAAGTTGAAAAGATCTCCAATTTTCTGTATGGAACTGATGATGGAGCGAAAAATCCTGGCAGGATTTCTAGTCTGGGACAACCCGGCCCTGGTTGTCTGTCCGCAGCACGAGGGTTATCTGTCGGTGTAGGTCTTCCATCTTTTGGTGAAGTGAGGCGGGCATCTGCCCTATCACTTCAGACACGAATTCTGCGCGATGAGAATCCTCTCCTTCTAGTGATGGCGAGTTCCCATATGCGGCTGAGTTTGCCAATTTGGCTGTCGTGGGGTACCCTACTTTATTGTGGGTTCTCTCCAGGTTGATGTTATGAAATTGTTTTATTTTATTTGTAGTTGATATTTATGAAGTGTTCATTAATTATTTGTCACATGTTTGACCCTAGTTGGTCGTATCCTAGTTTAAATAAATATCATCAGAGATGGGTCGGTTAATCGGGGTTGGATGGGTTGTTAAGGTCGGATTCGAATCTTCAGTAGTCTGAATTCACATCCGAATCTTTTCATGATCGGATTCGCCCATCTCTGGTTACGATGGGACCTTGATCTGACTTAATTTTCCCTACTCATTTCTTGTAGCAATGGGACAGAAGAGCTAAAATCGGAAAACGAACCGTTTTCTCGCAATGGCGTCCTTCCGCTCTTGATCTTCTTTTGTAAGGCGGATCGACTCTTGGGCGATCTTCATTTCTTCTTCCATCTGGACCATGTGCTCTTGGGCCTGGCGACGTTTCTGAACTCGTCCGGCTCCCGACTCCTGAATTAGGAAAAGACGAATATTAGGACACCGCAAACTTGTCGGAATTAGGAGCATGTCTCGATTTTAAATTTAAAATTCACAATTAATTTAATATTCATAATTCAGAATTACTAATTTTATTTTGATTGATTTAAATGTTCCTTTAGCCCAAGCTGAGTGTGAAATTTAATCTTTTAATCTTAACCTTAACTAGAAGAAATCCGGTGGAGACATACTATTTATGGTTCCAATAAAACATACTATCATGAAATACAGGTTTGATCTGATGGCTGATCAGAAATACTTGCTAGAACCTTAGCATGAAGGGTCTGGACAGAATTCAACGGTAGACTAATTAAACTGCTAGAATATTTGGCAAAAAAAACAAAATTAGCTCAAATGGGAAACGTAGGGCTTCAATGTAAGTCTAGACAGTGGGAATTTCGGGGCCCCCTCGCAGATTACCTCGTGGTAGTGTAGACGTAGATAGGGATCACTATCAGTCATGTAGCCTATACTACACGTACCTGGCATGCCCCGATTTTTTTAAAAAGAAAGCTTGATTGCATTTTTTACTTCAAGAATCAAATCAAAACTATTTGCACTGGTGTAGCGGTGCCTCTAAAAAGAACGGGGCAAGTGCCTATGCTTTTCCTACGAGTTTTTGGCACTTTTTCGGCCTTGCCAAGTTTTGCCAGTTACGCAGCTCAAACTTTGCCAGAATCTTCTATGTAATAACTCTTTCCCACACAAGGATATCAGAATCTTCTCTTTTTTGACTTTCCTTATTTGCTTAGTTTTCCCACTTTTTAACCAGGACGCGTTCAGTTTTCAAATGTTTTGCGCGCATCCGCCGTGTCGGAGAGCAGGAAGTCAGGATAGAATCAACAAGAGCTAACAAGAAAATTGCTAAATCCAGGTGGAAAGTAATGGTATTCCCGATAAACTATTTTCTGAGCCCAATTATCGGGAAAAGGTCATTTCTAGTACGAGTTGTGCTTGAAGACCTTTCATCTGAAGCAATCCGAGAAGTCGGGATTCTACTTCCGACGGACTTCTAAGAGCGTGTTCCATCCTACTTACCGTAGTTACTACGCATGACATCACGAATTCTGGCTTTTTGCCGCCAAGGCTGGAACGATTTTTCTATTTTCCAGAGGATCTCACGCCAGGGGCGAATCCGACCAATCACGTTGCAGAGATGCGTAGTTACTACGCTTACTACGCTCCCGAGCATGGTAAGCAAATAGTAACTATTCCGACAAGGTTGGAACGGTCAGCGTAGTAACTTTTCGTGAGGATGGAACGGAAATAGTAACTAATAGTAACTATTGTTCGAAGGGTGGAACACGCTCTAAGAGCCCTTTGTTCGAAGGCAATAGTCGACGATTCAAACTTCTTACCTTAACTGAGTAGAACATGGGACCAAGCTCTGCCAACCACTGACCATCAACAGCCGTGACATTCTGCATGTACTCCTTCGCTGTCATAACGAGCTCGTGATACACCACATAATCAGGTGTGTATCCCATGCCGAACAGCGCGGATGTGGGGTGAAGGTGGCACGGCATCCCTATAGTGGAAAGAAAAAAGAGATTGTTTTCTAAGATTGCTCACAAAATTTTTATCTCATTCTTATCTGAACTTTCCCGAGTTTTTTCGAAGGAATTATTTTTCAAAGGAATTCTAATAATTCAGGGTACGAATGAAAGCGACTAGAATCACTTAACTTGTTCATACTCTTACAGAATGAGGAGCTACTCTTGAAAGTAACGTCACAAAAGAGAAACACATAACTCCTTGACTTTCTGGCTTTATTTCTTGTTTACAGAATTCTAAGACGTATGGATAACACCTGACACACAGATTTGGATGGCCCTTCCTTCTTATTCTGTTTTTTTTACATTGTTCTTATCTTTCTACAGAATTACGATCTTCAGAAATAAGAAATACAAAAAATTCAGAAAAACTAAGGTAAGCTAACCGTAATAGCCAATAATAAATAAAAATAACCGTAACACCCCATGACCGCAATATTCTGACTCAGATCACTATTTGTCTTTTCTCTCTATTTTTTTTTCATTTACAGAGTTCTTGTTTTGTTTGGATGTAGCAAGTTACAAATAATATATAACGAAATACAACAGATTATAATAATAAATGTATTTAAAAGCCCAGGGGCCATATACATAACACAACAATAATACACATTACAAGAGAAAACAACAACAATATTTTCCTACGGCTATGAAGCCTCACTACTAAGCTTGGTCGATCTTAGCTTCAGCGCTCCGTCTTCAAATTCGCACACCTTTGTCATAACCCTTTCCGAAGTGCTACTCAGGATATCCGGAATAATGTAATAATATAACAGCTTTCACCTCTATTAATTTCTCGAGACACTGTGTACACTAAATTGAATTTCAGCCAGGTCACGATCCACACCTGCTTTAAACTGATTGATATTTTTGACATTTTCCGGGAGATTATTCCAGTATCCAACTATCCGCTAAACCCTTGCTTTGGCGAAGAGTTTCAGGCGTTAATTCGGAACAGCGTTTCCAATCGTCTGCAAGGAGCAATCAACAGGAAAATCGCGAATTCCGTCTGTCGCATAATTTGGAACGGTGAAAGTTAAATCGTCACTTTTTAAACGTACACTGAATTAGAAACTGACCGTGTTCATGTGGTTTTGTGTTGTTTCAGTTTTTTTTTCTTTTAGTTATCCATGTGCATTTGTCGGGTTATGAGCAAAGAAATAAAAATAAATAAATATATATATTACATGTTTGATAGTACAAAATGGATATGTCAGCTGAATTTTCCAACCTGAAGCGGTTTTGAGCCTGAAGAGGACCCTTGCCAAGAAGGGTCGAAAAATAGCTCCAATGAAATTCAGCTGACGTATCCGTTTTGCACTATCAAATATGATTCGCAGTCAGCTTGGGCTGAAGGAATATTTATATATATTATTACCTCAAATAATTCATAAAAGAGATATGTTTCAAAGTCAGCTTGGGCTCAAGGAATACTTATATATATTACCTGTCCGACAGTTGACGTACTCGCCAAGTCCTTTCAGCCGCGCTGCTTGGTGGAAGTAGGCGGAGCAAATGCACTTTCGGATGATATCCCAGTCCGTTCCGCACGAAACCAGAGGAATCTTTTGCTGCTCCATGATTTCCTTCAACTGCGCATGCACTTCACGTACACGACGCATAGCTTTGGCATGCACAAAATGCTCAGTGCACCACATGGAGGAATACTTGTTGCCCTTCCATTGATTATAAACGTGTAGGAGGGTGAGGTGGTCGGATTCTGGGACCTATAATAATAATAATAATTTATTTCTTACCCACAAATTCAAGAGGAAAAACAAGTGCAGTACAATAAAGAAAATGAAAGGAAGAAAATACTAAAATAACTATACATACAAAAACACTAGCACATAAACAGGGGGGGGGGGGGGTAAGGGGGTGGTGTTGTGAAAAAAGGGAGTACGCTGAACCCGACAGCTTCCTGTATAGCATTAGTAATTTCTCCGGAATATCTGGAACACCGAACCTACAAATAATTGCTCCATCCCGATGCCCCCTTGGCATCGGGGATCTGGGGGCAAGTGGACATCGAGCAATCTCGCTCCCGAGATTCGTTATCTTCGAGCCCGATGAGGTTCCCGTTGTATCAGGTGAGGTTACAGCCACATTGACTAGGAAAGTCAACGAACTCTGCTCGTCTTTTAATAGCTTCGTTGCCTCAAAACGTTGCAAAGTAACTGTCACAGGTCCAAGCGGTTCTCTAGCTGAGCCCGCCCCAAGACCTACGTACGCTGTAATTCTAAAGCAACCTCCAAAAGGTCTCGAAGATCCTGCCACCCGTTAAAGTTTCATTGATCAGGCTTGTGGTGGCTCAGTCAACAGCATTGTCGACCTGAGGCCACGGAAGAATGAGTGGCGAGTCTTGCTAGATGACAGACAAGCCTCTTCTAAGGAAGGACATGTAGTTTCAGATAAAGTTATTCCTGTACGCAAGGGTATTAGACAAGGTGCCCTTTCATCCCCCCTTTGTACAATAATAGCGTAACTGAAGGGCAAAAACAAGCGAAATTGAGCTTTATTTTCCGTGGGCTTGATGTGTCGCTTCTGAATTATGCAGATGACGTACCCAACCTGAGCCTTTCGATCTCCCGTACTGAAGAGAATTTCAGCATCCTTAGTCGTTCGTATGCGGTCATAGGACTCGCTTTTAACCCTAGTAAAAGTGATGTGATTATTTTTAACGGTAGAAAGTATGATAGTTCTTCTATTAAGGTGAAGTTAGGGGACATAGTACTAATCCCTTCCGAATCTCTGACTTAACCTCGGGTTGCCGATCGTGTACAGACCTGCGATCTACACGTTTCGGCCTAATCGCGCATTTTTCCGCCAAAGTCAGAAAAGCATACGGTATGCTTGCTGCGTCGAAAGCGCGTTACCGCATGCACTTGCACTAGCACCTTTCTGGAAACTTTTCAACACATCTGATTTTAGAACTATTAGAAGTACTTTTTACAAATATGCTAAATTCCTGCTTGGGCTGCCACTGTGGTCTCGTAATCGACGCATTACACGAAACCATGGAGTTAAAGATCCGACTGAGGCTGCTTTAGAGCGTAGTGCTCGATTTCTGAAATCCCTCGACCCTCTAAATAGCCTCTATCCAGCAATTAAGCAGTAGTTAAGAAATAGTGTATTTTTTTTTTTGTCTCTCTCGCTTGAATTATGTAGTGCCAATTTAAAATTGTATTTTGTGTGTTGTTTATTTTTCCTTTTTGTTTATTTTTCTTTTAAGCCTAAAAATTCATTGTTTCTACCTAAAAGACCCCTTTAGCTTATTCTGCCTTTCATAATATACCTAGCTTCCGTGTGAAATTATAAGCTTTTGAAATCCCCATCTTTCTCCATTGTTTCGTTTTGTGCCTACAAATTTTTAGTGATTTTTGGCCCTGTCGAGTTTGCCCGTTACGCAACGCAAAGTTTGCCAGACTCTTCAATGTCAGCTGCCAGCTCTGTCACACACAGGGATATGAGAATCTTCTGTTTCTGACTAATTTTATTTGCTTAATTTTCGTGCTTTTCATGCACGGCGCATTCAGTTTTCAAATGTTTTGCGCCCAGCCGCCGCGTCGGAGAGCAGTAAGGCTGTGCAGAGTCGTCAATCGCTAACACGAAAATCGCTAAATTCAGATGGAAAGTAATGGTATTTGTGAGAAATTCAGATTGAAAGTAATGGTATTTGTGAGAACTTTTTTTCTGATCCATTTCATACTGAACAGATCATTTCTAGTAGGAATTGTGCTTTAAAGCTAAATGTAGACACAGTCTAATTAGATTTCGTATGTGACATTCGCGTCACTATGGGGAAACGTGCATGCGATGCGTCAAAATTTCGCATCGAAGGAAGATATTCGCATCCGACTGCGAAAATCAGACACAGTGTGAACGTAGCTTAAAACCCACGCCTTTCTGTATTTCGTGGTTCCTGTAACCTTTCCCTTCCATGTAAGTATCATGAACACCGACAACACTGAACATATGTTCACTTCCTTCAAGTAGCAACTTGCAAGTGTCCAACCCCTTTGCTCGCCACCTGAGGCGTATTCTCGCCATTCCCCGTGGACTCCACTGGAGGTCCCCGCGTTTTTGTTTGTCCCGGGACTCACTCCCCGTATTCTCGCGAGTCCCCACGGACGGGGAATGCTCCGATTATCATCACCATCATAAAAAATGACTCCCTTTCAGATTCGGAGGGGAATCTATTTTGCTGGTGTTGGTTCAATGTAACATTATATAAAAAGAATCAGAATAAGCAAAACCAAAAGTAAAGTGGATCCAGACTAATTTCGTCAACTGCATATTTCTTTTTCGAATAAATCCATTTTAGAAGCATTTCCCGCGTTCTAGTTATTTTCCTAGGCGGAATCCGCGTAGAGTGACTCCCTCTATTCTCCCCGTTCCCTTCGATTATCCGAGGAGTCGTCGGGGAACGGCGAGAATACACCTCTGGATACAGTTCGGTGACGCTGGGATTCTTAATTTCCTTCCATGCGCATTACGAATCGTATCAGTGAACAATCAGCGATGTCATGTCTCAGAGTTTGAAAATATCAGAATTTAATCAGTTCATCCTTACGAGTATTTTGAAATTTCTTTTTATTTTTATATCTGTTCCTGCTCTAAATATGTCACTAAGAAAGACGTGAATGTTTCACGCCCGAAATTTTGACTGGTATTGGTGGTAACCGATAAGAGCGGTTGGGATTGTATCAGGCAGGAAGGAAGGATTAGGATTAGCAGCCTATAGGTCGAAGTTTTGATACCAGTTTCCAGGAGGAATCCGCCCCACGATCAGCTTTCGTGAGCAGATCCACTAGGCTAGGGGTTCGATATTTTCTGCTTAATTAAAATGACATCGTTTTCATCATCTAATTACAGATGGCATTTGGATCCTTCAGCCCAAGCTGACTGCGAATCATATTTCACGGTGCAAAACGGAGAAGTCAGCTACATTTTAGTAGAGCATTCTTTTTTATAATACTTGGCAAGGGTCCACTTCAGGCTCAAGCTGGAAAATGAACTTGTGGAAAAATAATTAAAGATTCTTCCTTAAATATCTGATTCTGTGAATTTCTTTTCTGGAAATTGGTTGGAGTTAAAGCTGGTGCTGTGATTTCATTTTGGATACCGCTGCTGTTTTTGCTGTTTGATTGGGTCGTCGAAAGGGTAGATATTCATTTCCTCTAATAAAATGTAGCTGACATTCGTTTTGCACCGTCGAATACGAAGGCATTTCATTTCTAACAGCACATTAGGAAAGAAAATATAAAACAAATATTAACCTCTTAACATATTGACAAATGTGGAAACATACCTGAAACTTTTCTCTAATGTTGTCCGAATCTTCTTCCCGTCCTTTGGGTCTGAAGAAAATCGACGGCACCGACAGCATGGAAACAATAATCAGGACATCAGCACTGCAGCCCAAGCCTGCTGAGACAATGAGCATTTTCGACAGGGGAGGGTCCAGGGGAAACTCTACCATCTGCCTTCCCAAGTCGGTCAGTTGACCGGTGTTATCCAATGCACCAAGTACCCAAAGTTGGAACATAGAGTTTAGTATGTTGTCCTATAAATGAGCAAGTGATAATATAAAGAATAGTGTTTACTTAGACAAGAAATACAATACGCAAAATAAAATATAAACAACATCATCGTTCACTTTTCCTAAAGAAATACCTCCTATTTATGTTTTCTATCACATACTGTCCCAACAGTTTTTGGGATCCCAAAACGTAAGTGACGGGATACCTATGACTATGTAAAAGTTACCCGTCCGTCCGTCTGTCTGTCTGTCCGTCTCTTCGCACATAACTCTCCAAGTGAGATATTTTCTTGAAACTTGGTAGGAGGATCCATTGGGTCAAGGTCGTAGACGGCATCTGTAGTCCTGTATTCAGGGGTGTGGGAGTGGGTTTTAAACTAAGGGTTGGTAATGAGATAGTCGATTTAGCGAAACGATACACCGGAGGGATCTGAACCAAAAACCACGAAAGGTCGACGACAGGTCGCGGGTTCGAATCCCACCAGAGGACTATTTTTGTCTTTCAGTTCACTGCTTATTATGTTTCTACCTCAAAGGCTCCTTTCAATATCTCAATGTGGTTCAGCCATTAAGGCCCTGGTCCGACTACAAAGCTCCAACACTGGAGTCCTGAATTTAGCTAAAAAAAATATATTTGATTTAATAGTGACGGTAGAAGTACCTTGTATAAATTTCCATCTTTACGCAACACGATGGCGAAGAAATTTTATTTACGCACTTAAGAAGAGGAAAATAGTACAGTACAGACAAAGAAAAGGAAAAAATACACTGAGCTTTCAATAATGTAGAAAAGGGACTAACCGGGTCTAAAAAATCTTCTTTCTAGATGGAATGCGGAGAAATGGCCAAGGGCAGAAACGTGAAGGTCCTGGGCAACTGCAGATAACTTTGCACAAGGGTTAGAGGGCAAGAAAGTTGTACTTATACGGGAATTACTATAACGTCCAGGAAGGTACAAGAGAAATTTACAATATTTGAAATAATAATTCCTGATATGTTTCGTTCTTGTTTTGCAGGTTCTTCCCGCTATTAATTCTGCTACGGTTGAGTGAATCTGATCTGGTGAGGGACCCGAAGTTTGAACCTGATTCCAGAACAACCTACCTGAGGGGGCGGATCCATGAAATGAAACTGCAGCAGATCCTCAACACCAAGCGACTTCAGCAGCAAAACCACGTTTGCTAGGTTTGTCCTCTGAATTTCCGGCACAGTTGTGACCAAAAGCTCATCTTTGTACTGCCTCTCGGTATACAGTCGGTAGCAAGTACCCGGACCCGTCCTACCAGCTCTACCGGAGCGCTGATTGGAGTTTGCTTGACTGATAGGGTAGATTGAAAGGGCGTCCATACCGATCCTTGGATTGTACACCTGCAAGGGCAAAGATATTTTTTTTTTTTTTTTTTTTTTTTTTTTAACAAAGTGATACCCGTTTTGGAAAGCTAAGTACAGAAAATAAAAGTAAACAAGAGCTAAGAGCTCATATGGCACTTCTTAAGAGTAGGCGGTACTAGAAAGTAGAAGAGAACTTCACAAAACACCCCGCAATCCAAAAATGCAGTTCGGACCTAGAATTAGGATATCTAGTTTCATACAAGTCTTAAAATTTCCGACATCACCTCCAAGCCATCGCCAACCTTCCAAGTTTCAACCCGAGAAATCCACTCAACCCAAGGAATCCACTCACTGTGTCCCTACACGTGCCCAAGATTTCCTATACCCCCTTCCAACCCCCCATACACCGCGACCTAATCTGGTCCGGGCTCCTAACTGGAACATCTAAAGCATTTTATCTTACCACCTATCTTTCACTCGCATCTGAGCACTTTCTGGTGAACTTCCGTTAAACCCCCCCCCCCCCCCCCCCCCTACCGTGGTCAGATGTGGTTCGAACGTTAAAATATGTCATCTAAGGCATATCATCTATGTTGTTTCATTCAAACCACTCCACTTATTTGACCCTTATGCGAGCCACACAATTTCCGGGACTCCCCTTCCAACTGCGCCCACCGTGGCTGAATACGACTCGGAAACATAAATGTCGCAACTCTGACTTATCCTGGTCACGTCCATCAAGTTTGACTGGAATCGGAGCAGAGCCTATCTGCAAATATCCGAGTAACACTCCCCCACCCCCCACCTTGGCCGGATCCTGTTCGGACGCCAAATAACAAATCAAGGTCGCATAAGCTCGACAGTATCTAATTGCTATTTTGTCCATCCGTTTGGTTTTTGTGCATGTCAAGTCTTTCTACAACCCCCCCCCCCCCCATGATGGTCGGATCGGGGAAACGACTATTTTCAAGTCAGTTCGTTCGGGTCCCTGATATTTCTTCCAAGTTGTATCGCCCCAGAACATCAGGAACTTCCGAACTTAAGGGATCGCCAGAATTGAGACCCCCCCACCCCAAACTCGCACACACCGTCCTAATCTGGTCCGGTTATTTCAACAATGTATCTAGGACTTGCGCGTGTTCTTCCCACCAAGTTTCATCCCGATCCCTCCACTCTAAGCGTCCCCCCCTCCTCCACTCCTCCCCGAACCTGACACGGAACATCTGAAACGAGGCACCTCTTGAGGGCACCTCTTGAGCGGGCAGAGCGGGGGTTTGATTGGGATTATTGAAAGTTGTTGTAAAATTTGTGCCCTGGGTTTTTGATGGGTAGTGAGTGAGATTGAAATGAGGGTTGAGGGTTTTGTGGTAGTGTTTTGGAAGAGTGGAAGATATGTGATGAATGATGGGTATGTGTGAATGATGATTGGGCGAAAAAGTAAGTGTTAAATTTTGATTAGTAGGAATTTAAAATATTTGAAGGATAGTTTTACAATAAGTTTATATTTTATATTTAGTGATTAGGGGGAAGAACAGAGTATGTAATATGGGTTTTAATTTTAAAAGTTAGGTGACGTAAATAGTGTAAAAGGGGTTAAAAATAGATTAAAATTAACGTCACTGAGGGATGGAGGAGTAGCCACAAAAAGTATGGGAAATGATTTTCATTGTTTTATATAGATAATATAAAAATAAGTTAAATTAGAAAAGATGCTACGGGAAAAAAAAAAAAAAAAAAAAAAAAAAAAGAAACGATAGCTCTTTCCACTTGCCAAGTTTTATTCAGATCCAATCTCCCATTAAAAAACTGCCCGTACCAATAGATTGCGGATCCCCAATCCCTCCACTCCTCCCACGATGGTCGGATCGAGGAAACGACTGTTCTCAAGTCAATCTGTTCGGGTCCCTGACATGCCTACCAAGTTTCATAATCCTTAACACATCAGGAAGTACCGAACTCGCACCATCACTAGAAATCAGGACCCCCCCACCCCTCACTCCCCCATAGTGCCCGAATTCCGTACCATTATATCAATAACGTATCTAGAACTTGTGCTTGTTCTTCCCACCAAGTTTCATCCCGATCCCTCCACTTTAAGCGTTTCCAGAGATTTCCGGTTCCCTCCTCCAACTGCTCCCAACGTCACAGGATCCGGCCCGGATTTCCGATGGAATATCTGAGGCACGAAGTCTTTCTAAATATCAAGTTTCATTTAACTCCGATAACCCGTTCAATAGCTGAGCTTGCCACTAGATTCCGGATTCCCCACCCCTAGACTCCCCCACGATGGTCCGATCGGGGAAAAGACATTTTCAAGTTAATCTACTCGGGTACCTGACAGCCTGCCAAGCTTCGTCGTTCTAGCACATCAGGAAGATCCGATCACCCGTTCACAAATTAATCCTACTCACTTCCGGATCCCCCCTCCCTCCTCCCCCGGATGGTCGGATCGGAGAAACGACTATTCTCAAGTCAAGCTGTTCGGGGCTCTTACACGCCTGCCAAGTTTCGTCGTCCTAGCACACCAGGCAGTAACGAACTCGCGGGATCACTAGAAATTCGGATCCCCCCGCCCCCCGAACTCCCCCACAGTGAACGGATCCGGTCCGGTTATGTTAGTCATGTATCTAGGGCTTGTGCTTGTTCTTTCCACCAGGTTTCATCCCGATCTTTCCACTCCAAGCATTTCCCAAGATTTCAGGTTCCCCCTCCAATTCCCCCCAAAGTCACCGGATCCGGTCCGGATTTAATCTGGGATGTCTGAGATACGAGGTCTTTCTATAGATCAAGCTTTATTGAGATCCGATCACCCGTTCGTAAGTTAGATATACCTAATTTTTCCGGATTCCCCGTCCCTCTCGCCCTCCCCCTCAGAAGTTCGAATCGGAGAAACGACTATTCTCAAGTCAATCTCCTCGGGTCCCTGACATGCCTGCCAATTTTCATCGTCCTGGCACATCAGGAAGCACCGAACTCGCAGAATCACTAGAAACTCGCCCCCCCCCCACCCAACACACCCAAAGTGAGCGGATCCAAACCCGGCTATGTCAATCACGTATCTAGGACTTGTGCTTGTTCTTTCCACCAAGTTTCATCCTGATCCCTCCACTCCAAGCGTGTTCCAAGATTTCCGGTTTCCCCCTTCAACTCTCCCCCAACGTCACCGGATCCGGTCTTGATTTAAAATGGAAGATCTGAGACACAAGGTCGTTCAACATATCAAGTTTCATTTAGATCCGACCACCCGTTGGAGAGATAAAAAAAAAAAAAAATTTTCCTGCTTCCTCCTCCCTCCACCCCCCCCCCCAGATGGTCGGATCGGGGAATTGACTATTTTTAATTTAATCTGGTCCGGTCCCTGATATGTCTGCCAACTTTCATCGTCCTAGCTTATCTTGGAGTGCCCGAACTAGCAAAACCGGGACAGACAAAATCATAATATAACACAGTTTTCACTATTCGCCCAGAAGACAGGGTAGAAGGTCAATATGATCATTTACATTCAACTGTCACTTGTCTTATTTTATCAGATCAGTTGACCACCATTTCGGGCAATTGATTAGATTATATATACTAGGTTACATATGAGGTTTATTGGAAAAAATACTAGCAACTACAACACCCGCTAGAAGTGTACACTTGTTAAGAGGTTTAACAAACCTCCTTTGAACAAGAGCTACGAGCTCATATGGCACTTGTACGAGTAGGCTGTACAAGAAAGTAGAAGAAAACGTCACAAAATACACCCGCCATCCAAAAAGGCGGTTCGGAAATAGAAATAGGATATTTAGTTTCACTCAATTCTGAGCAGTTCCGGCATCGTCTCGATTGCAAATGCACATGACTGTTTAAACTTTCATCCCAATAAATCCATTTGTTTGATCCCTAGACGTGCTACACGATTTCCGGTACTCACTCTATTTCCACCTACCGTGGCCGAATCTGGTTCGGAATAAAAAAAAATCGACCACCTAAAGCATCTTCGTTTATACCATCTACCAAGTTTCACTCGAATCTGAGCATTTTTGGAAAGTTCCGGTACCCCCCCCCCCTTCCCACCAACGTTGTCGGAGCCGGTTCGGGCCCAATCTCTTAATTCCCTCATCAAGTTTGACTGAAATTGGAGCATAGCCTATCTGCAAGTTTCCAGTACCCCCCCCCCCCCCCTACCTTGGCCGAATCCGGCCCAGACGCCAAATAACAAATCTAGGCCGCACAAACTCGGCACTGTCGAATTGCATCTCATTCGGTCCATCCGTTTGGTTTTTGTGCATGTCAAAAGTCCCCCCACCCCCAATTCCCCTAATCGTGGTCGCATATGGTTCGAACGCATGTTTTACATGTCGAGGCCATCGATTCGTATCACCCATGAAGTTTCACTCGAATCAGACCACTCGTTCGCAATTTATAGAAGTCCATATTTCTCTTCTCTTGCTCCCCCAAAAATGCTCGGATCTAGGAACGGAAGTTTCCGGGGGTATGTTGTCTCAGGTTTTTAAGTCAAGATAATTCGGGTCGCTAATATGCCTGCAAAGTTTCGTTGTCGTTTTACATCTGGAACTATTCTAACTCACGACTACCGGAATTCCAGGAAACCCCCTCCAACTCCCCCCACAGAGCCCCGAAACCATCTGGCTCCGTCAATTTCATCTAGGCCTAATGCTTGTTCCATCCATTAAGTTTCGTCCCAATCCCTCTACTTTTAGAGTTTCTTGAGTTTTCCACACCCCCCCCCCCCCCCATCCCCACAGGTATCGGACCCGACTCGGACGTGACACTGAACGGCCGAGGCGATAGCTCACCAGACAAGTTTCATTCAAATCCGATCACCCGTTCAAAAGTTATGCACGCCACTAGATTCCGGACTCCCCATCCACCCACTCCCCCCTCGATGGTCGGGTCGGGGAAACGGCTGTTCTCAAGTCAATCTGTTCGGATCCCTGACATACCTGCCAAGTTTCATCGCCCTAGGACATCAGGAAGTATGCCGAACTCGCGGGATCGCTAGAAATCCGGACCCCCACCCCAACTCCCCCACAGTGCCCTGATCCGGTCCGGTTATGTCAATGACGTGTCTAGGACCTGTGCTTGTTTTTCCCACCAAGTTTCATCCCGATCCCTCCACTTTAAGCGTTTCTCAAAATTTCCGGTTACCTCCTCCAACTCCCCCCAGTGTCATCGGATCCGGCCCGGATTTAAAGTGAGGTGTCTGAGACACAAGGTCATCCTAAATATCAATTTTCATCAAGATCCGATCACCCGTTCGCAAGCTAAAAATACCTCAAATTTTGGCTTCACCCTCCCTCCACTCCCCCCCCCCCAGATGGTCGAATCGGGGAATTGATGATTTCCTATTTAAGCTGGTCGGGTCCCAGACATGCCTGTCAATTTCCATCGTCCCAGCACATCAGGAAGCACGGAACTCGCGGGATCACTACAAATTCGGACTTTCCCCCCCCCCCCAACTCCCCCAAAGTGAGCGGATCCGTTCCGGTTATATCAGTCACGTATCTAGGACTTTTGCTTGTACTTTCCACCAAGTTTCATTCGGATCCCTCCACTCTAAGTGTTTTCCAAGATTTCCGGTTTCCCCCTCTAACTCCCCCCAGTGTCACCGGATCCGGTCTGGATTTAAAATGGAGGGTCTGAGACACGAAGTCCTTCCATGTATTAAGTTTCATTAAGATCCGATCACCCGTTCGTAAGCTAAAAATATCTCATTTTTCCTATTTTTTCCGGATTCCCCCTCCCTCCACTCCCCTCCAGATGGTCGGATCGAGGAAGCGACAATTTCTAATTTAATCTGGCCCAGTTCCTGATATGCTTGCCAAGTTTCATCGTCCTAGCTTATCTGGAAGTGCCCGAACTAGCAAAACCGGGACCGACAGACCGACATACCGACTGACGGACAGAAATAACAATCGCTATATGGCACTTGAGTAAGCTCAAGTGCCATAAAAACCAACCTCGATAACAAGAAATCATAAATCAGATCATAAAACCAATTCACCGACCTTCCTTGATGGGCCCTGGTCCTTACTTCAGTATACTTTTACTAAACCTCTGTAGACGACTCAAGGCGGCTGAATGGAATGCTCCTGGTCCACCGAGACTTTAGTTGCGTCTTTTAGGATTCACTTCTGTTTCGTCAAAGTTTGTAGTTTGGCTCTGGTTTGGCTCTTGCTTTATCATAATTGAGTTTCATTGAGTTCTGGTTTCCGAAAAGTTAAACTACAACAAACTACGTCTGCGACGTACTTTTATAGTTTCAGCTCCGTAGTTTCAGGTTCGAAACTACAGCAAATGGAATGGACAAATAAAACGGCTTTTAAGCGAAACTACGCCGAAACTACATTCAAAGAATACGCAACTTTTATTTCTGTGTTAAAGGCTACGACTGCGTTTTGGATCAAAACGAGTGCGGCCCGATGTTATTATTTTGCGCTGAAAAATTTAACTTTTGCGATTGCGGCAGAATGTAACGCACGTGACGCACCCTATGCGAACCAAGGGTCTATCAATCTCTATGGACAAACACTAAAAAGGCTGAATAGGTACTGTGAGGTTTGTCACGTGTTAGCATTCCTGGGATAGAGGCTCAATACATTCTGACATCATGGGGGCCTACTTGACCCACGAAACTCAGGAAACCATAGCAGTCAGGTTGAACTCGATCAACTAGGATGAATTACAAATAAAGTTAATTGAAAAGGGCTGGATAGGACAAACTAGTTACCCATCACTTATTCACTTAAATTGGCTTGAAGACCCGCTGAAAATGCGTTACTTCGTTGTTTCGCTATTCACGAATAATCAATTTTCAAATAGTGGAAATTCCGTGAGATTTGTGGAACCGCTATGCGCTTATATCTGTTATGGAGACATCCCATAGCACTTTGCTCTGCAATAGTCCTCCTAGTTATTCCCTCCATCTATCGCCTACTTTTCTATATATCTCTTCGGTTTCCATCACCATCATTAATTTCCCGGCATCGTGACAATAGGTCACTCGGTCTTTATCCTAGCTTCAGTTAGCTGCTCGCTAATCCGAGGTCAGGCTTTGATCCATTTCATTCTAAGTATTTTGGCTGCGTAATGAATCGGCAGCCAAAGGTAGTTCTCTTTCATCCTTGGTCGGAGTAAGACCTCCGTTACTCTGCATTATAATTTATGGTAAGGACCAGTTTACATATTTAGTTAGGGACCCATTAGTGCTATATTATATGTGTCACACTCTTGTACACGTTTTACATAGATAAATTAACTATAGGCGTTATGGTCCATCTCGGCTAGTAGGCCTCGGGCTTGACTGGATATGTGACTTCCAGCTTCGCTAGGATGTGTGAACCAGCTTGATTAGGGATTTCTGGATTGACTGCGGCTGAGCTATAGAATTCCCTGAGACTTTCCCTTGTCTCTTTTGTACGGTTTCCTGACTGGTCCTGGGGCTAGTGGGCACCTACGGTGTCAGAATGTCTTCAGCCCACACCCCAGGAGCCTTATCTTCATTAAACCTCGCCTCCACTCGTCCATCCTCTTAACATATCTGTGTCGTATGCCTTACGAGAAAGATTTATGAACTTCTGTTTGTCCAGGCACTAAGCAGTCTTCACCAAGCTCGCCACTGCCTACTGAAAAGCCGCGTTTGTGGTGAGACACAAATTTCCCGCTTCGTAGTACAATTTACGTTGTGGGGACGGCCGCAGATGTTCTGAATGTCATAACTAGAGCAGATTATAGAAAATAAAAAATTTCCTTAGAAGAATCCAAATAATTCAGTGTATTCAATTAAATGACACAAAAATAAGTTGGCCTTTCAGTTAAACTTTAAGCCAGAAAACGGGGAGGAGACGTCGAGGGAGTGCTTGGGCTTTGAACAGCCCAAACTAATACTGGTGTGCCTTTACGCACCACACCTCCAAGTACACGCGCGACATATCTCAGAGCCAATGCTCAATCGTCAGAATTCCAATTAAACTTCACCTAATTTGTCAATTAGTCCCACTATACAGGGATAAACAGAAACGCAAGGGGGCCATGGCCACCGATGAGGATCTGTATACCTGACAGGACAATGCGCCGCAGCCAAGCACAAGTCCCTAATCAAGCTGGTTAGAGAAGTTTGAATCAAGTCAGTTCCAGGACCTATATTAGCCGAGATAAACCATCTCAAACGCAGGGGCTTCAATCGTAAATCGGGCGTGCATGACTGTACCGAAGATTTAGTACGTCACGGAAGAGTAGCCCGGTCACCGTTTCGACACCTACATTTCAGTTCAGCCACTCACAATGAGATAACCAAACCAGGCGAAAAGGACGCCGGGTAATTATTACGATGAAACGAGGGAGGATGTAAAGTGGAAACTAGAGAGGATTATACTTCATAGCGAAATAACTATGAAATATTTCCATTACGCCCTTGGATAATCAGCTTCGTTTTCGTCACTAATCTGTCCACTTCAGACTCGTCAGGATATCTGACTTTAGATCTGACCCCCTATACCCCCTCCCCTCCCGTGCGTCGGACCGAGAGGAATACTGGCAATCAGTTTTCCCCATATCCCGCTAATTCGTCTACCCAATTTTTACGTAGTTTCATCCCATCATTTATTTCTGGTAATTTCTTGTAAGTGTATTAGTTAATTTGTTTCTTGTGTGTCTGTGTATTTTGCAAATTTGTATTCCTTTTCTAGCTTTTAGCTACTCGGATTAAACTTGATTGATTGATTGATACAACCTAATCCACCGAAGATAACAAGGGGACAACAAATAGAAGCAAGACTTGGACCTGAACAGTTGCTAAAATACGACAGAAGTTACTCACCTTTAGTTTACAATATCCAGCGTCGACTACATACATGATGCCATCTACCGTTAGTGACGTCTCTGCAATGTTCGTGGCGACCACACATTTCCTAAGCCCTTCTGCAGATTTCTGGAAAATCTTTGCTTGAAGGTCGGATGGGAGTTGAGAGTAAATGGGGAGAATCAATAGCTCAGGTGCTTCATCAATTTCAGCCAAGCGCTCGGCCAAAACCTCGCATGTTACTTCGATGTCTTCCTGACCTGGAAAGAGGAATCCGATGTTAAATGCTGTAAGCACGAACATAGTTACGGACTTTAAATCTGGAAAAAATTAGACACAAATTCTCTTGGATACCGTCGTAAAATTGATTTTTTTTTCTAATTCGCTAAGATGGAAAAAAGCGGAGTACAAAAAGAGTGATTTGCACGGGAAACTTGTGCGGAAACGTAATCTGGCCCGATAAACTGAACACAAACCACCCATCGTTTGAAACTCGCGAGAACGTCGATTTGTCTGTTTTTGGAAGGTAATTTTTATTTATTTGTGACCCGCGTTTTTGTATAAAAGCGGAGTATGAGTAAAATACACAATTAACACACATATTAAAACACTAAACAAAACAATGTCCATAAACATGGCTACATTATTTTCATATAGTTTAAAACAAACTAAACAGACTTAATTTGAAATGTCTGAAAATAAAATAAAATCAAGATACAGTCTCAATAAGTAGAATATCAGGCTTACGCTTCTACCATTCTGCACTGGAAGGATCCTCAGTTTCAGGTCTATGTAGCACAGTAAATTTAAATTTCCCACCAGATTTCCAGCCGCAACATTGAAAACACCCTCGAGAGTTGCGTGTCAAATTTAAGCCACTGTGTCCGCCAAGGACACTCTTGCTGGTCACGAAAACAGATTTATGACCAGCACAAACGATCGCGGAAATACTTTTTTCACCACAACCTGACTAAACTTTAGCCGATTTATCTACGGGTCGTGACGTCACACTGAAAGTCTATCCAAGTCTATCCTTTCCATTTAGTAACGGAACAGATTGTCCCTAGAACGGTTTATAAGTGTAAACGCGTCTGGCGCCTCGCTGCAAGTTGCACGAGGAGGATTTGAACCACTTCCTCTGAGAGTGCAAAGAGCTTTCGCATTTGAGAGTAACATTTGCTGGGGGTTGGTATCGCTTCCCGTATCCTGAAATCTACGAACCCCAAATGTATCGTAGATGTTTGTAAATATGTGACTAAAGGATTTTGTCTCAGGAATGAAAGTTTAGCTTAGTTTACGTAGCATAGTATCTCTAGAGCTGTAGGCTAATAAATTTTAAGTGTAACGTTTATTAAATCTTGTATGGGCTTTTGGCTCAATAAACATGCGTTATTGTTATTATAATTTTTATTATTATTTATAAATACAAATACAGATTATGCAACATTAATTTAATCGAATTTTCCTATTTCTTTCATGACGTCATGAAATCGTCACGGCCCGTAGATAATCGGCTAAATTTTAGTCCATATCTCACAACTGAGTTTTCTTTTTCTTTTTCTTTAGTCTACAGTCCCTTGGTAGGATCGTGGAAAAATACTTTTGAACTGTTTTCATGACGAACTCCATGATGTAAGACAAAACAGTCCTGCAACCCTTACCAACTGACCTGGCATAAAGACGAGTATATCTCCAGGATTCCCCATCAAATGGATCTGAATCGACTGTTTTACTGCTGCATCGACATAATCTTCGACCGCATTCTTTGCGAAGAGTAGGTCAACCGGAAACGTCCGGCCGGGAATAGTGTATGTCGGAACGTCACCAAAGAACCTGGCAAATTTCGTCGCGTCCATCGTCGCAGATGTTACGATCAGCTTGAGGTCCGTTCGGCGACCTAAAATGGCGGAAAGTCAAGTTCAACGCAAGCCTTGCTCTGGTGAACGTCCCTTCCGGAAATAAATAACATGTGCTTTATTGTTTTCTCCACGAGTAAGAATGTAAGAATTTATCTTGGGGCTTGCTTTAACTATGTCCTTTGTAAGCCCGCACTTTAAAGACTGCAGGTCAGAAGTAAATCACTCACTTACTCTTTAATCAAAACCGCCAGCCCTTTTTCCCTTTCGCTAAATGCACTCCAACTTTTCTTTATTCCGCAATATGCACCTGGTAAGGCACCCAAGGAAAGTTTAAACACGGTCCGATTTTCGCATTCGAATGCGAATTTCCTCGTTCGTTAAAAGACCCCTCTTGCGTATTCTGCCCTTTATAATATACCTAGCTCTAGCTCTCTTATGGAATTACAAGCTTCTAAAATCCCCACCTTCCTCCCTTGCTTCGTTTTGAGCCTACGAATGTTTAACACTTTTTCGGCCGTGCCGAGTTTTGCTCGTCACACAACGTCAAGTATGCCGGAATCTTCAACGTCCACTGGATATGGGAGTCTTTTGTTTTTGCCTTTTTTTATTTGCTTAGTTTTCCGTATTTTGAACCACGGCAATTTCAGCTTTCAAATGTTTTGCGCCCAGCCGCCGCGTCGGAGAGTAGGAAGGCTGGACTGAGTCAACAATTGCTAACAAGAAAATCGGTAAATTCAGGTGGAAAGTAAATGCTACCTTCAAAAAAAGGTTTTCTCTGATCCATTTCATAGTGAAAAGATTTCTAGTAAGAGTTGTGCTTTTGGGAATTTTGACGCACAGCATGCATGTTTCCCAGAAGTGACGCGAATTTCGCACGCCTATTTCCCACGGCAAATATTATCGGATTGCGTGTGAACGTAGCTTGTCGTCTTGGGCGTGAAATGATGGTGGAGGATTCAGTCAAAAATATGGAGAAGAAAAATGTTGGTGACCTTCTATAGGTTCCATGTGACATTTGGTTGGTCATTAGTAATTAAGTGTCGATAAGATAACAGAAGTGAGTTTATTCATAGTTCGGAAAATATAATATACGTAAAAGAACTCCGATTTCCCCTTGGAGATTTGGATTTTGGTTAAGCATCCCGGATGCTGAGGTTTGGAATATCCGCCTGTAACAGATTTGTGCAAAACCAGCGGAAACTGCTGTAGCGGAGAAGCAAGGAGCGGAAGAGCGGTTTTGAGGCAGTCGAGACTAAGACGAGAATTTTACGAGAATCAGCGAGAATCAAGCCAAATCAATTGGAATACCTTCGTATTTTGGGAACCGACACATTATTATAATAAGTTATATCGAACAACCAAACGATAGACTACTATCTCTATACGTCTTCGAAGATCTCAGTAATTCCACAGCTCGACGCTACCAAGATTAGTCAGTCTTAGGGCTTCGGAACAAAACACCAAGGGGGCAACGCCCATTATTTCATTCACGAGGCGGGAGCATCGGGTTTTTTTTTTTTTTTGAGGGGGGGGGGGTAGGGCTTTCTTTTTTGTTGTTATCCTTTTCAAGTTTTTTTTTTCTATTTTATTCTATTCAGTCACTCATGGCCTTTGATGACAATTTAGCACTCCAAAAAAAGGAAGGCTTCTTACTTACGACCTCCCTAAGGAGCCCAAAGAGAACATCTGTATTCAGCGACCGTTCGTGAGCTTCATCCATAACAATCGCACTGTAGTGGTCCAAGTCTGGCTCGCGCAGAGATTCCCTCAACAGAATACCATCCGTCATGTACTTTATGACCGTTTGATCCGAGGTACAGTCCTCAAATCGTATAGAGTAGCCAACGTCTTGACCGAGCTCGACTCCCATCTCGTCTGCTACTCGTTTGGCTACACTCATCGCTGCCACGCGACGAGGTTGTGTGCAGCCGACCATTCCATAGCGGGTATAGCCTGAAAAGGATGGATATGTTACGAAGGAGCGAAAGATTACTCTCTCAGGCCTCTTTTAGCGTGTCAAGACAACTCGCCACAGCGACAGCTTGCCACCCTGATAACTTGCCACAGTGACAAGTTTACACACCGACAACTTGCCACAATATTTATTTATTTATTTATTTCCCTCAGAACTGAGGAGTACAAAATAATATGTAAAAAAGAACTATGCCTAAACCATCTGGTCCATTCATTAACACATAAATACTATAAAAAATTAAAATAAAAACAGCGTAAAGTACTTCATTCAGCCGCTATTAAAAAAAATTTAACGCAACAAATAATTATCGACGATGGCTCTTAACAACTGATTTGCTATAGCTGCTGACAACTCTTTCGATTCTCTCGAGGCAATTGCACCGATACGCTCTTCTGTGACACTTTAAAGATACATTCCTCGTCGACCAATCCTCGTAAAACTCACTTTTTTTTTTGTAACAACAAGGAATTTCGAACAAAAACAAACCGTAGAGAAATAAATGATAGCTTATCAACATATTGGCTACCTTTTCTGATATACTCGAATTTCAAGACAGGGATGCCCTTATATCAGATCTCTTTCCCCTTGAAGACTTGACAGTCTCCATCTTAACACCATATGACCGCTATGTACCTATCTAACTGCAACAAGTGATTAATTCTAGGTTCGAGAAACTGAAAGTATCAGAAGCTATGACCGAACATTTCCTTGGGTCCCCTGGAGCGAAATATTTTTCGTTTTTTTTGTAATTTTGTTTTTATATACAATCTTATTTTTGTGGCGAATTTTCCATGTGGCCAGTTGGTCGTGTGGCGCGCTGTCACCAGAGATGTAGTCCTGAACCTTGGTCTTGGTCTTAAGACCAGTCTCAAAACCGATGTCGACAATCTTGGTCTTGGTCTCGAGACCAGCGACGAATTCTTGGCGTTGGTCTTGTTTTTGCTCTTTCGGTGCCCAAGACCCAGCATGGTCTTCGAGACCACAATTACGCCTTAATTAATTCTTGAGCTCTTTAAATTGACTCAAAAGCACAAAAGGGCTAATTGTGCATTTCACCATCAGGAATAAGTTTTGAATGCCAGGAGATTAGCACACCAAAATTTGATACTCTTGGTATAGTTGGGATGTTCATCGGGATCATTGATATATGAAAGGTTTGATATATCAAAGTTCAGTTACAAAAATGCAGTGGCTACCAAGGAGTGAAGTACGGGCTAAAAAAATTCCGATTTGTAAAAAGACTCAGAAGTGGCCACTGGTTCACTGTTTGCCAGTTCTGTCATGAAAAGAGCACTGACAGGAAAAGTGTCTCTTTAAATTATCTAAGGTAACAAGCAATTCTTACAATTATCTGTCAAAATATTTTGAATCTTAAGCTTGTTGAAGGAGTGTTGGATATGACGTAAAATATGGACAGGGTTGATTGATGGTGATAAAACTGTTTCTTTTTCCCAGTATTGACATAAATATAATAGCTTAGTTCACATTAACATCCCATAGGCAGTGACGCAACTGCAAACTCAATCTAGTAAAAGAGACTTAAAGCTCAAAGGGCACATCAAACTACCCCAATCCCACTCTGTAACAACCTAGGAACAATGCTTACCCCCTAGATCAGCAGCTTTTTCAACAGTTTCCTCTCTGTGATATTTCAAAGCGTAATTTTTTGGGCCAGTTTACTAGCTGGTTTACTAGCTGGCCAGTTTACTAACTGCTCAGTTTACTAGCTTGGGACAAAGATTAAAGTGATGTTTCTTATAATACTTAGTAGATCTTTACTTTATGCATAAATCAGCTTGTATACATCAGATTTGAATAGGTTATTTGTTTTTGAATGATTTTTGTAGCTATGTTATTTTTTATAAGCTTATTGGATATTCTGGTACATTTTATAAAGCAAGCTAATCAAGCTTCACAACACTATTCCACAAAGAATAACTTTTAATAGGCACTTTAAGCCATGGATCTTCTGACGAAACACTAGAACAATCAGGTAAACTGCATCTGCGGATTGACTTTGGTGACATCTCAAATATATCCTTTTCTATCAAGCATTGTTGGGAGTTTTTGAATTCCCTGCCACGATATCCCAGCTCCTAAGATCTGGATCGCCGAAATGACAGAGATGCAAAGACAAGGGATAACAAGAAAACGGCCGATTTTCCTAGCGCCTTCGAAAGGAAGTCGGAAATGTTTATTTGTGAAGGATTTAATACAAAGTAAAGCATTAGAAGTGTCCATTGTGCTTTAAGTTCTTGGTCTTAATACCAGGGCTACAATCTTGATCTTGGCCTTAAGGCCGGTGCGAAAGTCTTGGTTTTGGTCTTGACATTTTGGTCTTGTCGACATCACTGGCTGTCGCTGTGGCGAGTTGCCCTTGTGGCGAACTGACACTGAGGTAAGTTATCGGAGAGGCGAGTTGTCGTCGGGCTAGTGTCGGTGTGGCAACTTGTTGGTTTCCAGTTGTCGCTGCGGCGAGTTATGTTGTGGCGGTTGTCGTGGAATCCTCTTTTAGAGATCCAACATTCAAGTTTAACCGAATCTGGCTAAAACACGACAGAATAGTTACCTATCACCTATTCGCCTGATATGCTTCAGGACCCAATGAAAATAAGTTACTTCGTTGCTGCACTACCCATATTATTGATTATCATCGAGTGAACGTTTTGGGATCCCAAAACGTAAGTCCTATGACATCGCAAAAGTTGCCCGTCTGTCAGAACGATAAGAAGATATTTCATAATAAGATATTTTGATGATACTTGGTGTGAAGATTCTTTTGGTCAAGTGTATGGTCAAGTTCGTAGATGGGCTCTGTAGCCCTACATTTAGGGGAGGGGTTGAAATTAAGGGGCAGACAAAATATTTTTAAACAGCTAATGTGATAGTCGATTATGGGGTAAGAAGACATGCTGAACACGAATATGCAAAAAAATGTCTCGTCCGACAAGTAGTTCGTCCGGAATCTGGCAAAAACCGGAAAGTTGGTTAAAATTAAGTTTTATCTAAAGTTGATTAGATGACAGATTTAGGAGTAAGAAGGCATGCTGAACACTTATATGAAAAGCATTTTCTACCCAGACGAATAGTTCGCCTGGAATCCGGCCAAAACCGGAAAGTTAGTTAAAAGTAAAAGTTTTATCTGAAGTTTATTAGATGTTTGATTTGGGGTAAAAAGATATGCTGAACACGATGATGAAAACAATTTTCTCGCCAGACAAGTCGTTCGTCCGGAATCCGGCAAAAACCGGAAAGTTGGCTAAAATTTAAAGTTTTATCTAAAGTTGATTAGATGACAGATATAGGAGTAAGAAGGCATGCTGAACACTTATATGAAAAGCATTTTCTACCCGGACAAATAGTTCGCCCGGAATCTGGCCAAAACAGGAAAATTATAATAACAACTCAAGACTCCAAAACTATACGTCCTTCATAAAATCCAATGACGAATTGCCGCCAGACGCGCTAGAGGAACAATAAAAATCACACGTGAGATATGGGTATAAGTTATCTGACGGGTGAATAAGCGATTAGGCTTTCGCTTCATATTCGAGTCACGCATTAGCCCCGTAGAAAAGTCAGCCAGCACTCAGTACTGAAGTCGGAAGCCATAAATGACAAACTTAATGACGCTTGACAGAACAGAGTTGGGTAAAGCAAAAAGAGGGGAAGAGGCATTTTAAACAGTTTTAAACATGGTTAGGCCTAAGAGGAATTGAAAATAGCAAAACAAACCTGGACAAAGGTACACCAAGAAGTAACGTGTCATTGTTTTGTTTACGATAGTGCACCTAGCGGCCAGAAAAGAACCAATCTGAGATTAATTTTATGAGGGTTTTATTAAATTTTATGATTATTTTATGAAACGTACACCAAGAAGTAATGTGTCATTGTTTTCTTTACGATAGTGCACCTAGCGGCCAGAAAAGAACCAATCTGAGATTAATTTTATGAGGGGCGTATTGCTACAGAAGAGTTTTTGCAACAGTAGTCGTCACTTCTTCACGAAATCGTTTCCGAGTCGTAGTCATGGCTTGGAGAATCTGGTTATGGACGCAGTGAGACCCATGTCCTTCAGGGGGATCTCCGTTCCCACGTAAAACGGGCCCGGCCTTACAGATTTCTTTCAAGCAAACATAGTAAATCTTGCCATTCTTCCTGGTATTGAGCCAAAACGAGAAACAGTCAACAATGTAGATATCATTTTCTTTCACACTCTTTGTTTTAACTATTTCCATTATTGTTTCTCTTGTAACTTACTTGAGTTCTGCAGTTGTAGTTGCTCTTATAAATACTTTTAGACCAGCTGTGACTGAGAATCCCTTAATCGCCGTGATACTTAATCAGAACAATCGACACCCCATCAGAATATTGGGTCTGACCAGGGAGCCATAAATTTTCTGTAATGACTCGCCATTCAGGGGGCTTGTCAATAAGAGATTTCTGATGCGCTCTTGACCGAGCGTCAGATAGTTCGAGAAATACCCACGGGGATAAAATACCCAACTATTCAGACAGACAAAATTTTTCGCAGCTATTGTGCTGAACTAGGAATATTTATCTGTAATGGAAGAGTATCCTGGATCTTTAGTCCTAGCTTAGGTACCTGGTGGCATGCTGGCAATTTTGTCTATCTGAGCAAGAACGCCGATTCGACCCAAGCGGAATTTTTGGAAACTAGGTGAGGCTCGGGCAACATAGCAACACAGAAGCATGGGAAATGACAAGCCCCCCCGTACGGAAAATCTCCACGTCGAATGCCGTTTTACACCTCGAATCGAGGACGAAACGGTATTTTCGGTAGCGAAATGCGGGCGGAAGTATAGCGAGGACGCGAATATGAAGGCGAAGGAGAGGGAGATCTCGCGTTCGCTATCGTGTTTAGTAAAGGTCGAAGGCGGATTTCCCTTCGACCTTAGTTTTCGCTGCGAAAAAGATGGCGAAAGACAGGGCGAGTCTACCTCCGCCTCATATTTGGCGAAGGGCGAGGGTGTATTCAACTTCGGCCTTGTTTTCGCTGCGAAGATGGTAGCGAAATATCAGGGAAATTTCATCTCCACCTCGTTTTTGGTGAAGTGCGAGGGCGACCTTATAGTTTCCCTGCGAAGTTGCCATCAGGGGATGGTGAAAGACTTTTCCTATTATACTTCGACTTTAGTTCCACTGGTAAGGTAATTGACGAGATGTAGAGGCAGAGGCAGTTGCATTTGGTGATCAATAAGAAAGAAAATTTCTTCTTGGCAAGTTTCCCCTTCAGGGTTAAGCCGCACAAGCTGGAAACTGACCATTCATTTTCTAGCTCATTTTTCATAATTTTCCATTTCCCAGGAAGTCCATTTTCCAGCTTGAGCGGCTTGAGCCTGAAGAGGACCCTTGCCTAGAAGGGCCGAAATATAGCTCTAATAATATATAGCAGACTTATCCGGTTTGCACCGTCAAATATGATTCGCAGTCAGCTCGGGCTGAAGGAATATCTATCATGAGAGAGAAACTACTTTCGAGCTTTACGTTTGCCAGAAACCTAGGAGCAAAGAGCAATCCAGTTCGATTTTATGTATCACTATATTAATCAAATCCAATCTACCCAGTATATGGCCTTATTCCCTAATTGCTTATTTCGAGACAGGAAAAAAAAACTATTTATTGTAAGAGCCATGGAAATGCTTTAATTTAAGCCTTGCCGGCTATAGTTTTGAAAATATTGCTGTACTGGGAAGTTCAAAAAATTTCAGAAGCAGCTTCCGAGTTTGAACCTTGTTCGATGGTGCAAAAGCATCACCCAACAAATTTCGAGAGTTACTTGCCCTAAATCGATAATTTGGCGAAACTAGTTTTGTCTTCTATATTTAGTATAACTTTGAATCCATCGCCAATACGGAAGCTCTGACACACTTACGCAAGCATTCACAGATCATTGGATACGAATTTGTATTATTGGACAAGGGCGCTGCGCTGGTCGATTGTTACCAACATTATTTGGTTTCGACCTCGTGATGCTTACTGAGAAAAAAGGGTCTTTTTGAATCAAATGTACGAGGACGAGGTGGATTCGCTACCAAACCAAGATGAGGTGAGAGAGAAAACGAGGTAGTTTCTGTTTCAAATGCACGAGGTGGTTTTGACCCAGATTTGAGGTGAAAAACGAGAGCGAAAACGGCTTAGTTTGTGTTTCAAATGTACGAGGTCGATTTGACCCAGATTTGAGGTGGAAACGAGAGCGAATAGGCAGCGAAAACGACCTAGTTTGTGTTTCAAACGTACGAGGCCGTTTTGACCTAGATTCGAGGTGTAGATTTTCCGTACGGGCCCTGAATGGCGAGTCATTACAGAAAATTTATGGGTCCCTGGTCTGACAAAATTTGACCCGACCCTGCCCTCTGGACGAACTAATCATCTTGGGGACGTAAGATTCCCTGGGTGGCGTTCAAAGCCCTTTTCGGATTTAAATAATTAAACCTGAAACTACCTGCACAGGCAACCTGCGCTACCTGAATGAAAAGGTGGCGTTAAACAAATGGTGGCGGTAAATCGCGGTGGCGACAAACCGCGGTGGCGGTGGCACTGCTACCATTTTCAAACAGGGCGTTTTGGCGAAATTCGCATTTACTCATCCACAGGGACGTTTCGGGGGTCAACAGTCGTTCGCTGAGCAGCAGAATCCAAAAGCAGCTTTCATGTTGAAAGCAACTGAAGTGAAACTGGAGGCATACAGTATCGCTTCTCAATACTCTTCTTTGTCAGTGCTTTTTAGTCATCCAGTGCTTTTTCCCTGCCCACTCCTTCCCCTGTAATAGCACTATCAATCGCTGACTTACTATAGAACGCTAACTGACCATGCGCTATACATCAAGTGAGCTAATATTTCCGGTTTCACCGAATTCCGGCCGAAACCATCCATCGGAGGCGAAAGCCAGAGCCAATCCCGGAATCGGCACGTTGGATAGGTATGCGTTTGGGACCCCAGACAAAAAGAGTTAGGCAATTTTCTACCGACCAAGTCCGAGCATCAAGGTAGACGTAGGTTCCAACACATGACGGAGCTGATAATGCTTTGCCGGTTTCGGAACAAACCCTCTGTCCCTTACAATTTCTCAAAACGCTAATCATATATTTGTAATTCTGAATTCAATTATCCCCGTGTGCCGAAACGAAATTGACATGAAACACGGAAATATGAAAAGAGTAATTAGCGTGCTGTTCGAGTCCATGAAAATCTGAAGCTTAAACTGGCTTTCGGCAACAATACCGGGAAACAAAGCATTTCTTTTTGGCCACCGAAAGTATAAGACGACTTTCAAGCGCAGTGCTGAACCCTAAAAGACATGAAAATCAACCAACCCCACATCAAGAGAAACTTGTAATAAACAATTTACGGTAAATTTCCCAACTTGACTAATGACTTGAACAGTAGATCAGGGTTGGCTGCCAGCGGCCTAGAACTCCTGCCCGGATTTTTGACAATTCCATATGGAAAAGCTGAAATTTTTTCAACTTGGTGATGAGCGAGCAGACAGAATGGTGAATACACTTCTGTCCGCTAGTTTATGTATTTTTGTGACTTCGGCTAAAACTTGTTTCGCTTTCCAGAGCTTTGCACTCTGCTAATTGTGGAAAGGGGCGTGGAAAGTGAACTCAGTCAGTGAGTGGAAAAGTGATATCGGGAAGTCAACGAGACGCTGTAAAAACGCAAATGGTTTTCTGTTAGTTCGTGCACTCAGCGGATTCTCGCTTTTCTTTTTGGGAAGCGAAATCAGAAATCCGAATTCGAAACTAAAGGGCGAAATCGCCCTGTCGTCATCGCCACCGTCAACTGCATTAACAAAGATGTTACTAGCACTTAAATAAAGTAGGGGGCCTATACCGAGACAGACAGGCCGGACTTTGTTCCCTGCCTCTCGAAGAGGGAAACAATTTAAATAGTTTCGTTGAATTTTCATCGGACTGGTTACTTCTCTGAGCCTCGTTTTTGTTGTAATCGCGCTGCCGCATCGCTGCTGCAGCACTTCTCTGCTTTTGCCTAATATGCGTTTTTGGATTCACTTTCTTCTTGGTTGAAGCGGCAGCGCTGCAGGATCTTGCAGGGAAGCACGGACTTGGTCGATGAGCAAGTCCGTGATTCTCGAGAAGCGCTGCCGTCTTCCTCGGAAGCGCTGCAGTGCAAAAACGGATGTAGAAAGAATCGGCCGAGAAGTGGACTTGCAGCATGCAACAAAAACGAGGCTCTGGTTTGGCGTAAGGCGTCTTCCCGCCGTTCCACAAGGACTACTTTTGAGGAGTCCTCGTGCTCTTGTTTGTCCCGGGACTCACTCCCCGTCTTCTCGCGAGTCCCCACGGTCGTGGAATGCTACGATTATCGCCACTATCATCTACAAGACCAAAGGTGTGGATGGGATCCCCAAGGAGAATATTTATTGGGCTTATCCATCCAGAGTCACGGGTCTTAGATAGTTCCAGTCTTCGCTAGATGACGTACTCATGTGGTTCGTCCCTAATCAACTGAACTTAAGGGAACAGAAAACTTGACTCAAACTTGACTCGGGGAGCTAGCTGACATATCAGGAATGTACCCTGAGTCGATATTGAGAGTAACAAAAATTCTCGTTATGACCATTGCAGTTTCCGGGCAGTTTCCCAGAATTCGACTTTTGAGTTAGTAGAAAAAAAGCAAAAGGTTTGTGTGCCGGGGGAGTAGGAACCGAACGCACGACCTCTTGACTACTATCCTGATACTATGGCCGGAACACGTCCAAAGTCGAACTTTTACAGTGCATAAGTGCATAATTACAGTGCATAAGGGGCAAGGGCCTGCCAGCTAACTTTGGGAACACTAAGGAGGGGTTCGAGATAATAAAGAAAGGGGGTCCTGTCGACAATAAGTCCCTGAATCTTTATCTAAGCCCCCCAGGTCGGTTTGATGGCCGAAAGTTGAGTAGTCAAGTTTTCTGTGCCTTTGAAGGAGACCTGAACAATGAAAACATACTTGAACACACCACGGAGAATGCATTTACAGACATGGCCATGGAGAGCATTCTTCTCCTGAGCGTGACGTTTTCAAAATAGGAATGTTCGTTTCTGGAGGTTTGCACATGCAGACTCCAAGACAAAAAGCGCAGTTCATTCAAATCTTGTACAGCACTGGCCGGATCGTATTGGCATTTCTTCTAGATATACGTTTGGGCTTAAGTGGTTCCAAAATATTCCAGAAAAAGGGTTGATTTAAGACATTTGTTCATTTCTAAAATTGTTCGGTACTGAAATAAGGACAGATACAAAATGCAAAAATCATAACTTGGAAACACTATTTCGTATCTAGATTGGGTTTTCTGCAGGCAATGTTAACGGAAGTCATACAGATAGGGATGATACTTGGTACTCTTCATTCAGGTGTCCTTTAACCAAATCCATATGACGATTCCTTCCTGTCTTTAATTTCCGGTCCAGCCTAGATTAAGACGGAAACGCAGTGCTAGTCGAAAGCTTGGAGGCTATTCGGATCAAACGTTTTCTTTATCTGTATGGAGACCATCCAGGTTTGATCGGAGGAATTTTTACAAAATTTTCGGTTTACATTCGAACTCGATCGGACCATTAACAGGTATTACAAAGCAGCCTTCTCATCTCTATGCCGAAGCGCAGAATTGGATAAAGGCTGGTTAAGAAGAGATGGATAAAGACCTAGCGAACTGAAAACTAAGCAGGAAGATCGACAGATCACGATGCCTCCCGAATTTCCGGTTTTCACAGGATTCCCTCGGTAGTATCAGCCAAGTATAGATCAAATCAACATGTCAGCTTACCCCACTATCGACATTCTAAACCGGTAGATCAAACAATTCTAAGAAGCAGCGAAGTACCGGATTTTGCCGGAATTCAGCCGCATTTCGGTCTGGTAGGAAAAGCAAGTATTCTGATCCAGCGGGTTTTCTTTTCCCTATTTCGATTTCAGAAAAAACTTTAACTTAAAACAAATCTCCCGGTTTTGGCCGGGTTCAGCACGAACTAGTTGTCCGGTGCAGAAACGAACTTCAGGCATGGATTGAGCACTTTTGAGCAACAAGGGTCCGGATTCACGGATGAGATTTTTTTTTGAAGAATCCGTCAAACTGATGACGCCTTTGGAGTATCTCGATTTCCCAACTCGGGCTCATTTTGGCCCTTGGTCACACAAATTGCATCGACTGCGTTGCGCTATCCCTTAAACGCTGAGACAGAAAGGTGAAATTTCACTCGGCAATCTGTCAGCTACAAAATTCGTCACCACGCCAACATTTTTCGACAGTTTACCCACACGTCAGCTGACCGACGAAAATCCGTCAGTTCGTCTACCGCTAGTTCACCTATTTTTTTTTTTTTTTTTTTTTTTTTTAAATGCCTCGCCTTATCTTTTCTGTTCTACCTGTCGAATATGAATTGGCCAGGTGACTACGCTTCCACTTACCCTCGGTGACGCCAACGGTCTTATCAATCTTAAATTTTTAAAACGTGATCACGCGTGACCGGCCTATCTATTTAGCGTCACTTACACTTTCCTCTATCTCATCCATTCTTTCTAATCTTTACACTTCCATCCCATCTTTACAACCTTTATAAATCCCTTCCTTTAAATTTTTTCTTTCAAAACTTCCTAAATATTGCCACTGACGCCTTATTTCTTGAGCACGAGTACAAGAAACGGGACAAACTAGTTCACCTATAAGTTAGACACGCAGTTGCTAATTTACTCCACTATTTCTACCTGTGGACAATCAAAACATTCATTAATTCATTAAAAAGCATGCATCTCGAGCAGATCCACTTCGACACAAATCGCAAGAATTCAGCGTTCTAACAAAAATACCCCAGTCTATACGGTATATGGCGATCTCTTGGATTCACTTTCCGAAAAGCAAAACGAGAATCCGCCGAGCGCAAGAACAAGCAAAAAGTCGCTGAGCCTCAGTTGAACCTTTACAACTTCTCGCTGACTTGCCGAAATCACTTTCCACTCGCGAAGTGGATTCGCTTTACAAGTGCTGGCGGAAACTAGCGGGGCGGGAGAACAGCTTTGGAGTGCGAACCGACTTTTAGCCAAAGTCTCAAGAACAACTGGCGCATAAGCTCGCGGACCTTTCCAGACCGCCAGAATCGCCATTGTATGAGCGAGGTGCAGCAAGAATCGCTGCGCCGAGGGCTTCTAAGTCCCCAGCCACACTGACTAACCACACCCAAACTGCCTGGTGCTGTAACCACATTTCTAAGTTTTTATGGTTAGGGGTTCCTCTCAGTTACCAGGAATGAATTTTGGCTTTGAATAAGACAGAGAAATGGTATTACCTGCGAAAGCCAAATAATCTCAAAACAATAAATACTTGTTAAAATTATTTTCCTGGGTCGGATGTCGGGCCGAAAACGCCAGGGTGAAAGGTTATTATCCTGTCAAAGTTTGCGTGTGCGTACTAGATAGCTAACCATAGGTTATGACACGATTATTAAAGGATAAAATTATCGGACACACGTCGTAGTTTGTCGTATGTGGTCCTTAATGGTCTTCATATGTGCTTTAAGGAGTGAAAGCCAATTTCTAGGCTCAATCTAGAGTCGTCAGGTAATTACTACAAAACGTAGCGGCACCATCCCAAGATAAATATGCAAGGGATCTCCAATAATTGTGGTGGTTATAGCCTAGAAAAACCTCTGGTTTCGGTGCCTAACATCACGACCAGGGTGTTTCATCACGACCAGACCGCCAGAATCGCCCTTATATGAGCAAAGGTTTACACTCGTCCGTATCCAGGGGTGTTAGGGGGATGCCCCCCCCCCCCCCGAAACATAATATAATCACTTTTTATAAGAGTTAACTGCTGATCTATGTCCTTGTGTTACTGGTAGGTATGGATTAAGTCCTATCCGCTAGGAGACCCCCCACCCTCACCGAAATAAATTCCTGGATAAGGCCCGGATTACACTCCCAATAATAATATCCGGTTTACACCAGCATATCTTCATTTTCGAACGAAATAAGAGCCGTCTTCGATGTCGTTTAATTTCGTTCCCAGAATCGTCAAATAAATCCAGACGAAATTAATCCTAAAGATGTCATCATTTCGAGCGCATGAAGAAGTCTGCTCTTATTTCAAAATGAAATGATACATTTTCAAGTCTGGAGCCGTAAAAAATGCATTTTATTAATATTCACTTTTGCAGAGAAAAAGTAAGTTGGATTGAAACCTGAATTCAGGGAAAATACGAAATCGTATACTAACAG
Organism: Branchinecta lynchi; assembly: GCA_023053575.1. Classification (NCBI taxonomy): domain Eukaryota; kingdom Metazoa; phylum Arthropoda; class Branchiopoda; order Anostraca; family Branchinectidae; genus Branchinecta; species Branchinecta lynchi. The sequence continues at coordinate 21,532,048 of JAKZAP010000011.1, read as the reverse complement.
ACTATCAGAAAATTTAGTTGATGTTTGTTATTTAGCAACAAACAGAATAAACTTTCGAAAAGTTTCTGGGGAAATATGGTCCTGTACGTTTAGAGACACTGTAATAGTTAGCGAAAGACGAACGGGGTGTGAGTGAAAGCACAAATAAATCATCTTCGTATTCATAAATAAATGAAAATAATATCTTACAACTTTACACGCACATGTATGTAATGGTATTTATGTCACACAGGTATACATGCCCACAGGTATTATATTATGACACTGAATTTTGTGCAGGTTGACGCGATGTCGCATCAGCCACCAGAGAGGATGATACAAAGCAGTATCAGCGTCCGCATAAGTTCACCGAGCAATTTTCCTCAACTACTAAAAAGTAGAACCGGAAATCCAAAAAAAGATAAACAGAAGACATCACTTTTAGAAAGAAAAACAAAAAACAAAAATAATACAGAAAATAAATGTTGAAAAACATTAGAGAACAAAAAAACTTAAAAATCGGAAAGAGAATGTGTTTCCTAGCTAATCAACCTGGGTCGTACCTTGTTACATTCACATTCCACTGAAAATGCAACTTGTAACTGAAACAACATTACTTCCAACTTACTTCAACTTATATTTGACGGTGCAAAACGGATAAGTCAGCTACATTTTATTAGAGCTATATTTCGGCCCTTCTTGGCAAGGGTTCTCTTCAGGATTTTTATCGATTGTTACATTTTTTTCAATCACAAAAAATAGTAAGCATTGGACAAATAACTTACCTTCCTCGTGGAGGTATTGGGTAAGCTGCGTCGTCTTTCCACTCCCCGTCTCTCCGACGATGATCACTACCTGATTCTCCCGGATAATCCGCAGAAGTTCTTGCCTTACCGCAAAAACTGGTAAGTACTGCCGTTGCTGCTTAATTGTTTTTTGCTTGGCGAAGTCGCTAGATGCCTCGCCTGCACCTTTCATATGCTCGGCGAACCGCTGGTTGTCCTTGAAGTCACCTTCATCTTCCCCGAAACCTCGCTCCTCTTTCTCATCCTTCTTGACGCCTAGGTAAAATGAATAAAAATTAATTACCTTAAAGCCCCTCTCGCACTATTTACTATTCAACTATTCAACGTATTTAAAAATATTTGAATACTTCTAAACTAGGCTGTACTTTCAACAAATAACCCACGGTTTCGGCTGTTTTAAGCCTTTTCCGAGACCCGCTGACTTACAGCGAAAAACAGGGACAAAATTTACATAATGGGATTTTCTGATGGAAAAACTGAAATAGACAACCATCGAGATCGTGATACACACCGAAGGTAGCAAAACAAGGCAACTGCGAAAACCAGCATAGTTTTGTTTGAGGGGTTATAATGTACCGTACGCAGTGATTATGGAAGAAGGTTGCGTTAGTATTATTGGTAAGACAGTTCCTCTTAAACTTTATCATAAAAGCGAGCTTATTTTTATATATCATTTTGAGATTTTTGATTATTTTAGTAACTTTGATTATTTAGTAACTTTCAGAAAATGACTGGAAAAAAGAAAAATATTCCGACACAGAGAGCGTGTTCCACCCTACTTACCACCTTACCACCTTACCACCTACGTAGTTACAAAGCATGACGTAAAATTTTTTGGCTTTTTGCCGTCAAGGCTGGAACGATTTTTATATTTCCAGCAGACATGTCACGGGCGAATCCGACCAAACACGTTACAGAGATGCATAGTTACCAAGCTTAACGCTCCCAAGCATGGTAAGCAGATAATTACTATTAGTTACTACTTCGAGAAGGTTGGAACGGTCAGCGTGGTAACTTTTCACGAGGTTGGAACGAAAATACTAAACAATAGTTACTACAGTTAGAAGGGTGGAACACGGTCGGACAAATGGAATTTTAACAAAAGTGGACATTCGAACGGCTGATTAAGCGAAGCTCGGGAACTGTAACGTCACGTTTGAAGAAAGCCCAGTATTACAAGTGACCCCACAAAGATTAACAGTATCGTTTTTGCAGATACCATGGTATCTTATACCACGGTAACTTGATCTGCAATTAGTCGTGTTTGCAGTTACCGTGCTATCTGATATACGGTTGTTCTGCAAAAACGACAATTGCCAAAATTGTGCTTTTCGAAGTCATCCCAAAAGAAAAACAGATATTCAGTCACATCACTAAGTGGTAAACTTCTTTCTTACCAATCTGACAAAATTTGATGAAATTGAAATGACTTTTCAGATACCACACCAGTTACCAAGGTCGGACCGTAGTATCTCAATATCAGATACTACGCTAACTGGCCAGATACCACGACAACTGCAAAAACGCCTTTTGAACGTGGTTTCAGATAACACGATAACTGCACAAACGACTTTAGACCTGGTATCAGATCCCATTGTATCTGCAAAAGCGCAACTAATATTTCACAGTCGTTAACCATTGTAGTTGCTAAGTATTTAAGCACAGAGGTACAAGCACATAGAGGTGATACAAGTCCGAAGGAAAAAGTTCATTTGATGACCACCGATCACAAAGGAGCCACGAAGTTACCTTTTTCAGTTAACGAGTGATGGGTAACCAGAATCACGTATCTAGGCCCTATTAAGATATACTTAGATTGCATTTGCAATTAACAAGGATGTAGTATTCCGATGAATAGCTTGCGTGAGTTATAGTTATAGCATGAGTTATACTATACATACTCATTGAGCCCAAGCTGACTGGAAAACATATATTCAAATAATGCATAAAAGGAAATACGTCAGCTACTATGATTAGGTAGCGACTTTTCTGCCCTTCTTGTCAAGGGCCCTCGTCAGGCTGTCGAACTTCAGGGTCAAAGTTGGGGAAGGAATGAGCCTGCAACAAATAACTGAAGCTTCTACCGAAGTTATCGGTAGAAGCTTCAGTTATTTATGACACTAAACGAATCTATATTTCGGCCCTTCTTGGCAAGGGTCCTCTTCAGGCTCAAAGCCGCTCAAGTTGGAAAAACGAACTTGTGGGAAAACCAAGTTCGCAAACCAACAAGTTTTTCCCACAAGTCAGTTTTCCAACTTGAGCGGCTTTGAAACTGAAGAGGACTCTTGCCAAGAAGGGCCGAAATATAACTCTAATAAAATTCAGCTGACGTATCCGTTTTGCATTATCAAATATAGTCCCTTGCATCTGTTTCCCTGTTGCTTTTCAAACTCACAGCTATGCAGAGATGGCGCTTTCTACAAGGGTGGCTCTTTATATAATTCAGAAATAAATTTCTGAATTTAATTAAAAGTCTAACACTATTTATCCAGCTGAGGAGCATTTTCATCTTTCAGTTCACTGCTTAAAAAATGTTTCCATCCCAAGGGCGTCTCCCCCATAAAAAAAAAAAAAATGGGTTTTGGTATGTCTACGTGGCTACGGCACTGGAGACCTAGACTTCTGGATTCAATTTAAAAACTGTGTTTCTGATTTATCTGTCATCGTACAAGTCTCTTATGTAAAGCGCCATCTATGTAATCTCTATTATCTTCAGTGACATGGGGATGTGAACTGATTAGATGAATTTTTGCTTCTAGCGGGATCACTGTCACTGTCTCTATCACCACTGTCTTGGGTTCAAATTCTGGCTGAGGAGCATTTTTAGTGGAGTGCTCCTTGGAACAATCCACTATTGCGAGCGCTGTAGCAGCTTTCGGTTTTCTGTTTCCGGTTTTCACCATTTTTGTGGAGCTCATAACTCGTGAACTAGTGCAAGTATCAAGTTCAAACTTGGTATACTAGTGGGTATTGGGGTCTAGTTGTGCCTTTTGGGGGTCCCACCTCTCACCCCACCCGGTTCAGGGGCAAATGGGCCCAGGTTGCCCAGTGAATAATGTTCATAACTTGACCAGAACTGGACACAGAACGATGAAGTTTGCTGTACATGTAGATCATAGGGCTGGAAATTGCTTTAAAAGTTGCACCTCCCCCACCCACCACGTTCATGGGCAACTGGGTCCAGATTGCCCAGGAGTAAAGTTTGTTACCCGAGACAGGAATCATCAGGTATCAAGTTCACACTTGGTACACTATTGGGGTATTGGGGTCAAGTTGTGCCTTTTGGGGTCCCACCCCCCACCTCAACCCGGTTCAGGGGCAAATGGGCCCAGACTGCATAGTGAATAATGTTCATAACTTGACCAGAACTGGACGTAGGAAGATGAAATTCCTTGTACATGTAGATCCTAGGAAATTGGTTTGAAAGCTGCACCTCCCCCACCCACCACGTTCATGGGCAACTGGGCCGAGATTGCCCAGGAGTAAAGTTCGTTACCCGTGACAGGAATCAACAGGTATCAAGTTGAAACTTGGTAGGATTGTGAATATTGGGGTCTCTTTTTTACTTTTTGCGGATTCCGAACCCCACCCCCACTTGGTTTAGGGGTGATTGGGCCCATACGGCCCATTTTTAATATTGTTAACTTGACAATAACTGGAAATAAGGCAATGAAATTCCTTTGTGCTTTTAGATCATAGGGGTTGGAGAGACTTGAGCCAAACCCACCCTCCCCGTTCATGGGCAAGTGGGCCCAAACTGCCAATTAAAAAAGTTTTTGACAAGTGACTGGAATCAAACTCTAAGCTAGTATACTTGAGGAAAAAGAGGTGTAAATACGCATTTGATGGGTCACGTCCCCCCCCCCCTCCCGCTGCTATTCATGGGCAGCTGGGCCCAGATTTCCCTTGAGTCAAGTTCGTCTTTGACAGGTCTCAAGTCCAACTCTTGTATATTTGGGGAGGAATATCTATGGATCAAGCTATTCGTGCAAGATCTTCAAAATTTCTATGGATTTACTAGCGGTTTGTTTACTTTTAAAGCATTTAAAGTGGGATGATTAAAAATTAGGTTATTTCAATACTTGTCTGGTTATTGGAGATGAGAAATTTCTTGGTTCTAAAGCTATTTGGATATAAAATGAGATGAACATTTTACTTTTACACTCCACGTCTGAGCGCTTGCGCACTTTTTTTTATTTCAGTTCACTCCTTGTGAAAAATAACAACTATGCTTTTATCATTCTCCCACAAATTTAGTTTTTATGGCACTTGCCCTTCGGCCAAGTGCCATATAGCGATCGCAATTTCTGTCCGTCCGTCGGTCTGTCGGTCTGTCCAGGTTTTGCTAGTTCGGGCACTTCCACATAAGCTAGGACGATAAAACTTGGCAGGCGTATCAGGGAACCCAAATGATTAAGTTGGAAATAGTCACTTCCCCCATCCGAGCACCGTGGGGGGAGTGGAGGGAGGGGGAATCCGGAATCTTGAGGTATTTATAACTTTTGAACGGGTGATCGGATCTCGATGAAACTTGATATTTGGAAAGACCTCATGTCTCAGACAACCCACTTAAAATACGGACCGAATCCAGTGACTTTTTTTGGGGGGGGGGCTGGAGGGGGCACCGGAAATCTTGGGAAACGCTATGAGTGGAGGGATCGAGATGAAACTTGGTGGGAAGACACCTAGCAAACACTAGATACATCATTGACATAATCGAGCCGATTCGGGCACTGTGGGGGAGTGGAGGGAGGTGGAATCCGGAATCTTGAGGTATTTATAACTTTTGAACGGGTGATCGGATCTCGATGGAACTTGATATTTGGAAAGATCTCATGCCTCAGACGACCCACTTAAAATCCAGACCGGATCCGGTGACTTTTGGGGGGAGCTGAAGGGGGCAACCGGAAATCTTGGGAAACGCTAGGAGTGGAGTGATCGAGATGAAACTTGGTGGGAAGCCACCTAGCAAACCCTAGATACATCATTGACATAACCGAGCCGATTCGGGCACTGTGGGGGAGTGGAGGCAGGGGGAATCCGGAATCTTGAGGTATTTATAACTTTTGAACGGGTGACCGGATCTCGATGGAACTTGATATTTGGAAAGACCTCATGCCTCAGACGACCCACTTAAAATCAGGACCGGATCCGGTGACTTTTAGGGGGAGCTGGATGGGACAACCGGAAATCTTGGGAAACGCTATGAGTTGAGGGATCGAGATGAAACTTGGTGGGATGACACCTAGCAAACACTAGATACATCATTGACATGACCGAGCCGATTCGGGTACTGTGGGGGGAGTGGAGGGAGGCGGAATCCGGAACCTTGACGTATTTATAACTTTTGAACGGGTGATCGGATCTCGATTGAACTTGATATGTGGAAAGACCTCATGCCTCAGACGACCCACTTAAAATCCGGACCGGATCCGGTGACTTTTGGGGGGAGCTGGATGGGGCAACCGGAAATGTTCGAAAACGCTATGAGTGGAGGGATCGAGATGAAACTTGGTGGGAAGACACCTAGCAAACACTAGATACATCATTGACATAACCGAGCCGTGCCTACTCGTAACAAGTGCCATATGAGCTCGTAGCTCTTATTGGTTTATGTTAAGGTGAGTTAGGAAGAAAGTGTGGCTTATTGTATTATTTTATTGGAAATTTATTTATTTATATATTGGATTTTTATTGCATTATTTATTTATAAGCTAGCTTTTTGTATCTCTGAATTGGGCCGATAACCCATTGGGGATTTTAGCGTTAATATCCACCTATCTATTTCGGCCCTTCTTGGGTGTACCCACAAGCAGGCCCGTATCCAGGAATGGTCGGACAAAAAAGTACAAAAAGACATAAATCAGAGGGAAAAGCCTATACAAATTATTATTTGTGTATGTTTCGGAGGGGGGGGGGGGGTAACCCCCCCCCCCTGGATACGGCCCTGCCTACAAGACTTTAACAAAAAATTCTTTCAGACCGTGGATTCTCGGAACAGGATAGAGGGATAATCCGCGGTGAAGCGGATTTGGAAGTTGTTGAAAGATTTTAATTCTTAATTTTTTGTTTACTTAGTGAGCCTCGGTCGAATAGATTCCATTTTCCTAAATTTTCTACCTGCAATTCATGTGTGTTCTGAGTACGACTCTTTGTTGCTGGATAGCACCTTCAGGACAAACTAAAGTCTTCCTTAGCGGCACCTATTCCCTTTTGTAAATATTTTCCCACAAGCAATCTCTCTCTCGTGTGAGAAAAGATGTTTCTGCAATCACGGCAGCTGAAAATAGCTAATTAAACTTTAAAGTTCATTGTCTCCTACGTAACAGGGGCTAAATGACAGGTCAGAGCTCGCTGGGGCATTGCCATCGCACAGAATCATAACTAGAATTAGTATAAATTAGTCAGGATGTTGTGGCGAGCTCGGGGACTAGCCAGCCATATGCCCTAGCAGGTGAATAATATAGTATGTAAGGAATTGTAATTTAGTTATCGATATAATGTGTATTTTTCGGTTGGTTTTGAATTTTATTTTAATTTACGTTTATCGGCTGAAAACCTGCGTTTGTGGTTCCAGATCCGAGCGAACAGTCTCCCTTTTAAAAGTAGGGTTAAATTATTTGAAAGAAATTTCCGAAACCAGAAGTCATGTTATACTTGCTCGTTATGTGGTTTGGAAGAGGAAAATCTGTCTCACTTCCTGTCAAGATGCAAGGGGCTCTCGGATTTGAGAGTAAGATGTTTTGGTGAAGATGGGTTGCTCTTTCCTGGTATCCTAAAGTCATCTTCACGGTCAGCGATAATGGCAGTTACAGGTTTTGTCAAAGAAGCGTTAAAGAGATGTAAATAGTTATTGGTGGTGGGAGTTTAAAGCATTTTACATGTGAGTTTATCTAATCGCTCTCTCGAAGTGTTTAAAAATGCATGATTTTGTGTATTTGTATCTATTTAGATGTCACAGAAAGCTGTAGGCATAGTTCTGTTTTATAAATTATATTACTTGTACTCCTCGGTTTTGAGGGAAATAAATAATATTTTCTATCTTGCTATGTTTTTTTATTTTATTTAGCAAATACAAATCTATTCCTGGTTTCTTTGTTCTTTCCTTTAATTTTTCTTCTTTATTATACTCCATTTATGGATAAATGGGTTTATTCCAGCTAAAAAAAAAGCTCTTCAATCCCAAACGGAGAATAGATTTACCATCATCATCACCGGTTTTACCGCAGCAATTGCAACTGCAACTGCAACAGCTGCGGTAACACCAAAGCCATAGAAAATAGTTGGTAGGCTAGTGGTAAAGCGGAGGAAATACTGTGCCTATCTATTTGTCAGGCCTTTAACCTATGTACATAGCGAAATGAACATGATCCTCCAGTACTTCTAGCATTTAATTGCACAAGTAAATTCAAACGACGTCGACGTCAGAGCCTCGTTTTTGTTGCAATAGCGCTGCCGCATCGCTGCTGCAGCACTTCTTTGCTTTTGCACAATATGCGTTTTTGGATTCACTTTCTTCCTGCTTGAAGCGGCAGCGCTGCACCATCTTGCACGGAAGCACGGACTTGGTCGGTGAGCAAGTCCGCGATTCTCGAGAAGCGCTGCCGTCTTTCTCGGAAGCGCTACAGTGCAAAAACGGATGTAGACAGAATCAGTCCGGAATCGGCCGAGAAGTGGACCTGCAGCATGCAACAAAAACGAGGCTCAGTTGTATCTTGAACTAAACCTTGAATCAGAGTAGTCTTCATTTGCGGGAAATAGAGTATATAAGCTCCTCCTTTTCTTCGTTAGGGGCCATTCGTTCAGGAGCTGTGATTTAGAGGTTGCCAGAGATTAATGATACTTTATCGCCACTCGCACTTACCCAAACTGGGATATACCTACACTGTAAAAAGTTTATCCGAGTAAGGATTAAAGTTAACTGCAGTATTTGCTACTGGGATTATTTTTATCTCTACTGAGATAAGATGAATCCGAATTAGAGATAAGATTGAGACAAGATCAACCCCAGTAGTAAATACTGCAAGATTTTTTTTACAGTGTAAGAATAAAATAAACTTATACATATGTTAACGTAAAACTTATTTAGCTACCATCCTTGGCTACCTGCGCCTACACGCCACGCTCTACACATCGGCCCACGCTCCACAACTCCACACGCTCCCTAGCAATCCATATTTCGTTTAGAACAGTATGTTTCTTTGAACACTCTAAGTCTCTAAATTTGGAAGTCTCAGGAATTAATCTGATTTAAGCTATATATACTGTTTGCGCTCATTACTGTGCACAAATATTTGCAAGGTTCTCAAAGTTGGGGGACGTCCGAACCCGAAAGTAAATTATTTCAAATTTACAATCAGAAATAAGTCAAATGGCTTCCATACGGTTCATAACCATCGTACAAAATTAACAGAGGCGAAAGCCTTTTTTACTGCAGTTATATTATAATATTCTTATTGTTAAAATTCAAAGCCTCGGGCCTCAAAGCCACGAAAAACCACAGAACAGCGGAAGTGCTAACCAGGCCGATTGTCAAGCAACGCGAAGTTTATTACCCTACCCATGCTCAATGAGGTAGTAACAAGAAGATTAGTTGCCATGAAAAAAGATGAAATCCGGGGAATCATTCAGGTTGTTACTGGAATTGGAAACCTGGGAAAGCATAATTCAAACCCAGGAATATATATATCTATTGCGGAATGAACAAAGAGACAAATATCCACTTTGTACAAGATTGCCCAGCCTCGACAAGGCAAGGAAGCATTCCACTCTCTGAGTGACGATTTGATGTAGTGAGAAAACCTCAAAATAACTGTCCAGACTTCAACTGACAGAAAGGTTACCCGATGAAAAATTTATCTCAAAATAGTACTATGAAGTAGTACGAAAAAGTTGCATGCAGTACTAACGATGCTACTACATGCTTCTACTTCAAGGCTACCGTGTTACTGCATACTACTATATGCTACTATTAGCAAGACTGGATGCTACTATGGCAAGACAGGATGCTACTGGATACTACACATAAGACTGGACCAGTCTGAGGCACATTAAATGATAGTATTCTTTGCTATTACATAGTACTACATGCAACGTTTTCGTACTACTACCATACTACTACGCAGGCTACAAACTTTTCATCGGGTACACAGGTTTTAAGTTGGTAAGAACGCGATAAAAGTGGTAGATTTCGTGATGTTTTCATCAGTTTTGTTTTAGAGTGACGTTTTACTATCAAATGTGAATTGAGGGATTCAGACAATGGTGGCCTGAGTTTCGGCTACATTTTCTGGCCTACCCCACACAATAAAAATAATATAGCTACGAAGATACGCGTACAGGAGCACGCAATTGTAGAAATCCCTTTCATCGGTTTACCTACTGCTTTCATATTCACAGATTTTACCACCCCTAGACTGATTACTCGCCTGACTAACTCCATTCATTCCATTCACCCTTCCTACACTTGTAACAACATAATACATTGCCTAAACATCCAACAATCAGTAATAGGGAGAAACGTCCGCTAACACGGAAACTGTCCGACAAGTCCCTCGAAAAGGGTCGGCTGTGATACAAAATAAAATCAGCCAAATGCCGTTCATACGCTTCATATCCATCCTACGAAGTTCTAAGTCTCAAGAAAGAATGATGCAGAAACTACGGAAGAAATTTTTATCTCACCAACGACAAAAAAAATTACTTACCCAAAATATTCCCCATATTTGTGCCGGCAAGTTCCCAGTGCTTTTTCTGAGCTTTTCGTCTTTCCTTTTGCTCTCTATGAGTTTTTACGACAGCCGAACCTTTCCTAGACACAATGGCCATATCTGATGTAGGGTCCTGCAAGGGATATTTATGTGAATTCCGGAAAAAAATTAGGTCACGAAGGTATGTCGACTCCAGGGAAACTTGAAAAATGCCGTCATTGTCCAGCGTAAACAGTAGAGGTCACGTGGAGAGTCTGCAGCACACAGCTTAGAATTGCATTCCGAGTCCCGGAACTGCGGACACGTAATATAAGCAAAATTAGAAACTCCGAGAGCGTGTTCCACCGTTTTAATAATAGTAACTATTAGTTACTATTTCGTCCCAACCTCGTAAAAAGCTACTACGCTGACCGTTCCAACCTTGTCAAAATACTAACTAATAGTAAGTATTTGCTTACCACGCTCGGGAGCGTAGTAAGCGTGATAACTACGAATCTCTGTGATATGATTGGCCGCATTCGTCCGCGACACGATATTTTGGTGAAAATAGAAAAATGCGTTCCAGCCTCGACACAAAAAAACAGAATTCGCGAAGTCGCGTAGAAACCACGGTAAGTAGGGTGGAACACGCTCCGAGTGTAATTTTATTTATTTACTTCAGCCATAGCACACACATTAGCCACTACATATTAAACATACCTACTAGTGTGAACAAATGAAAAATCAATGAACCACAAGTTCATCACTCCCTTTTTCCCACAACGACAGTGAAAGTTTAGGAGAAAAAAAAAACCGGAATGTATATTATAAGATCGTCTGGCAATATTTCCAAGAAATAAAAGTAATCAAGATCATCTGGCAACATTTCCAAGAAATAAAAGTTGCTCTCCCTATCATGAAAGTTTGATATCCACTCGGGGGATTACCAGAAGAACTTGAACACATAGAAAAAAAGAAGATACAGGAGTGAGCAGACCTTTGTAACTACTTCATTCACAGAGGTTAGAATATTAGCGGGGGCGCGGAGAGCCATTAAGCTACGTTCTGACGGAAGAGTCCGGATTTGCGCAGCAAAAATCATAGCGCAACGTCACCGGTAATGATCGCACAAAAGGTCCCAGCGACAGAAATACAAACAGAAAAAAAACTCTACGACAGCACTGTTTCTTTTAACTGTAGTGTACTGTACTGTGTACTGTAGTAACTGTAGTTTTGCAGATATCATCGTATCTAATACCATGATCTAAGGTTGTTTTTGCAATTATTGAGTATCTCTCCAGTTACCGCGGTATCTGAAAAAGTCATCTCACTTTCATCATCACCAAAACAAGAGGCTACGATTTTGTCATATCAGTGGGAAAGAAGTTTGGCAGTTGTGATGTTATTGGATGCAAGTATTTTTAGTATTTCTTTCGGCAGTTAATTTTTTTTATTTGACTATGTCCCTTCTTTCTTAAATTTGTACAGCGAATTTTGTATAACGAAGCATTTGTATCTGCTAGTCAAGTTTATTAAGGGTTAACTTCCGACATCGAGGTTGACATAAGGAAAATAACATTTAACCTATCCAAGCAGAAGGCGAGGCAGGTGAGGAAAAGTGCTCGATGGATTCAATTTTTGGGAAAAGTGTGACGAACATCTGCAGAGGCTGATGCGGCTTCGTATCAGCCTCTCTGAAGAATGATACGAGATCGTAACAACCTCCACAAAAGTAATTGACATAATATCGTGTTTATTTACATTGTTTTGTTTAAGTGTTTTAATATGTATATTTTACTTTTGTATTTTATTCATACTCCGCTGTTACGCAAAAAGCGGGTCATAAATAAATAAATAAAAATATAACTTCTTGTGGGACGTAGGAAGATATGCATTGCATACCTGTTCGAGAACAGTTATTACTTAGTATTTACGATCGCACAGATGCATTTGATATTTATGTATGTGCATGGCTTGTGCGTTACACATATGATGTTACCAAACAAGCGTAAGTCATGACAGGCTTTTGGTCAGGTCTAAGATTTATCTATCTATCAAATGTATGTAGTCTACAGTATTATTCCTGATTCAAACAGATGTAGTGGGCCCCCAATCAAATAACTGTAATTGTGATTATATGTATGCCCCGCGATACATACAGCCTAAAACAGACAGCTCAGCTCGGCAAATACAAAAAAAAAATCTAAAGGACCGTCATCTTGGTCCGTTCATCCCCACCCCCTACCTTAACTGGGACGACGGGTTCGGGTTGCTTGGTGAAAACAATCCTTCCGTCGAGGAAGGGGGGAACGATGTTGTGGACAAGAAGGTGCACACGGGCTTCGCTTTCCTCCTCAAAATCCTCATCTACGTCGACTTTCGTAACGACGCCACTGGTAAGCATCCGATTCCTCTCCCACAGCTCGTTGTCCTGACGAAAAAATAAATGTACACAAGTACACAAGGAGTTTACACAATACACACTGTATTGTGACACAAGGAGTCCTATATCTAGTGATTCGTCAGCTGGTAAGGCATCATCTATATCTGCCGCTGGAAATTCCGGAAAATTTAGGTATACCCCATTCAATTCTAGCTATTTAACGTGTTTCAGACCCCCACGAATTTCAATCCTAAAACGCCAACTAAATGAAACGCCGTTCTTCATCCTAAAACAAAACTAAGTGATACAACGTTCTTCCAAACAGAAAATACTACAAAATGCGCCACAGGCGAAATTTTGTGTAAAAGTAACTATAATGCATCAGATGAGATTGTTCCTTTGATGTAAATTCATAAATTCACATATTCGACTTTTCGTCTAAACTTTCGCTAGAAAGCGAAGCTTCCAACGACTGTACCCAGAACAAGTTGAACTACGCAACGGCGGCAAAAAATTTTCAAATCTGTATTTTTCCGGAAAAATTGGCGCCCGAAAAATCTTTGCAGAATTTGATTTATTACGTACGAAAAGACCCGATGTGCCGACACGAATACCGATGCCCGACAAAAGCATTTAAAATTTGATTTCTTCTGTGATGCCGATGTGCGGACGAGACTTGAACTTTCGTCGTGCGCCCGATAAAAATTTACAGAATTTGATTTTTTTTTTTGTAAAAAGAACCCGATGTGCCGGCGAAAATACCGAGGCACAACAAAAGCATGCAGCATTCGATTTTTTCAGTGTTTTCCCGACAGATGTTTGTTGATTTCTGGCGTATAAAAAGAACCCGATGTGCCGACGAGCCGACCGACGCCTGAAAAGAGCAAACAAAAATTTATTTCTTCTGTGACTTTAGAGCTTTCTCAAGACCTTTGGGGGGGGGGCCCCTCCCCCCCCCCCCATGGTGACGCCCCTGATCACTTGTACGACTATTAGCACACCTCACACTATTTTCTCTTAAGGTTCCAGTTTTTTAAACTAATTTAATACTAGCTGATTTTTTGCAGATACCATGGTATCTGATACCACGGTCAAAAGGTGTGTTTTCCAATTATCGTGCTATCTTCCCAGTCACCGTGGTATCTGAAAAATTCATCTCACTTTCATCATCACTAATACTTCAGTCTAGTTTTTAGCCAAATTGGTGGGGAAGAAGTTATTTCACTCTATATGTTAGTGGATATCAGTATTTCTTTTTGGAAGATTTCTAATGCCAATTGTCGTTTTTGCAGTGCAACCGTAGTATCAGATCGTTTTTGTATCAGATCGTTTTTAGTATCGATCGTTTTTGCAGTGCAACCGTAGTATCATTTCCGACACCACTGTTGCGAGGTGATCGGGTTGGTATCGCAGTGAACTGGGTAATCTCAAATTTCCAGGGGATATGGAACCACCCCTGGCTTAGACACTTTTATGGTTCTTGATTGCGTAACTGTTATGTAAAATGACATGTGTCTATATGTGTGTTGTGCCTCAAATTTCTCTTCTTTTTTCTTTTTTCGTTATTTTCTTCTTTACTCCGTTTCGTTCCAAGTGAAAAATACGGATAATAAATATTTTATTTACTTACTTACTTAGATACCCCGTTAATGCACCAACGACTGCAGGTCCAGTTACCATGGTAACCAGGCCTGGGAGTGACCTAAGGCTAAAATGTATAAAGGATATAGGATTTTTCACATCAAAATATAGGTCAACATAGGATAACAAGACCAAAGGTTTCGATGGGATCCCAAAAATTCAATATCTGATCCAGACAACTGGGTCTTGTCTTAGCCAGATCCAGTCATCGCCAGACTCCTTGAACACTTTCACAATTAAAATTCAGAAACAGATTAAGGCCAAATAGCTAGTCATCTGAGAAAACCAAGTTCAGATATGGATTCAGCATGTGTGTTTACCCCTATAAGTCATATCTGTTTTGACGAAAACTTCCTGCCACTTCTGCCAATTTCCTGGTTTCAGCCGAACTCCAGAACTACTTGTCCGGAGAAAAAAGAAAGCTCAAAAGCGAACTCAGGGTATCTTCTTTCCCCAATAATGGACATCTAATCAACTTGAAATAAAAATTTAACTTATAACAAATTTTCCGACTCCAGCCGGATTCCGGTCGAACTAAATTTCCGGGAAAAATATGATTGTGGATTCAGCATCTCTTCTTACCCTTAAATCGGTTATCCAATCAACTAGGAATAAAACTTAAGCTTCTACCAATTTTCCAGTTTTGGCCGGATTCGGGGGGAAATACATGTCCAGGTAGAAAATTTGTTCACACAAGTGTTCAGCATGTCTTCTTGCCCTAAATCGAACATCTAATCAACTCCAAATAAAACTTTTAATTCAACAAACTTTCCGGTTTGGGCCGGATTCCGGGCGAACTACTTGTCCGTCGAGAAAATGGTTTTCACCTTCGTCCTCAGCATGTCTTCCTACCCCTAAATCGAGCATTTAATTAACTTACAAATAAAACTTTTACTTTTAACAAACTGTCCGGT
The DNA here is from genome assembly GCA_023053575.1 of Branchinecta lynchi. Lineage (NCBI taxonomy): Eukaryota > Metazoa > Arthropoda > Branchiopoda > Anostraca > Branchinectidae > Branchinecta > Branchinecta lynchi. Next base: position 21,516,636 of record JAKZAP010000011.1, on the reverse strand, counting down.
TTTGGCCGGATTCTGGGCCAACTACTTGTCCGATGACAAAATGGTTTTCACCACCGTGTTCAGCATGTCTTCTTACCCCATAATCGACTATCAAATTAGCTGTTTCAAAATATTTTGTTTGCCCCTTAATTTGAACCCCCTCCCCCACCCATAAATGTAGGGCTATAAAGCCCATCTACGAAATTGACTGGTCCGACGACCCAACGAATCCTCACACCAAGTTTCATCAATATATCTCATTCCCTTCGAGAGTTATCGTGCTTAAAGACGGACAGACGGACGGACGGACAGACGGACAACTTTTGCGATGTCGTAGGTATCCCTCCACTTACGTTTTGGGATCCCAAAAAACAGCTTATTCGGATGAACAAATCTCATGACCCCATCTTCTGCAAAATAACAAAGGGCGATTCTGGTGAAACTACTTAGGATCTCACCTTGAAACAAAAAACATAGTATCCAAGACGAGAGACTTTGATTGGTTTTATCCATGAACAGAGATCAAATACAAAACTGAAGAACTACGAACGTCGATCATACTACTGGTTGACTTCGTGCAAACTTCAGAAAATTACCAGAAAACCACACAACCGCGTCAAACTGAGTGTCAACAGCGCCTTTTAAATGAAGAAAGTTTCTCCATGAGACCATTTTGCTTTTCATCGGCGTTTTTCCTCTTTTTGGGATCCCAAATCGTAAGTGGAGGGATACCTATGACATCGCAAAAGTTGTCCGTCCGTCCGTCCGTCTGTCTGTAAGCACGATAACTCTCGAAGGGAATCACATATTTTGATGAAACTTGGTATGAGGATTGTTTCGGTCAAGGGTAAGGTCGAGTTCGTAGATGGGCTCTGTAGCCCTATATTTGGGGGTGGGGGAGGGGGTTCAATTTAAGGGACAAACAAAATATTTTTAAACAGCTAATGTGATAGTCTATTATGGGTAAGAAGACATGCTGAGCACGATGGTGACACTCATTTTCTCGCCGGACAAGTAGTTCGTCCGGAATCCGGCAAAAACCGGAAAGTTTGTTAAAAGTAAAAGTTTCATTTGAAGTTGATTAAATGTTTGACTTAGGGGTAAGAAGACATGCTGAGCACGATGGTGAAAACCATTTTCTCGCTGGACGAGTAGTTCGTCCGGAATCCGGCAAAAACCGGAAAGTTGGTTAAAAGTAAAAGTTTCATTTGAAGTTGATTAAATGTTTGATTTAGGGGTAAGAAGACATGCTGAGCATGCTGGTGAAAATCATTTTGTCGCCGGACAAGTAGTTCGTCCGGAATCCGGCCAAAACCGGAAAGTTGGTCAAAGGAACAGTTTCATTTGAAGTTGATTAAATGTTTGATTTATGGGTAAGAAGACATGCTGAACCCGATGGTGAAAACCATTTTCTCGCCGGACAACTAGTTCGCCTGTAATCCGGCCAAAACCGGAAAATATGTTAAAAGTAAAAGCTTTATCTGAAGTTGATTAGATGATATATTTAGGGGTAAGAAGAGACGCTGAGTCTGTATATAATGATCATTTTTTACCCGGACATATAATTAGTCCAGAATCCGGTTGTACCCGCATTTTTTTTAAGTCAAAATTTTATTTAAAGTTGATTAGATTTCTTTATAGGGATAAGGAGATACGCCGGCTTTGTTTCTGAATTTTTCTTTTTCTGCTGGACTAGTAGTTCGCTCGGAATTCGGGCGAAACCCCAAATTTGGCAGTTGTAAAGCAGGAAGTTTCGGTCAATATCGTCAAAATAGATATGGCTTATAGAGGTATAGATAGGTAGATAGATTATCTGAACTCGGTTTTCTCTGATGATTAGCCTGGCGAAGACGAGACCGAATTGTCTGGATCAAATCTTAGATTTTTGGGATCCCATCGACACCTTTGGTCTTGTTCTGAAGGGCAGAAAGGTCTTCAATCTTTGGTCTCCGAAAGCTCAATGAGAGTTTTTGCAGATTCAATTCCTACAGGATCATTTTTCTTCTGAGCTTCAACAAACTTCCTTTTTCCACCACACAGTAGATGTGGTGGAACATAAACTAACTGACCATTAGGTATTTGCGAATTCGCAACCCCGACGCCAACTTGTAAATTTCTCGCCACACAGCGTTGCAATAACTGATGGAAACAAAAATTCACAATGGAAATACAGACGAAATAGAAAAATATTTTTGCAGAAATACTAATTACTTCGACCTTTGCCCAGTTTTGACAGAATTAACTTCGAAATTTACACAAAAAAAAAGCAAAAGCTGAAATATAGGAGAATATAGGGTTTTTGACCCAAATAGTATATTATAGGACGAGTTTTAAAATATAGGACATATAGGTCTCACTCCCACCCCTGGTGGAAACAGATACCACGTATCTGCGAAAAAGTAACTAGTATTCAAACAGTTTTAAAAATTGGAATATTAATAGAAAATAGTGAGGTATGCTTTATTTGGCGAGAAATTTACAAGTTGGCGTCGGGGTTGCGAATTCGCAAATACCTAATGGTCAGTTAGTTTATGTTCCACCACATCTACTGTGAGGTAGAAAAAGGAGGTTTGTTGAAGCTCAGAAGAAAAATGATCCTGTAGGAATTGAATCTGCAAAAACTCTCATTGAGCTTTCGGAGACCAAAGTTTGAAGACCTTTCTGCCCTTCAGAAAAAGAGGAAAAAAGCCGATGAAAAGCAAAGTGGTCTCATGGAGAAGCTTTCTTCATTTAAAAAGCGCTGTTCACACTCAGTTTGACGCGGTTGTGTGGTTTTCTGGTAATTTTCTGAAGTTTGCACGAAGTCAATCAGTAATGTGTTGATTGTCATACAAGTGACCCCAGACCTCCACATCAGGATATAAATAAACCAATCCCAAGAGGACATATTTTCTTGAGCTCGTACATGTGATTTCGACGAAAACGCGTCACAAGATAATTTCTTGAAACTTGCAAATCTCGCAAATTCTGACAGTGCAGCATATTAACGACGATTCCTAGAAAGCTTGTCACCAGCTAGTCATCTCTCTGATATGAGAGTCTGAAAACAAAAGCCATTGTAAATGAAAGCAGGAAGGCTCTTGATACCGGAGGGGGGGGGGCTTTTTAATAAGGAGGAAACAGAGACTGAAAAGCATATCCGTGCTCACAAAAAGGCGTTCAAGAGGAAGGTATTAAGGACGACGGCGTGAAGATGTCTGGGAGGTGACGTAATCCGCTCAAGTTCTGAGTCTTCATCCTTTCAATTTCCGTTTTCCCAATTTTTACATAGTGTGCTTAGGCACCCACCACCAACCATCCTCAGTTGTGTGTTCTATGGCCTTTGGCTGAAACAGCTATTATTATTAATCTATCATGTTACTTGATTACCTTAGATATCAGTGAATTTTAATGTCTGACTTTTAATCTATAGGAAGTGGTGTCCCAACGCCACCGTATGTTTTCCGACACCCAGGAAACTTTACATCATCGAGAGGATTAGTTGGGTCAGACGAAAGGGTCAAATATTTAGGTAGGTCCACCGCCAACTCTTTTCCGCCAACTCATTACTGCAGGTAGCGCATGTAGCTGGTTCATGTAACGGATCTAAATCCATGAATGCGAAGAAGGGTTTACCGCCACCAACGCCAACTCTACGTTAAAGCTAGCTAATACGAAGACTGAGCTTAACGTTTCAAATAATTCTTTATTTAAGTCCAACAAAGAAACTGTACAACTTCAACAACTCAAGGCCCCCAATTTCTTTGAAGAAATTTTATGCGGGAAATTTTAATTTTACGCTTTATGCGAGGTGAGTAAGTCAGAATCTCTGAGGTTGTACGCTGCGGCAAAAGAGACGTGGGGTGAGGAAATATGTTTTAAAGTAGGGTTAAGTAGGGAGGAGTTGGGTTTGTTAATAAGTATGAGGGCTGATGGTTTGACGCTCGGTGCGAGAAGAAAGTATATGGGGAAAAAAGAGGAAAGATCGGGTCCTTACTACTTCTGTCCTATGTGTGGAGAAATGAACGAGGATATATGCCACCTTTTGTGTGATTGTAGAGATTTTCGGGGTGGGGGGAACTGATAAGAAATGGCTTATTAAAATGATGGGAAGTAAAGATTTTAAAGAAATAAGAATTAATGGGAAGTTCCTCAGGTTAGCTTTTAAACACCGGAAAGATTTCTTCTGATGGGGAAATTATGTTTTTAGTGCTAGTAAAGTATTCAGTGTAAATTTAAAAATATTAAGAGTGTGTTAGTGTGTATATGCGCATGTAAGATTGTTCACTTTTTGTTTCGTTTTGTTGCATGATGGCTTTAATGTGCAAATAAATAATTCATTCATTCAAATCATTCATAGTAAATATTAGTTGCGTTTTTGATCGCCTGTGTAAGTTCCCCTGTGAGTTCGCCGTTGAAGCTTAGTTTATGTTTTTACACTCAGTTCGCCTGGCGCCGTTTTGAGGCGCAGGTGAATAAAAACGGAAATAAGCATCCCGGCAAATCATTCATAATATCTCCTAAATAAGTCAGTAAAGGGTTGTTACATTTGACAGTGAAAAGGCAATTCTTGTTGTTGAAATATACAAGTTTTAATCATCCATTTCCAAACACACTTTCCAGGACTTTCAAGTTTGTTGGGTTAATTTACTCATGACAGGCGAACTCGGACGTCTGCGTCATAGTTCGCCGTTTCACTCGCAGGTGTTGTAGAACCGAGAACTGACGCGGTCTACGTTTCAGCGAAAACGACAATTAAACAAACTGCGAACTCGGAAGGTGTTCGAAAACGAGAAATAAGAAGGACTGAGATCAGGAACGGCAATAAAAAACGCAACTATTATCGTTGTTCGTGATTTTTTATCGCTATCGCCTGTGTAAGTTCCCCTGTGAGTTCGCCGTTGAAGCTTAATTTCTATTTTACACTCATTTCGCCTGGCACCGTTTTCAGGCGCAGGTGAATAAAAACGGAAATAAGCATCCCGACAAATCATTCATAAAATCTCCTAAATAAGTCAGTAAAGGGTAGTTACATTCGACAGTGAAAAGGCAATTCTTGTAGTTGAAATATACAAGTTTTAATCATCTATTTCCAAACACACTTTCCAGGACTTTCAAATCTGTTGGGTTAATTTATTCATGACAGGCGAACTCGGACCGGGAACTGCGTCTGCGTCACACTTCGCCGTTTCACTCGCAGGTGTTGTAGAACCGAGAACTGACACGGTCTACGTTTCAGCGAAAACGACAATTAAACAAACTGCGAACTCCGAGGGTGTTCGAAAACGAGAAATAAGAAGGACTGAGATCAGGAACGGCAATAAAAAACGCAACTATTATCGTTGTTCGTGATCTTGAGCCGAAACAAGAAAGCGTCAGCAGTGAAAATGCCATTTTCTTTCAAAGATTGGCGTGTGCTTGCTTGTTAATCTGAACTTATTTGCGGAAAGGACCTCGTAAACAACAACAGGCCCCTAAGGTCAGAACAGCATGTATAAACTCAAACCGAACAAAAAAAAATCAGTAAGCGCTCAAACGTGAGATAGATAGTTTGCCGTGAGAGTTTTGCAGTGAGAGTATGAACTAACTTAGCTTTGTGTTGGCCTTTTGCGTAACGCGTAGCATATATCCCTTAAATCTAGAATCGCCACCAACAACTGAGGCAATCTGCACCCAGTCACCCATGAGCTGGAGAGTGTGTGGGGGGGGGGGGGCAAAAGGCCCCAGCATGATACTGTTCACGAGTTGCGACCTCCGCAAAAAAAAAGGCCAAAACCGAAAGCCGGCTAGAGCGGCCGCAAAAGTGGACTCACTTTCAAACCCACCCAACGAGTATTTTGCCTTCAGTTCACTACTTGCTGCTTAGTTTGCCGTATGCTTCGCACTTAGGGTGGAGTCACACAGCTCCGTACCGTTGCGTTTACGGGAGCTAAATTCTCTCTGGTGGCTATTTATAAGTTCTCGACGATTGTCTGTGCAAACTAAAGTTGATTGCTTGATTGCATTAAAAAGGAAAAAACAAAATTACCGGCTGAAAGTCTTCTTCAAATAAAACTAACCTTTTGAATCTGCTTTTGTTTTTCGGTCATTCGTCTTTTCTTCCTCTGCTCTAACTGTGCTTCTCGTTTCTGCGTGTATTCGGCAGTGACTCCGGCGAAGGGGTTGTTCGTTTCATCGTAACCCTCGTCTTGGAGATACCAGTCGCGATCAAGCCTATAAAAAGTACAAATCAGCTGACTGAATTGTGAGTCCTGAAGTGCTTATGATTCGACCTGAGTCCCCCTTACCCACCTAGTAGCATAGTAAATAGATTTGATTAAAGTGTAACTTAAAAGCCAACTTATTTTTGTGTCACTTAATTGGATACACTGAATCATCTGGATTCTGCAACGGATTTTTTTTTTATTTTACACTCTCTACTCTAGTTATGACGTTTAGAACATCTGCGGCCGTCCCCACAAACAATTCTACTATGACGCGGAAATGACATGTAAATTCCACTATTTGAAAATCGATTATTCGTGAACAGCGGAACAACGAAGTAACGCATCTTCAGCGGGTCTTCAAGCCAGTTTCAGTGAATGAGTGATGGGTAACTAGATTGTCATGTCCCAGTCCTTTTAGTCAAACTTTAAAGACCTATCAGAACCTGGATATACTAGTTATAATGGCTACCCAAGCTTCTGCTTGACACACTGGCGAAACTAAGCGGGGCGTGGAGGGGGGGGGGGAAGCTGCCCCCCACGAAAAATCCTGTCAGTAAAGCGGCAGTGTTTACTTGCTTTTATTATTCCTTTTCTCGCGATGAATAATCTGTAGCCACTGTAGTTGTATAATAGTTCTACGAAAAAGTTGGATCTAGTGATATTTAATAGTAACGAGTACTATCATTTAATGTGCCTCAGACTGGGCCAATCTTAAGTAGTAGTATTCAGTAGCATCCTGCCTTGCTCTAGCAGCATCCAGTCTTGCTAATAGTAGCATGCAGCAACACGGTAGCCTTGAAGTAGAAGCATGTAGTAGCATCAGTTAGTACTCGATGCTACTTTTTCGTACAACTTCATACTACTATTTTGAGATAAATTTTTCATCGGGCATACCGTCAAAAGCTCTGTGTGTTTGTTGGTGTGCTTGTTAGGGAATCGGCGGCGTGTGTCGGTGCAGAGAATGTGCGCGAATCGGGTTTCGCTACCGACAAGAGCTCTGACAGACACTTTCTTCGTCCCGTTTCTGATATCGACAAAGTCTTGTCGGTACATCAAGAAACTTGTTATTGGGGAAAAGTGATATTGTTACCAGCTTCCTGGAATGTCTCTAGTGGCCAATATTTCACTCAAATTGGCCAGACTACTCAAAACTGGCTACAATCGAGTTGCCCGCCGCCTATATAAACTAACAAAGATTTGTAGCGTGAGCCATGAACTTGTCTCCCGAAGGTGCTGTACACTGAATGAGATAGTGAGGCGATCTAAAGCGTCTTTTCACCAGCGAATTTTCTGGTCTGAGAATTTTCTTGTCAGGAATGCTGATTCTCTTTTCAGCTGTGAGGAGAGAGCGCTCCTCAGGGACGTGTGTCACCTTGGCCAGTCCGCGAGCATCTAACATTAATTAACACCTTCAAAACGAGCGTCAGGACTCTACAGCCGCCAAGGAATGATCCTTACTAGGTAATCCCTCTGAAGCATGCCCTCCTGATATCCATATCTTGGGCAACAAACTCAGCGATGAATTCGTCATGGTCAATGGTTTGAGGCAAGGTGGCCTACTTTCCCCAATTTTGTACGCGGTGTACGTGGACGGTCTAACTGAGAGGCTTCAAAAAGCATCAGTTGGGTGCATGATTGGTAACCGATCGTTCAACCACTTCTTATTTGCTGATGATTTAGTGCTTTTGAGTCCGACTGTTTTCGGGCTAAACAGGTTACTGGAGTTGTGTGATGTATATGCCGAGGAGTTTGATATTATGTTCAATACTAAGAAAACTTATGCTATGGCGTTTTTGCCTCCTAAATGCAAGGCACTTAAAAAAGACATTTTCCTTTCGGGTAGGCGTATTGAGTACGTAAGAGATTTCCGGTATTTAGGTTTTGTCATCAATGAATCTTTAAATGATGATAGTCATCTGCGGCAGACGATGGCCAGTCTATGCAAGCGTGGCAATGTTCTTATATGGAAATTTGGGATAACTTGTACTAGTGTTAAACTTTGCCTTTTTCGCACTTACTGTTACCAGTTATTTGGTATTGCGTTAGTGTTTAAGCACTCTGTTCGGACGGATTATGGGCTCAATGTTTGTTTCAATAGCATTTTCCGTCGTTTGCTAAAGTTGAGCCGCTTCGCAAGCATGTCACAATCTCTTGTTCTGAACAGATGCTGTACATACAAAGAGCTTAAAAGAAAAGCTACAGTGTCGCTTCTTAATAGGCTTTGGGATTCTGAGAATCCGCTAATTGTTACTGCTAGCAACCATATCCACCACAGTCTGCCATTGTGGCGACATCTTCTGTCAGTCCACACATTCCCAATGCGGTGAGATGTGGAATTTTGTTGTTTACTTGTCTTGTTTATTTTGTGTGTTTTTCTTTCTGTATGGTCTGTAGACTGAATTAAAAGATATTGACTGATTGATTGATTGATATCTTTACTAACACAACCTGAAACTTCTCCATCGTAAAAAACTTTCAGGCACACTAGTCTTACGTCCGACATGCTCGTCGCTTGATCATCAACTGGCTTGTCCGAGACCAAAGACAGTAAAAGTGGGAAAGACCGGAAACTCCCGTAAGCCCCATGAGTCACAACAATCAGCGCCGTTTAGCAGATGTTCTTTCGTTAAAAAATCGCTCTGTTGACAATTTCTTCCATCGCTTTCCGCAGAATCATCATCAAAGCACGTTTTGTTTATGATGAGCATTCTTTCTCCATTCAGATTTCCTCTTTAATTGGAATTAAAAAACAAGTAGGAAAAGAATAAATCGCTTTTTATGGAAAAAAATTTGAATTCACAATTTCGAATCAGTTAATGTTGACAGACATTGCCTACTCACGCCCTCTTGCTTTGATTATATTAATCATCTACCGCTGGAAACTGGACAAAGTCCAAACGCTAGGCAGCGTTCCAATCGATTTTCAGAGACCCGATTTTAGCGAAGTCACCGGTCTTTCCCACTATTATTGTCTTTGTCCGAGACCTCCGAGCAGCGGCATAGTGTTTTTGTTTGTGTGTGTATATGGCCTCTGGCTGAAGTAAAAGTTATTATTATTAAAAGGAAGCGTTTGTCGGTGCGCGGATTCCGTTTACAATACCGACAACAGCTCTGACAAACACTTTCCTCGTTCTGTTTCTGATACCGATAAACTCTCCGTCTATAATCAGGAAACTTCTTGTCTGGGACTGGGAATTGTTTGTCGGTGCGAAGATGATGAGCGTGTTCCACCCTTCTAACAATAGTTACTATTAGTTACTATTTCCGTTCCATCCTCACGAAAAGTTACTACGCTGACCGTTCCAACCTTCTCGAAATAGTAACTAATAGTTACTATTTGCTTACCATGCTCGGGAGCGTGGTAAGCGTAGTAACTACGCATCTCTGGAACGTGATTGGTCGGATTCGCCCCTGGCGTGAGATTCTGCTGGAAAATAGAAAAATCGTTCCAGCCTTGACGGCAGAAAGCCAGAATTCATGATGTCATGCGCAGTAACTACGGTAAGTAGGGTGGAACAAGCTCGATACAGACAAAAGCCTAGTCGGGAGTTGAACCGATGATCGGATCGAGATCCTGATTTCGGTTGTTTTTCATTTTCCGATACAATGACTTGGAAAAGTCTTGTCCGTAAAACGGGAATTCTCTTCTTTGTTCCGTTCACATCTAGAAACCATGAAAATCGTTCCGTGAAACTCAGTAATTGCGAATTCGTCACTTGGAAGAAGAGTTTTTGATGTGGTGACTGGAAAATTCTCGTCGGTAAATCAGAAAATGTTTTGGGTAAAACCACTAACAAACACTTTTCCGTTCCTTCCTGTTCCTTGAGGGTAAACCGACCACACCCACAAACATGTCTCATTGTTTTGTTCTTGAGCGATGTCTCTGTTCGCACCCACTAGCTGCACTTTCGGATTTATTTGGCTGTATATGGTAAAATCAATCCGGCCCACTTTATCCGATGACGTATGACTTTTAAATTCCCATCAGTAATACCCCTACCAACTCTTCCCACCGAGGCTGGATCAGGACAGCATCTCTGAATAACACACCCAGGTCATATGACCGCAGTATCGCCAAGTTTCATCTCAATCGCTCAACCCATTTGGTCCTTTTTCAGAAAGTGTCCAGGACCTACCTTAATCCCCCCCCCCTCACATCACTACCACCATGGCAAAAAGAGGTTAGGGCTTCTTCAACTCCAATCATCAAAATATCACACGAGTCGGAGCTTTACTGAAAACCGGTCCAGCCCCCCCCCCCCTTCCCCCGGACGTCTGATCCGTTTCGGGGCTTAAACTACAGTTCTAGGTCCCATGAATTTCGTACCTTTCAAGTTTCATCCCTATCCCTCCATCCGTTCGGCCCCTACGCATATTACAACATTTCCGAGACCTCCCTGCAACACCGTTCTCGGACGCTGATACACGGAACAGCCTGGGTAAGTTTCATTCGAATTCGAGCAGTTTTTGGGGCCTATGAACCCGCGTGGTTTGTGAGGCGCATCCGAAAATGTCGGGACACAGAAGCAGCAAATTTAGGGCATTTGCTCCTATCAGCCATCAAGTTTCCATGCCATCAAGTTTCCAAGCCATCAAGTTTTCATAAAATCGGATTTCCCGTTCACTTCACCTGTACTTTTATCCAACGCATCCTCATACCAAGTGTCAACAAAATTTCTCAGCCGGTTTGAGAGTTATCATGGTAACAGCGGACAGTCAAACCTTACGAAAGTCATAGGTCACTAACGTTTTGGGATCCTAAAAAGCAACTAAGTTTGTAAGCGAAAAACCCAGCCGCAATAAATCTTCAAGCCGTTATCTGTTAAAAGCATTTGTTACTACTTTTTTGGTCTTCAAGAGTATTGACTGCATACTACACTGTAAACAAAAATCTTGCAGTATTTGCTACTGGGATTAATCTTATCTTTATTGAGATAATATTACCCCTAATTCGGTTTAATCTTATCCCAATACAGATAAGATTAACCCCAGTAGTAAATACTGCATCCTTATTCGGAGAAACTTTTTACAGTGTATGTTCTTGGCCCCATGCGGTAACCATTGGTGCAAGGGAATGAACGGCAAAATTATTTTACAAAATAAAAAATCCGGATTGGCCAGAGCAAAATTAACACCAGGGAGTAGCGCCAATACCTATATTTATTCCAGCAATGTTTTCAACGGATACATCAGCTAAGATTCTTCACAAGCGATATTTCGGCCCTTCTTGGCAAGGGTCCTCGTCAGGCTTTCAGTCCTCTTGTTCAACTTCGGGGAAAGAAACAAACCTGTAATAATCACTTAGCTGAAATATCGCTTATGAAGAATCTTAGCTGATGTATCCGTTGAAAACATTGCTGGAATAAATGTTTCAAAGTCAGCTTGGGCTCAAAGAATATTTAGCCAATACCTATGCTTTCCATGTTTTGCAAATGGGCCATCCTCATAGCACCGCCCACTACGCTTGCGGCATTTACAGCGAGACAAACTTTTGTGTTTAGAAATTTCTAGTAAAGCGAAGGTGAGGCGTGCACACACCAAGGAAACAACGGAGGCTGTATTAATTTGTTTGCTGTGTTCAGAATATGAAGTTATCGGCGCCAGCGCTGGTGATAAACTGATTGAGTTTTAGCATCAGAATCAAAATCAGAATCGTTTTATTGTTCCCAATATTCGTTAAAATAGCCTTGGATGTCAAAACGTTAAATAAAAGCACGAAATAAAAACATTATAAGCACTATTGGTTTCTTCCCACTGTTGTGTCATGATCTTGTTTGCTTTCTGCTTCCAGGTTGTGGTGCTTAACGAAGTATGGTACAAATGATCTGCTATACCGCTGGCTGTGCTTAATCGGTGGATTCTGGAGAAGTGGGTCGCAGCGTTTTAATTTCTCCCCCGACGTGTGTTGCTGCTAGGAGTTTAAGCGGAGGCCGGTAGGATGTCTCGATGTACCACAGATCTGAGGCACTTTTTACCAAATGATATGGTGAGATGGTGGCGTCGCTCTGAGAGGGTTGAGATTCTGAGTTGTTTGGTGCTGTCCTCGTATGACACATATGTCTGCCCAAGTATGATTTTGCAGGATCGTTTCTGCAGAGACTCCAGTCTCGAGCTCTTGTCTTGTGAGAGCATGGGGTTCCATACGGGACAGGCATATTCAGTAACTGGTCTGATGTGATGTTAAATACGAGGTTAGCATTGCGTCCTTAGAGATGGTGAAGCTTCTTAACTTAAGCAAAAATCTTCAGCAGGTTTGACGTCTTCGATACTATTTTAGATACGTGCGTTTCCATACTGAGATTGTCGTCCAGATGGAGTCCAAGCCCGATGAAAAATTTGAAGCCTGCGTAGTAGTATGGTAGTAGTACGAAAAAGTTGTATGTAATACTATGTAATAGCAAAGAATACTATCATTTAATGTGCCTCAGACTGGTCCAATCTTATTTAGTATTATCCAGTAGCATCCTGTCTTGCCATAATAGCATCCAGTCTTGCTAATAGTAGCATATAGTAGGCTACCGTGCAGTAACACGGTAGCCTTGAACTAGAAGCATGTAGTAGCATCGTTAGTACTGCATGCTACTTTTTCGTACTTCATAGTACTATTTTGATATAAATTTTTCATCGGGAAGGTCTTGATAGTTTTGCTGGATCCTAGGACCTGGTCGGGAGGCGGGGTCTTCTGTTTGGGTACTTTTTTCTGAACTTACCGTCAGTTTAAGTTTTTCAGGGACGTTCACTGTCGCAGTGGCGCTAGTGTCACTGCCATTCCAATGTGTGTCACTTTTTTCAAGTCTTGGCGCTACTCTATAGTGTTATTTTGCTCTGGGATTGGCTCTATTCATAACAAAAATCCTCGAACGCTTTATAATCAAATCTAATTATCTCCTGACAATGGCCGAAGGGACTTTGTCCTTCACCTACACAAGATATTATGAACAATAACTATTATCCAGTTATCTTCTAATCTATCTAACATTATATATTTTCTTTATTTTTTTGCATAATTTAACTACTGTTTAAATTTAACCATTCAGAAATTACAGATAGATAGATAGATTTATTAATTGCTAAGCAGCCCGAGGGCCATGGCAACAAAAAATCGCAAAAAAGTATCATATACTAGAAGAAAACGCACAAAACAAAACAACACAAAAGAGAAAATCTCCTCCTTAATCTTCCTATTCTCTAATAAGTTTTCAATTTACTAGATACTATCTTACGAATGCATTCACGGCTTATTGCAATTCCGCATAAGGCCCAGACACACATACTGAGACTCTCTTGTGATTCACCGTCAGCAGTAGACAAGGTTTCAGAGCAGAGCAAAATAACACTAGAGAGTAGCGCCGAGATTTGGACAAATTGACACACACTCAAATAGCAGCGATGCTAGCACTACTAGCGATAGAGAACGTCCCCACTGAAACTCATTCAGTCGTTCACCAACGCTTACTCCGATAGCTTCATATTCTAAACATTGCAAAAAAAATTCTACAGCCTCTATCGTTTCCTTGGTGTTTGCAGGCCGCACCATTACTTTACTAGAAATTTCTTAAGCTGCAAGTTCGTCTCGCTTTAAATGCTACAAGCGTAGTGGGAGGCGCTATGAGTATGGGCCGTTTGCAAAGCATGGAAAGCATAGGTCTCGGCGCTACTCCCTATTGTTGTTTTGCTCTGTTTCAGAGTCTTCCTTCTATAAAAGTGCCAAAACACTGAAAGGACAGCATATTCATTCATTTCCTTCACATTTATACTCGGGAAGTAGCTAGCCTCTTTGCTCACCCCGTGAGACGGTTCGTCAGCGCCGGGATTCTTAACTGCCTTCCGTCACCATCATGAACTATCGTTGAATAAAGCAATGTCATACCTCGTATTTCTGAATGTCGGACTGGTTCAGGTTCTTTAATTTCTGAAACACTTCGTAACAATATATTTCGATTGCTGGGGGCCGGCAGGGATACGAGCTCGTTAGCTCGGCCCCATAAATCGGAATATCGGGATGCGTTCATCTCATCCCATTTGTACATAAACCTTGATTTTTAGAGCACACTAGTTGTTTGGTTATCATGCCCTTGAGCAGGGCACTCTAACAGAAAAACTGAACTGAAAATGTAATTTTTCAGACAGTTTTGCAGTTACCATGGTATATGGTTGCTTGTCAAAAAGGACGATTCCGAACTTGGACAACTTGGGCAAACAAACTTACTCCAGTCGCATCATTAGTGCCAATCTTCTTCAACTCCAATTTGAAACAATACAAATAAGCTCCGTGTTTGTTATGATCAAAGTGAGATGACTTTTAGAGATACCACAGTAGCTGGCCAGACACACAGTAACTACAATACGACTTTTGACCGTCGTATCGAAACCATGGTATCTGCAAAAAATCTGTGTAGCCCCGTGTCGATCTACAAGAGGTCTGTTTGGAGGCCAAAAGTAGAACAAATGAAATTATTTCTAGTTTTTCCTTACTGAACGTGTCCGAAAGCTCCGAAACGAACGAAAATGCTGAATTAATTCAGCATTTTATGCAGCATTTCGCTTTCGGACTTAAATTTTCGCTGAATTAATGCAGCATTAATTCGGCATAAAATTCATCGACAAATTCAGCAAGAATGCTAAATTTTCATGAAGAAACTGAGGAGTATGGCGATTCTCTCAGTGTTTTCGGCGGCAAACGTAACAAATTCAAAAAGACAACTGACAATTCGGCAAAAATACCAAATTTAAGACAACTGGCGATCATGGTCAACGAAGAAAGGAAAGATAAGAAGGTTGGATATCAGTAGCTCATCCATTTTGTCAGCTTTACACAGCTAATTCTTTTTTCGTCTTCTTCTTCCTGACTTAAATTTTGGTATTCTAGAAGTGTCAGAGAAGAAAGAAAGGTAACAGATTGATTTCGTACAAAAAAAAAAAAAAGAAAATGCAGCATTAATGCAGCATTTACAGCACCAAAAAGCTTTCGGACACGTTCATTCTCTACTTACTGATCCTGGTTTTCCACCCATTCTTCTTCCCCTTCATCTCCTTCCGCCGGGGTCGCACCCACACCTCTTCTGTCTTTCGCCCATTTGTTAGCTTTGTACGTAGGAGTTAAAAGGGGGGTTTCAGAAGATTTGTCGTTCCAGGGTTTCTTAAACGACCTGCAAAACCAAATTTGTTAACGATAATTTATCCCCTATGGCATAAGAATTGCTAGAAAATGGCTAACTAAAAAAGTAATAGAAGGAACGTAAATCGAAATCAACAGTCTTAAAGCCATAATATTATTCGATTACAGACCCAACAATTATCTTGATCTGACAGGTTCTTCGCCTTAAAAGTAAACAAATAGTCTGAAACAAAATTTTTACTTTATCACCCCAGAGATACTCTTATTGCCGTCACAAGTGGAGCTTTGGTCCATTGTGAACAGAAATACATCAGAACCTAGAGGTACCAGGGGTCAATATTGGATGAAAGGAGGAGCAATCACAGCAACAGGAAGTGGGTGATACAGCCCTGATTTATGGTGCCCCGTGGTTCGTGGTACCCGCTCTCCCCTATCCTAACTCGAAAAAGTGTCACAAACCGGACCGACCGACGGACGGAATTGCGATCAGTATCTGGCACTTGAGCCAGAGGCTGCAAGTGCCATAGAAATCTAACAGTATGGGGTACAGGACTTTCAACTTTGAGACTAAATTGTCGGCTTTTGGTAACCATTCTGAGCCAGTGAGTTGCTCACGTCAATCTGGTTTCTTCTTGCTGGTAAAGTAAAACTTTGCAGAAGAGTTTCTTGATAACGAGCTTGAAGGCTTCGAAGTTTGTAAGTAAAGACGGAGTCTTGCGTCCTATTGGTCGGTTTTGACGCGTTTTTATGGCACTTGACTTCCGGCCAAGTGCCATATACCGATCACTTTTCCGTCGGTCGGTGGGTCGGTTGGTTGGTCGGTCCGGTGATCGCGAGTTAGGGTACTTCCAGATGTGCTAGGAAGATCAAACTTGGCAAGCCTATCAGAGACCCGACCAAACTGACTAGGAAATAGTCACTTACCATATTCGACCATCATGCGGGGGAGTGGAGGGAGGGGGAATCCGGAATATTAAGGCATGCGTAACTTTTGAACGGTTCATCGGATCTAAATGAAACTTGACATTTGGAAAGAACACATGCCTCACATGTCCCTACGTCCGAACCGGATCCGACCACTGTGGGAGAGGGGGGGGGGGTACCGGAAATATCGTGACACGCTTAGAGTCGAGGGATTGGGATGAAACTTGGAGGGAAGAACAAGCATTTACCTTGATACATCGTTGACATAACCAGATCGGATCCAGGCACTGTGTGGGGGGGGGGGGGGGGAGGATGGATGCCGGAATTTCGGTTGTCGCGGGTTAAAGTACTTCCAGATGTACTAGGATGATGAAACTTGGCAGGCATATCAGGGAACCCAACAAGCTGACTTGGAAATAGTAATTTCCCCAATTCGAACATCGTCGGGGGAGTAGAAGAAGGGGGGAATCCAGAATATTGAGGCATGCGTAACTTTCGAACGGGTGATCGGATCTGAATGAAACTTGATATGTGGAAAGAACACATGCCCCATATGTCCCATTTTACGTCCGGACTGGATCAGACAACTAGGGGGGGGGGGGGGGGGTCGAGGGAGTGTCCCGGAAATATCGTGACACGCTTAGAGTGGAGGGATCGGGATGAAACTTTGTGGGAAGAGAAAGCACATATCTTTGATGGATCGTTGACATAACCAGATCGGATCCGGGCACTGTGGGGGCGGGGGATTCTGGGTCCCGCATTTTCAGTTATCACCGGTTAAGGTACTTCCAGATGTGCTAGGACGATGCTATTACCTACTGCGTATGCTTGCAACTGCCATATGAGCTTTCAGCTCTTGTTTTTAAATCCGACCAATAGGAGGCACGAAACTTTTCTACACAGGTGTATTGTTACAATTAAGAAACAGCCAGCGAACTGTTTCCAACAATTTACAGGCTTAGAACAGTTATCAAACATGGATAAACCACTCAAAATCACACAAAACCTATGCCTAGAAGATCGGTAGAAACTTATTTCGCACCCCATCTACAACGAGTGTCTCCCTCCCCCATACAACAATGTAAAAGAAAGGCAAGAGCGAGCAGTCTCTGCCAAGGTCCCAATTCCAACCAGTAGCGGCCGAACAGAGCCGTTACCAAAATAGTTGTATGCCCAAGATTGTTGAAATTTCAAATAGCCTTTGACCATTTGTACGTACTTTTAAATGTACATATTGCCAAATGTTATACTGCCAAATTTGTGCGTGACAGTACTCACCAATTTTGGTTTTGTAACCGTTGAAGTGTGAGCGAATAAATTACTATTCTATTCTACACATTCTATACCTCGCAATGTTAAATTACTCCTTTTCTACCCTTTTTCGTTTTCGTCGGGTAGGCTCCAATCTCTCTATTATAATATCCCCAAAGAGGAAACTGACGAAGAAATAGACGATTATAATCGCCGGGAATTCCCTTGCCCTTACCTCTCTGACTTTTCATTTAGTGACCAATCTTGGCGTCTTGAGGATCTAGAGGGCGTTGAAGCGTCCCAAGTGGAATATTTCCCTGGCGTGTCTTCTTCATCCCAGCCGGACCTCCCCGGCGAATCTGGAAGGAAATAGGACATAAGCTTTCGTGATCTTCTCAGGAAGCGCTGATGAGAAGAGATATAAGAAGTAGAAATGGACCACCCATGCCCACAGCCAGGATTACTTTCTTTACGGTTCCACACTAAAACCTTTCCCCAGAAAAATTCTCATTAGCACTCAGTGTCTAGGATCAGGGGATTACGATTAGCTTTTTGAGACCCTAATCTTTCGCGTGGGATTAGCTTGTTTGAGCTTCCAGTTTAAGTTTCAAGACCTCTTTTTTGTTTAATTGATCCTAGGTTAAAGTTTAATTCAAAAGCCCGCTTATTTTTACACTTAATTATATAGACTATGCCAAGGGAATTTTTTTTTATTGGTACCCCAAAACGTAGACGATTTCGTGGCTGGGGGGGGGGGGTAAGCTTTAGGGGCGAAATAAATATTTTCTTAAGGCTAGACTTTGATTTCGGTAAGGAGACACACCGGATCCATTTCTGAAACTTATTTTCTCGCCGGTCAAGTAGTTCGTCCGGAATCCGGCCAAAACCGAAAAATTTCTTAAATGTAAAAGTTTTATCTTAAGTTGACAGAGGTACTATGCCACTTACTTTTAACAGCTGTTCTGGGAGTTCCTGGCTCGTCCATCCTTTTCGGCGTCTCCCAGTACCTTCCAGACACCCTTTCTCCTCTTCTTGAACTTCCGTCCCCTCGTTCACTTCTCTCACTCTGACTCCCCCGCTCCCTCCGATCGCTCCTGTCTCCTCTCCTTTCAACCCCTTTCCGGTCACGCTCTTTTCTCTCACTTCTATCCAGGTAATGCTCCTCATCCCTATCCCGCCGCTTGTCTTTGGTTGAGACGTGGAGCCCCTTCTCTCTATCCCGGTCCCGTCGCCGTTCAAGACGCTCCTGATACTCCCTGGAGGGACCACCTGTATATGTCGGTGTTTCCTCGTTGTAGGGGCGGTAATGTCTGGAAATTAAATATTCATTGAGTTTCTGAGTGATTCTAATCGTACATTTCCGTGATATCTCTTGGTTCCTTGAGGATAAACCAATACTCACCTTGGAAAATCTTTGTAAGTTAGCTTTACTGGGAGTTTGGATCGATTTACTGGAGTTCAGATGAACTAAATTTCAAGCATAATACACACCAGATAATAACAAGAGCTACGAGCTCATATGGCACTTGTTACGAGTAGGTGATGCGAGAAGCGAGAAAGTGAATCTGACCATTTTTCCGGGAATTCCAATACCCTCCCCACCGTGCTCGGATCCGGTCCAGACCCTACACTATGTCATCAAAGGCAGACAATCTCTCTACTTTCCAAGTTTCATTCAAATCACTTCACCTGTTTAACCCCTATGCGAGCCACAACATCCCCCCTCCTCCCCTACTACGTCCGAATAGGACTCGGACACATACTAACATCTCTTCTTCCCGTCCGTCAAGTTTAACTCGAACAGGAGCATATCTGCAAATTTCCGGCTTCCACTTCATCCTCCTCTTACCGTGGTCGGATCCGGTTCGGACGCCAAACGACAAATCTAGGCCACATAAACTTGGTGCTGTCCAAGTTGCATTCCAGTCTAACCATCCGTTTGTTCTTTGTGTATGCCACAAATTTTCCAGACCCCTCCCCCCCCCCCTGACCTGGCCCCATGGGTTCGTACACATGCTTTGCATATCTAGGTCATCAATTCTTATCACCCATAAAGTTTCACTTGAATCGGACAATTTTTTCGCAACCTACGGAAGTCAGTAATTTCCGGATTCCCCCTCCCTCTACTGCCCGAAAAATGGTCGGATCCAGGAACGGAAGTCTTCCTAGGCCATTGTGTCGGGTCCTTTGGTCTATTTGGTCGGGTTACTATTATGCCTGCCTAGTTTTATCGTCCTTAGCACATCTGGAAGTATCCTATCTCGCGATCACCGGAATTCCAGGAAATCTACTCCAACTCCCCCCAAAGAGCCCCGACATGGTCTGGTTCCTTCAAAAACGTATATAATGCTTATGCTTTTTATTCCCACCAAATTCCATCCCGATCCCTCGACACTAAGCGTTTCATAAAAATTCCGGTGCCCCTGTTACGACGACTGTATTTGTACGTGAAGAAGCCTGATGTTATGGCGAGGGCGTAGTAGTGGAGTAGTAGAGGGGTGTCAAATCAGAGTCTGTGAACTTCCGCCGTCGAAAAGCGAAAGTTTGTCTCGTAATTTTTTTTTTTTTTTTTAATGTACCGTATCTTCAAACACTTTTTCATTGCATTTCGTTATTTGTCGTCAAAGTTCGACAGGCAATGACGATCGCAGTACTCCAGTATCAAGCATGTCTTTTAACGTGAAAACTACTTCTTTTGATGTCAATTCAGAACAAATCTACATTGCGCCTATTTTATTGTGAATGGCCGCTACTTTTTTGTCAGAAAGACCTGTGATCTCAGGTAGCCTTACTTTTAAGTGAAAAAGGCGCTCTGCTCATCTTCTATTTGACGAACGATGTTTCATTTAGTTGGCGTTTTAGGATGAAATTCTTTGGGAACTGAAACACGTTAACAAGCTAGAACTTGTACGGTAAATTTTTTCGGAAAGTAGACAGATTAAAAAAAAATTCGCATGCGGCGCTTAGTTCAACCTGTCGTGGGTACAGTCGTTGGAAGCTACGGTTTTTTAAGCGAAAGATGAAATGAAAAGCCGAATATGTGAATTTAAACAGACATATTTAAATCAAAGGACTAATCCCAACTAATGCATTATAGTTAGTTTTACACCGGTTCTATTCTACTCTGACGAGAAATGTACACCTTCGCCACGAAGCGGAAACGGCATGTTTGTCGGCAATTTTAAGTACGTCGGCACAAACTGGATTCCCCCTCCCCCCACCCACTTCCCCAACGATGGTCGGATCGGGTAAGTAACTATTTCCAAATTAATCGACTGCCGGATATGCATGCCAAGTTTCGTCGTCCTATCTCACCTGGAAGTACCTTCACCCCGGATCACCACAATTCCGGAAACCACCCTCCAACTCCCCCACAGCAACCAAATCTGGTCCAGTTCTGTCAACGATGTCCCTAGGCCTTGTGCTTGTTCCTCTCACCAAGTTTCATCACGAGCACTCCAGTCTAAGCGTGTCACAAGATTTTGGGTTGCCCCCTTCGACTCCCCCCACCTCGGATCTGGTCCGGACTTGAGATGGGACATCTGTGACACTAGATCTTTCCGAATATCAAGTTTGAGTAAGATCCAATCACCTAACTTGCAATCGTGGGACCGACCGACAGACAGACCGACGGAATTGTGATCGGTAAATGGCCGAAGGGTTAAGTGACGTAAAAATCAGAAACACAAAAAGATTCCGCTGTAGTTGAATGCTCGTTTTGAGGCAGGTCTATTAAACATTCAGAGGGTCGTCGAGGAGAGTAGAGACACAGGTATCCCTGAGCTGAACTCAATTCAATTCATTTGTCAGTCACATATGGAGAGTAGACAAAATTTAATAAAATATGAATAATAGGTCTGCAACCATACACTTCCACAAATTCTACATTTAATTCATTCTCAACCTAGGGTTTGAAGTACACCCTGGCATTTTTGTCTTTTTCATAATACTCCGTACTTTTTATTTTACACTTTACGGGTAATACGTTACATACGTACATACGTTCAGGAATATTGGTAGCTTAAAGCTATGGCTTCAAACAAGAACACCTGAACAATAATTTAATTAACCCCTCATAAACAAACATGAGAATTGTTCCAAACTCATATTAAAGCCGCGTTTGGAAACCGTGGAACGATCTCCCACTGGAAACCTTAGAACCCCTGCCTATGTTTCTTCTACCTTGTATAGCCTTGAATCTAGGTGTAATTCCTAAACCTAGCAGCTACCTAGACCTGCCTAGAAACCTAGCAGATGAGGACCTAGCAAGCCATTAAAATGGAGTCATTCATGGTAATGCTTATAAAATGTGGAAGATTCTTAATGGTAATTCTACTTACCTATCACCTGGTTTGGCATTTCTCTTATCTTCTTTATCCTGTCTGGGTCTCTTGGTCTGATTTTCTAATTCTTCCGTTTTTTCTTTTCTCTTGGTTTCTGGAAGAATATTTATTATGTTCATTCACCTCTTTACCTTGCCTATGAGCAGGAGCAGCTTGCCTATGAGCAGATTGACAGCCTGACGAGGACCCTTGCCAAGAAGGGCCGAAATATCGCTGATGAAAAATCAGAGCTGACGTATCCGTGTAAACATTGTTTGAATAAAAGGGGTGTCACGACTGGGGGAGGGGGAACGCCCCCCCCCCAATGGTGTCGGCCAGTCGGTAAAAAATAACTGAGTCAGCGCGAAGCGCCGCGATTTTTCCTCAAAACAGTTGATTTTTTTCATGAAAACAGTCGGTTTTTCTGAAAATTGGTCGATTTTTCGTCAAAATTTCGGTTTTTCTGAAAATCAGTGGATTTTTTTGAAAATCAGTCGATTTTTTTCATTTTGGCTAGAAACACGAGGCCTATGAGTATCTTAAATCTTTTTTAGAACAAGAGCTACGAGCTCATATGGCACTTGTTACGAGTAGGCAGTACAAGAAAGTAGACGAGAACGTGACATAATACACCCGCCATCCAAAAATGCGGTTCGGAAATAGAAGTAGGATATTTTGTTTCACTCACTTCTGAGCAGTTCCGGCATCGTCTCGATTATCAAATGCACATGACTGTTCAAACTTCCAAGTTTCAGCCTAATAAATCCACTAGTTTGATCCCTAGACGTGCTACAATATTTCCGGTACACCCTCCATCTCCCCCTACCGTGGCCGAATCTGGTTCGGACTAAAAAAATGGATCATTTAAAGTATCTTCTTTTATACCACCTATCAAGTTTCGGTCGAATCTGAGCATTTTTGGAAAATTCTGGTACCCCCTCCCTCCACCAACGTTGTCGGATCCGGATCCTTGCCCAAAATACGGCATCTAGGGTATATGCTCTCTCTAAGTTCTATGTTTCATTTAAACTGATGCACTCGTTTGACTCCTATGCGAGCCTCAAAGTTTCCGGCAATCTCCCTTCAGTTCCCGCCACTGTGGCCGAACAGGACTTGAAAACATAAACGTCATATCTCCTAATTCCCTCTTCCTGTCCATCAAGTTTCACTGAAATTGGAGCATAGCCTATCTGCAAGTTTCCAGTACCCCCCCCCCCCTACCTTGGCCGCATCCGGCCCGGACGCCAAATAACAAATCTAGGCCGCATAAACTCGGCACTGTCTAACTTGCATCTCATTCGGGCCATTCGTTTGGTTTTTGTGCATGTCAAAAGTCCCCCCCCCCCCCCAATTCCCCCAACCGTGGTCGCATTTGTCCGAACGCATCTTTTACATGTCGAGGCCATCGATTCTTATCACCCATTTGTTTGACCCTAGTTGGTCGTATCCTAGTTTAAATAAATAAGTCAATTAAGTCGGGTCTCTAATATGCCTGCAAAGTTCTCGTTAAAGAAAACATCAGTGGCACCCTTTGATGTTCCAGTAGCCATTGCTAAAGCTTTTGCGAAAGAATTGGCGTTTCCTCTTCATATTATTTACAATAATATCACCAAAACTGGATATTTCCCCAAAAAGTGGAAAATTGGCTTCATCACTCCCATTCCGAAAAAGGGAGCAGCTAATGATTTCTCTGGTGTGAGGCCGATCACTGTTACATCAATTTTTAGCCGAATTTACGAGAGCTTTGTTGCTTCTTGGCTAAAAAAATATCTCTCGGAAGTCATCGATAAGAGGCAATTTGGTAACATCCCGAAGTGTTCAACTGTTCACTATCTCGTTAGTTTACTTGATTTTGGGAAATGGATAAATCTAATTGCAATAGATTTTAAAAAAGCTTTCGATCTTGTAGATCACAAGATTTTGCTGGAAAAAATGGCAGAGAAAAATATTCCTGAATATCTTATTAATATCGTAAAAAGCTTTCTAACAAACAGAGAACAAATCGTAAAATATAAAAATAATTTTTCTTCTTCTTTACCGATTTTTTGCGGTGTCCCGCAAGGAACAGTGATCGGTCCTTTATGCTTCCTCCTCATGATCAATGAAATAGCTGTCGGGCTGGAAGAAAGATGGAAGTATGTAGATGATCTTTCCCTAGCAGAGGTAGTATTTGGAGCGTGTAAAAGTCAAACTTTCAATTATATTGAACAAGTTACCTCTGAAGCAGCAAAATTAAATATGGTGGTAAATAAAGATAAATCTTCAGTAATGACATTTTCATTTCTCAAGAAAAGCCTACCTGAATTCGAACCACCTATAGACCCAAACCTCCTCTGTAACAGCAGTACCCTGCTTGGGGTAGTGATCTCTTCTGATCTAACTTGGCATGAAAACACAAGATTGATTGTAAAAAAGGCAAATGGTGCTATCCAAATGCTGAAGACTCTAAAGAAATTCCGGGTTCCTAAGGATAAACTAAAATTAATTTTCTGCATGTTCATCCGCCCACTAGTAGAATATGCATGTCCTGTTTGGCATTTCGCTCTTACAAAAGAAGAAAGTGATAAAATTGAACGGGTTCAGAAGAGGTCGCTACAAATCATCTACGGAGGTTCCCCACTGCCTTACTCTTTTTATCTAAAAGAATACAAACTTGACCCCCTTTTTGCCCGTCGAGAGAAACTGTGCCTAAAATTTGGCTCAACCCTCCTCCTCCACCCCATCTACAAGAACTTCCTCCCGCCCCCCTTTGTCCCCCTCAGATCCCGACTCCCCAGAGAGGCGGCTGCGAAAGTTCCAAAACTGACACCGGTTTACTCCAGGTCACAGCGTTATTCTCGAAGCTTTGTGCCGAGTTTTGTTCGTACTTTTAACAATTCGTAACTTGTGCGTTTTATCCTATTCTTTTTGTTTTTCTCGTTGACAAATCTTTCTTGTATTAATTGTTTGACTAAAAGATACCATATTTGGGCTATGCCTATGAGAGACTGTATCTTGTTTACATTAAATGATTTGATTTTGATTTGATTTGAAGTTTCATTGTCTTAGTACTTCTGCAACTATTCTAACCCCCGACTACCGGTATTCCAGGAAACCCCCTCTAACCCCCCCCACAGAGCCCCGAAACCATCTGGCTCCGTCAAATTCGGATCTAGGCCTAATGCTTCTTCTCTCCATTAAATTCCGTCCCAATCCCTCTGCTTTAAGCGTTTCTTGAGTTTTCCGGTCCCCCCCCCCCATCCCCACAGATATAACCCGACCCGACCCGGACTTAACACTGAACATCCGAGGCAATAGCTCTTTCCATCATACAAGTTTCATTCAAATCCGATCACCCGTTCAAAAGTTATACACGCCACTAGATTCCGGACTCCCCATCCATCCACTCCCCCCCACTATGGTCGGATCGGGGAAACGGCTGTTCTCAAGTGAACCTGTTCGGGTCCCTGACATACCTGCCAAGTTTCATCGCCCTAGCACATCAGGAAGTATGCCGAACTCGCGGGATCGCTAGAAATCCGGACCCCCCTCCCCTCCCCAACTCCCCCAAAGTGCCCGGATCTGGTCCGCTTATATCAATGACGTATCTAGGACTTGTGCTTGTTCTTCCCACCAAGTTTCATCCCGATCCCTCCACTCTAAGCGTTTCTCAAGATTTCCGGTTCCCTCCTCCAACTCCCCCCAGTGTCATCGGATCCGGTCCGAATTTATAGTGGGACGTCTGAGACACGAGGTCATCCTAAATATAAAATTTCATCAAGATCCGATTACCCGTTCAAAAGTTATACACGCCACTAGATTCCGGACTCCCCATCCATCCACTCCCCCCAGTATGGTCGGATTGGGGAAACGGCTGTTCTCAAGTGAACCTGTTCGGGTCCCTGACATACCTGCCAAGTTTCATCGCCCTAGCACATCAGGAAGTATGCCGAACTCGCGGGATCGCTAGAAATCCGGACCCCCCCCCAACTCCCCCAGAGTGCCCGGATCTGGTCCAATTATATCAATGACGTAAATAGGACTTGTGCTTGTTCTTCCCACCAAGTTTCATCCCGATCCCTCCACTCTAAGCGTTTCTCAAGATTTCCGGTTCCCTCCTCCAACTCCCCCCAGTGTCATCGGATCCGGTCCGGATTTATAGTGGGACGTCTGAGACACGAGGTCATCCTAAATATAAAATTTCATCAAGATCCAATGACTCGTTCGCAAGATAAAAATACCTCAAATTTTGGCTTCCCCCTCCCTCCACTCCCCCTCCCAGATGGTCGGATCGGGGAAATGACTATTTCCTATTTAATCTGGTCGGGTCCCTGACATACCTGCCAATTTTCAGCGTCCCAGCACATCAGGAAGCACCAAACTCGCGGGATCACTAGAAATTCGGACTTCTCCCCCGCCCCCCAACTCCCCCAAAGTGAGCGGATCCGTTCCGGTTACATCCGTCACGTATCTAGGACTTCTGCTTGTTCTTTCCACCCAGTTTCATCCGGATCCCTTCACTCTAAGTGTTTTCCAAGATTTCCGGTTTCCCCCTCCAACTCCCCCCAATGTCACCGGATCCGGTCTGGATTTAAAATGGAGCGTCTGAGACATGACGTCCTTCCATATATCAAGTTTCATTAAGATCCGATTACCCGTTCGTAAGCTAAAAATATTTAAGTTTTCCTAATTTTCCGGATTCCCCCTCCCTCCACTCCCCTCCAGATGGTCGGATCAGGAAAGCAACTATTTCTTATTTAATCTGGTCCAGTCCCTGATATGCCTGCCAAGTTTCATCGTCCTAGCTTATCTGGAAGTGCCCGAACTAGCAAAACCGGGACCGACAGACCGACTGACGGACAGAAATTACAATCGCTATATGGCACTTGGCCGAAGGGCAAGTGCCATAAAAACGGTAATTTACAAGATAAAATGCTGACGAACGGCCATTGTTCTACAATTTGCCCCAAATTCTAATTACCTACGTCGGGACTATTTCAGGACTTCCTGGCAGCCATATTTTGAGCCATGTGCCTTTGTTTGAGTGCATGGGATGCCCCAGCAAATTAATTATAAGAGAAAAACGTGAATATGATCTTCAAGTGACAAGACCCATAAATTTGGTGGTGCTGTCCCCTGCTGCCTTTTACTCCTTGGTATCAACACTTTTTTAAAAGCAAGTTCAGTTACTTTTTCTATAGATGAATTTATATGTAGCCTAGGCTAATATTAATTATAATATAAATTAGTTAGGACATTTTACTGCTGGCCTTATTAAATAAATAACTTAGTCCTGAATGCAGAGGTGTATTTTAAATATTTTTGGAAGCTGTTTCAGATAGTAGGAAACCGAACAAGACCAAAGGTTTCGACGGGGTCCCAAAGATCTGGTATTTGATCCAGACAACTGAGTCTAGTCTTTACCAGATCCAGTCTTCGCCAGGCTAACCATCAGAGAAAACCAACTTCAGATATACCTCTACAAGCCATATCTATTTTGACGACACTGACCGAAAGTTCCTGTTTTACTTCTGCCAAATTTCTTATTTTGGCCGAATTCCGGGTGAACTAATTGTCAACGTATATCCTTATCTCTATAAAGAACATCTAATCAACTTCAAATAAAACTTTAACTTATAAAAAAATCCGATTACATCCGGATTCCGGACGAATTATATGTCCGGGTAAAAAATGATTGTCATATACAGACTCAGCATCTCTTCTTACACCTCTTGGGGTAAAAAGACTTTTGCTTTTAACAAATTTTCCGGTTTTGGCCGGATTCCGGGCGAACTAGTTGTCCGGCTACAAAGTACTTTTCACATAAGTGTTCAGTATGTCTTCCTACCCCTAAATCGATCATCTAATCAACTTCAAATAAAACTTTTACATTTAACAGACTTTCCGGTTTTGGCCGGATTCCGGGCTAACTACTAGTTCAGCGAAAAAAAGGTTTTCATCATAATGTTCAGCATGTCTTCTTACCCCTAAGTCGAACATCTAATCAACTTCGAATAAAACTTTTAGTTCTAAGAATTTTTCCGGCTTTGGCCGGATTCCGGGCGAACTACTTGTCCGATGACAAATTGGTTTTCACCATCGTGTTCAGCATATCTTCTTATCCCATAATCGGCTATCACATTAGCTGTTTAAAAATATTTTGTTTGCAACTTAATTTAAACCCCCTCCCCACCCCTAAATGTAGGGCTACAAAGCCCATCTACGAACTTGACCTTACCCTTGACCCAAAGAACCCTTACACCGAGTTTCATCAAAATCGCATTCTCTTCGACAGTTATCGTCCTTACAGACAGATCGACAGACAGACATTTTTGCGATGTCATGGGTATGCGATGTCATGGGTCACTTACGTTTTGGGATCCCAAAATCCAAATAAGAAAAATTCGCAGCAATTTTTATTTTCAGTACAGAAAAGTTTGCAAATTCGCGCTACTGCCAACAGCTCTTTTTGTGGCTACCCTACTTATACCCAATCTTCAAACAAGATTTCAGATTTTCTTCCAAAAAATTTATCTGGCCTGAAAAGGAACCAAAAATTTGACAAACATACTAGAATGAAACTAATAAAATGGTTTATATACTAGAGAAATAAATTTGGCTTCAATAAATGTTCCTTAAGCCCAAGCTGACTTTCAACTTCGTCAACTTCGGGGAAGGAAAAAAACCTGTAATAATCAAAGTTGACCCGGAAGATCGACAGCCTGACGAGGACCCTTGCCAAGAAGGGCCGAAATATCGCTGATTAAGCATCGTAGCTGACGTATCCGTTGTATAAATTATTTGAATTTTTGCTTCAAAGGGTT
This sequence comes from Branchinecta lynchi, assembly GCA_023053575.1. Lineage (NCBI taxonomy): Eukaryota > Metazoa > Arthropoda > Branchiopoda > Anostraca > Branchinectidae > Branchinecta > Branchinecta lynchi. The sequence continues at coordinate 21,488,054 of JAKZAP010000011.1, read as the reverse complement.
CTGAAGGGTCGGAGCCCAAGAGCAAGAAGTTTTTTGGATTGGATTAGTAAAACATATTTTTATTTTCAAAAGATACAGCCTCATTGTTACCTGAGCTCGTATTCCTTGCTGTAATTTACAAAGTGATGCAAAAGGTAGAGCTACGGCAATTAATAACCAGAAATCCCTTTTAAAGGGATCCCCCCCTCCACCCCTCCCCTCAAAGAAAGAAACAAGACCAAAGGTTTCGATGGGATCCCAAAAATTCAATATCTGATCCAGACAACTGGGTCTTGTCTTAGCCAGATCCAGTCTTCGCCAGACTCCTTGAACATGTTTACAATTAAAATTCAGAAACTGATTAAGGCCAAATAGCTAATCACCTGAGAAAATCAAGTTCAGATTTGGATTCAGCATGTGTGTTTACCCCTATAAGTCATATCTGTTTTGACGAAAACTTCCTGCCACTTCTGCCAATTTCCCGGTTCCGGCTGAACTCCAGAACTACTTGTCCGGCGAAAAAAGAAAGCTCAAAGACCAAATCAGGGTATCTTCTTTCCCCAGTAATGAACATCTAATCAACCTCAAATAGAAATTTAGCTCATAACAAATTTTCCGATTCCAGCAGGATTCCGGTCGACTATATGTCCGGGTAAAATAAGATTGTCATACAGCGACTCAGCATCTCTTCTTACCCCTAAATCGCTTATCTAATGAACTAGAAATAAAACTTTGACTTCCAACAGTTTTCCGGTTTTGGCCGGATTCTGGACGAACTACATGTCCGGGCAGAAACTTGTTTTCACATAAGTGTTCAGCATGTCTTCTTGCCCTAAATCGAACATCTAATCAACTCCAAATAAAACTTTTACTTTCAACAAACTTTCCGGTTTGGGCCGGATTCCGGGCGAAATACTTGTCCGTCGAGAAAATAGTTTTCACCATCGTCTTCAGCATGTCTTCCTACCCCTAAATCGAACATCTAATCAATTTCAAATAAAACCTTTAATTTTGACAAACTTTCCGGTTTGGGCCGGATTCCGGTCGAAATGCTTGTCCGTCGAGAAAATAGTTTTCACCATCGTCTTCAGCATGTCTTCTTACCTCTAAATCGAACATTTAATCAACTTCAAATAAAACTTTTACTTTCAACAAACTTTCCGGTTTGGGCCGGATTCCGGGCGAAATACTTGTCCGTCGAGAAAATAGTTTTCACCATCGTCTTCAGCATGTCTTCCTACCCCTAAATCGAACATCTAATCAATTTCAAATAAAACTTTTACTTTCAACAAACTTTCCGGTTTGGGCCGGATTCCGGGCGAAATACTTGTCCGTCGAGAAAATAATTTTCACCATCGTCTTCAGCATGTCTTCCTACCCCTAAATCGAACATCTAATCAACTTCAAATAAAACTTTTACTTTCAACAAACTTTCCGGTTTTGGCCGGATTCCGGGCGAACTACTTGTCCGATGACAAAATGGTTTTCACCATCGTGTTCAGCATGTCTTCTTACCCCATAATCGACTATCACATTAGCTGTTTCAAAATATTTTGTTTGTCCCTTAATTTGAATCCCCTCCCCCACCCCTAAATGTAGAGCTACAAAGCCCATCTACGAACTTGACTGGTCCGACAACCCAACGAACCCTCACACCAAGTTTCATCAAAATATCTCATTCCCTTCGAGAGTTATCGTGCTTACAGACGGACGGACAGACGGACGGACGGACGGACGGACGGACAGACGGACAACTTTTGCGATGTCATAGGTATCCCTCCACTTACGTTTTGGGATCCCAAAAAGCCAAACTGACCACAAAAATTAAGCTAAAATGTGTGCTCACCCAGGAAAGCTAAATGGTGGGTTGCCAGTGCCCCTGGAAAAGTAGATAGGCTTTCAAGGTTAGCGAAAAACTGAGTTGATATCCAGCTTGGACATCTACGGTTCTGGGTTCTCGAACATTTGTGACTTAAGGAACTGCGTTCTCAGTTGTATGTTACGAGCTTGCCAGATTGACATAAAGATGCGGGCTATTTCTAGTTCTTCGGATAGGAAGAGTTTTTTCAATCATATTTTCTCAAAATGAGAATTGTGATTGTCAGATTTAAGCTTCCATGATCGACAAAAGACAGTTGGTAAATCATGAATTTCACCCTGCAGCACACCGTTTTAATTGTACGATCTGTATGTATCTACGATCTGTAGGTATGTGTTGTGTACTTTTGATTCAATTAAAAATTCGGCTGATTTTGCTTGTGATTACATATAGAGAATTTGTTAGTTTCATGCAAAGATTCTTTGTAGTATAACAATAATGCATATGATGATAAGAATTTCCTCCAGTGCAATGTTTAAAATAAATCGGATTTGTGAGCAATGAGAGAAGATGTAGTGATAGGCCTGATTATTGGAATGCATCATTTAATTTTTATTTTGTTTTTTAACTCTAAATTCAGAACAAGTGTGCTCTGTTTCAATATTTTTCTGGATGATTAGTACTTCTTTTTCGAAAAGGGTTGAACTGAAGCACATTACCAACATACATACCAACGTAAATGTCTCAACTTTTCTGAATTCGCCGTAAACTTATCACTTATCACTGATAAGTTGCCCTTACTTTCATTTGGGATCCGAAAAGGCGTTCAATCATAAACGATTCCACAAAATTTGCCTGCAGTGCCTTTCGTAGTAGGCTCTATTTACAGGAAGGTCACAACATTTCATTTGGGTTTTAGTCTTGGAATTCTGGGGCTTGGGCCACATTAAAAGGTAGATTTATTGGGGTGACGTAGTGTCTGGCCTGAAAAAAAGTCATGGCCTACCGTACTTTAATTTCTCCTGCAATGACAACTTACAAATACTAGCTTTAATGTTTCTTTAAATTCGTACAGTTTCCCACATATGGTGCTGTGCTGTGTTTCTTGGCTATTGTTTCTAACTAGTATGACTCTTGAGCCTTGCCCAACATCCGCCAGTCATTTACTCTGAGGTAGTCGCCTCCCAGCCCAAGCCCTTCAAACCGGCCCTGAACTCAGAGATACGATTAGGCTTCTTCAGTCTTCAACGCTTGCAGGCGTCATGAATTATATTTTACATTTACGACAAAAAGCTGAAATGGGTATCAGGGTCACCTTGCCAGCCCCCCCCCCCCCCCCCCCCCCTTGAGTTTTAGCTGGCGATACCCCTGCACTGCCTCTTCACTGTCAGGACAGCATGGAAATTTTTATTTTAAGATTTTCATGAAATGAGGTCCAGTCATACACAGTGGCGAAACTAGCCTATCTTCGTGGGGGGGGGGGGCAAGCCCGAGCGCATCTTACAACCGTTGTAATAATGAATTGTAACATATCAAATGAGATGTTTTTCTAATGAAAGTTAATGAATTTGCCATTCGCTTCCTGGCACCAATGGTTATCAAATGGGACCAAGAACATACTATGCAGTCAATTGTCTTGCAAACCCGAAAAAGAGACAGACAGTCGAACAGACTACTTCACTGCTTGAAGATTTGCGCTTGTAAACTACGCGGCTTTTTGTGATTCCAAAAAGTTAGCACCTACGAGTTCGTAAAGTTGGTCTGTCCGTCTGTTACGATGTTAACTCTCAAAGGGGTTGGAATATTTTGTTGAAGTTTGATATGAGGATGCATCGAATCAAAGTACAGGCAATCCAGTTTCACGAATGGCTGATGGGAGCAGACGCCTAAATTTGCTGTTTCTGTGTCCGAACGAAATCTGACAACTGTGGGTGGAATGTAGGCGGCACGATGACTTTGTGATACTCTTCAAAAACCAAACGGGTTCATGAGCCCCAGAAAGTGCCCGGATTCGACTGAAACTTGCCAAAGATCAATTTATCCGCGTGCGAAAACAGAGTTGCAAGGAGGTCTCGGAAATATTGTAATACCAGTAGGGCCGAACGGATAGAGTGATTGGGATAAAACTTGAAAGGTAAAAAATTCATGGGACCTAGACATGTAGTTCGAGGCCCAAACCGGATCTGACGTCCGAGGGGTGAAGGTGGGGTTGGGTGGGGGGGGGGTTGATGGATGGTAGACGCAGATGCCAAAAACGCCATTAATGTGTCCGAACTTCTTCTTGCTATGGTCTTAGAGCTGTGGGGGGATTAGAGGTGGGTCCTGGACATTTTCTTAAACGCTTAGGGACCAAATGGGTTGAGCGATTGAGATAAACTTGGTTATACTTGCGATCCTGGCCCGATCAAACCTCGGTGGGCCGAGTTGGTGGGAGTATCACTGACGGAAATTTGCCCAATTTGAAACTCATAAGTCACTGAATAAAGTGCACTATTTCCCGAATTGACTATACCCTCTACAGCCACATCAACCTAAAAGGGCAGTTTATGGGTGGGAATAGAGAAATCATCCAAGAACAAACCAACCAAAACAGGTGTGGTTGGTTTTCCGTCAAGGAACAGAAAGGAACGAGTAAGTGTTTGCTTAGTGCTTTTACCATAACATTTTCGTAATTACCAACGAGAATATTCCAGTCATCACATAAAAAAGTGTTTGCACTGACGAACAGTTCACAGTTACTGAAATTAACGACACGATTTTTATCCATTCAAAATGTAAACAGAAAGAAAAAGAGATTTCCCGTTTTACCGACAAGACGGTCACCGTAACCTATCGAAAAATAAAAACAATCGTTATCGGGATCTCGATCCGATCATCGGCTTGACTTCCCGACAAGGCTTGTGTCTGACGGAGCCTCTGTGCGGTATCAGAAACGGTATTATTATTATTATTTATCTGAATCCTCGAAACTGAAGAGTAATGTATAAAAAAGAACAACAACATGTCAATGAAACTCACAGACACTTACATACTAATAAACAGTTGACCATTAAAGACAAATTAGCCTATTAAATATACAACGAAATACCTGGAAAATAAACAAACTAATCATGCCGCTTTTTGGTGAAAAAAGGAAAAAGGTTGTGATAAAGAACTATGTTGTCAGCCTTATTATGAAAGTTCTGGATTTTACTATTTAAAGTTTCCAAAGGATTCTTCACTTTAAAATTCAAAGTTAGGAAAGAGTTACTCGCAGAAATCAGGAAACCAAGAAGGAATTTAGAGAATTTATAATAAGTAGGCTACCTTTCAATGCAGAAAGTTCAGAGGGACGGAAAGAAGAAAAGAAAGCAGATGGAAATAGAATGTGAGGAAGTGCAACAGCCATATAAATAGAACCAAGAACATCTCTGCGATACATCCCTTGTAAACAAATAACAATCCTGAATGCTCTTCTTATTTAATCTTGCACATGTTGAATAAGAATAAGTTTCCAATTCCTGGTATTAGATGAGTAGGCTAAGGTATTCCATGATACATAACTTTCTCAACAGGGCTGAAAACAACCCCTCCACCAAAATCCAGAAGGGAATTCAGTGTTGGCAAACTACTAATCACAAAATAATTACACTTTTCAGAACTAATTATTAAGACCCTTCTGCCCCAATTTAGACACTAAGATGTTATAGTTTTCAATTAATTTTTTCTTTGACCGACTTAAAATAATAATATCATCAGCATAAACTGGGTATGGGTCAAACAAGTGGAGCGATTTGAATGATACTTGGAATATGAATGAATGACTGTATTTAAAGTCATTTATCAGGCCATATACATACATATACAACAACAAACAACTACCAAACAAAATGAGGAAACAATATGAGGAAACTGTTGTATCAGAGCTCTTGCTGTTACTAAAATGGCTTAGCACCGACAAACGCTGCCGATTTCCCAACAAGAAGTTTCCTGGCTTACCGACAGGGCTTTTGACGGTATCAGAAACTGAATCCAAAAGCGTGCTGTACCAACAGACTCTACCAATTTCCTAACAGGAAGTTTCCTGTTTTACCGACAGAGTTTTTGTCGGTAGCAGAAACGCAATGCTAAAGCTCGCCGTACCAACAACCGCTGCCTATTTCCCAACTGGAAGTGTTCTGTTTTACTGACAGAGTTTTTGTTGGTATCAGAAACAGAGTGCTAAAGCGGGCTGTACTGGCAACCGCTGCCTATTTCCCAACTGGAAGTGTTCTGTTTTACCGACAGAGCTTATGTTGGTATCAGATACGGAATGCTAAAGCGTGCCATACCTACAAACGCTGCCTATTTCCCAAAGGGAAGCTTCCTGTTTTACCAACAGAGCTTTTATCGGTATCAGAAACAGAGTGATAAAAGCGTTTGTCGGTGCTTTGCGCCGACAAACACTTCCGATTTACCGACAGGATTTTTCGCGGGGGCAGCTGCCCCCCCATGCCCCCCTAGTTTTGCCACTGGTCATACACAAATCCTCAATTCCTGGGCATTGTGCCCCAACGTCTGGGCATGGTGCCCATGCGTTGAGGCACCATGCACTGGAGCATGGGCATGGTACCCCTGTGAAATTTGGTTAAAGTGACACTGGCTACGTACCTATACAAGGTTGTCTTCCTGTCCTAGATCAAAAGATACCTGATTTTACTTTCTATCCAACCTAATTTTCAAATTTTCAAAATGTTAGAGCACTTCCAAGATACATAGAGTTTTGTGGAGGCCACTTCTTTCCTAGTGGGTTTACTCTATCCTTTTCCAGGTAGTTGCCACTAGGTTACTCAATCCTTTTCCAAGTTGCCGCTGCTAGGTCACTCTATCTTTCTCAGGTAGTCACTGCTAGGTAGAGTGGATGAGGTAAGCTTTTCAATTTTCTTCCTTTAGGAATTAAATTTCCTAAAGGTGATGAAGAATTGACGTATCCATTGTATACATTATTTGAATATATGTTTCAAAGTCAGCTTGGGCTGAAAGAACATTTAATTAAATTTCCTATCCTTCCAAATTCCTTTAGCATTGTTTAGATTGTTGGCCTTTTCTTTTATTGTAGACCAGCTTAAAGTTTTCGCCCACCGCCCAACCACCCGAAAACGCCCAATACCAAATTATAGGGCATTTGGCAGTAATATGTGGCAGTGCTTAAAATGGCAAAGAATTTTTTTTTAGAAATGTCCACCAAATCAACACCCACATTAAAATCTGTGAAAAGTCCAATGACTTCACAAAGTCTGGGCATTGGGCGGTATGGGCGGCAGTTCTTGTAACGCCCAGGCTAAAAATGGAGAAACGCCCACCAAATCACCGCCCACATTAAAATTCACGAAAATTCAGATGAGCTGATTTTGTCCAGGCATTGGGTTGTTATGGCGACAGTGCTTAAACTCAGGTTAGAAGTGGACAATACCCACCGAATCACCGCCCGCCTTACAGTCTGCGAAATTTTGGATTTGCTAAGTATGTACGGGTGCTGGGTGGTAAGGGCGGCAGTTCCTGAAACGCTCAAGCACAAACGGAGAAACGCCCATCAAATTACCGCACACGATCAGATTCAAGAAAAGTCAAATGAGGTAAATATGTCCAAGTGTGGGGCGGTAACCGTGGTAGTGCTTAAACGCCCAGGCGAAAAATGGAGAAATGTCCCCCGCATCAACTCCCATGTTAAGTTTGGCGAAAATTCAAATGAGCTAGCAATGTCCAGGCTGGTTGGTAAGGTTGGCAACAGTGCTTAAATCGCCCAGGCAAGACATGGTGAACGTCCGCCAAATCACTGACCGCATTACAACTCTCGAAATTTTGGGTTAGCTAAGTATGTACGGGCGCTGGGCGGTAAGGGCGGCAGTGCTTGAAACGCCCACGCAAAAAAGGAGAAACGCCCATTAAATCACCGCCCACTCTGGATTTGGCGAAAATTCGAATGAGCCAACAATGTCCAGGCATTGGTTGGTAAGGGCGACAGTGCAAAACCGCTCAGGCAAGAGATGATGAAACCTCCACCAAATCACCGCCCACGTTAAAATTCGTGAAAAGTCGAATGAGTCAACTATTTCTGGGCGTTGGGCGGTAAGGGCGGCAGTACCTGAAACGCCCAGTCAAAAAGTGGAGAAGCTCCCATTAAATCACCGCCCACATTAAAATTCACGAAAACTCGGATGACCTTCGGATAGCCAAAGATCTTTTTTTAGAAATGTCGACCAAATCAACACCCACATTAAAATTTGTGAAAAGTCAAATGTCCTAATAAAGCTGGGCATTGGGCGGTAAGGGCGGCAGTGCTTGTAACGCCCAGGCTAAAAATGGAGAAACGCCCACCAAACCACCGCCCACATAAAAATTCACAAAAATTTGAATGAGCCAACGATGTCGAGGCGTTGGTTGGTAAGGGCGACAGTGCTTAAACCACTCAGGCAAGACATGATGAAACCTCCACCAAATCACCACCCACTTTAAAATTCGCGAAAAGTCGAATGAGTTAACTATTTCTGGGCGTTGGGAGGTAAGGGCGGCAGTACCTGAAACGCCCAGTCAAAAAGTGGAGAAGCTCCCATTAAATCACCGCCCACATTAAAATTCACGAAAATTCGGATGACTGGATGACCTTCGGATGGCCAAAGAACTCTTTTTTAGAAATGCCCACCAAATCACACCCTCATTACAATTTGTGAAAAGTCAAATGACCTAATAAAGTCTGGGCATTGGGCGGTAAGGGCGGCAGTGCTTGTAACGCCCAGGCTAAAAATGGAGAAACACCCACCAAACCACCGCCCACATAAAAATTCACGAAATTCAGATGAGCTGATTTTGTCCAGGTGTTGGGTAGTAAGGGTGGCAGTACCTGAAACGCCCAGTCAAAAAGTGGAGAAGCTCCCATTAAATCACCGCCCACATTAAAATTCACGAAAACTCGGATGACCGGATGACCTTCGGATGGCCAAAGATCTTTTTTTTAGAAATGTCCACCAAATCAACACCCACATTAAAATTTGTAAAAAGTCAAATGTCCTAATAAAGTCTGGGCATTGGGCGGTAAGGGTGGCAGTGCTTGTAACGCCCAGGCTAAAAATGGAGAAACGCCCACCAAACCACCGCCCACATAAAAATTCACGAAACTTACGAAAATTCGAATGAGCCAACGATGTCCAGGCGTTGGTTGGTAAGGGCGACAGTGGTTAAACTACTCAGGCAAGACATGATGAAACCTCCACCAAATCAGCACCCACATTAAAATTCGCGAAAAGTCGAATGAGTCAGCTATTTCTGGGCGTTGGGAGGTAAGGGCGGCAGTACCTGAAACGCCCAGTCAAAAAGTAGAGAAGCTCCCATTAAATCACCGCCCACATTAAAATTCACGAAAATTCGGATGACTGGATGACCTTCGGATGGCCAAAGAACTCTTTTTTAGAAATGTCCACCAAATCAACACCCTCATTAAAATTTGTGAAAAGTCAAATGACCTAATAAAGTCTGGGCATTGGGCGGTAAGGGCGGCAGTGCTTGTAACGCCCAGGCTAAAAATGGATAAACGCCCACCAAACAACCGCCCACATAAAAATTCACGAAATTCAGATGAGCTGATTTTGTCCAGGTGTTTGGTAGCAAGGGCGACAGTGCTTAAAGTGCACAGGTTAGAAGTGAACAATATCCACCAAATCACCGCCCACTTTACAGTCGTAGGGTAAGGGCGGCAGTTCCTGAAACGCTCAAACATAAAACCGAGAAAGGCCCATCAAATTATCACGCACATTCAGATTCACGAAAAGTCAAATGGGGTAAAGGTGTCCAAGCGTGGGGCGGTAAGCGTGGCAGTGCTTAAAGGCCAAGGCGCAAAAGGGATAAATGTTCACCGAATCAGCGCCCATGTTAAGTTTGGCAAACATCCAAATGAGCTAGCGATGTCCAGGCGTTGGTTGGCAACAGTGCTTAAATCGACCAGGCAAGACATTGTGAAGGTCCACAGAATCACTGACCACATTCAAGTTTTCGAAAAGAGTAACACCCACCAAATCACCACCCGCGATACAATTTGTGACCTTCGAGTTGGCAAGAAATGGAAAAAAAAAACCCACCAAATCCCCGCCCACGCTACAGTTTGCAAAAATTTCGAATATCTATGTGTAGAGGCTTTGTGCGGTAAGCCTGTCTGTCCTTAAAACTCCCAGGCAAAAAAATGGCAAAATGTCCCCATTAATTAAACATTATAATTAATGTCCCCGTTAGTCACCCCCCACATTGGATTTGGGAAAAATTCAAATGAGCCAACGATGTCCTGGCGTTGGTTGGTAACGGCAACAGTGCTTAAACCGCTCAGGCAAGAGATGATGAAACCTCCACCAAATCATCTTAATACATTCAACGAAAAGTCGAATGAGTACTGAGTCGGTACCGCCCAGCGCCCGTACATACTTGGCTAATCCGAAATTGTAAAGTGGGCGGTGACTAACGGGGACGTTAATTATAACATTTGATAATGGGTACATTTTGCCATTTTTTGCCTTGGAGTTTTAAGCACAGACAGGCTTACCGCAGAAAGCCCTTACACAAATAGATATTCAAAATTTTGCAAACTGTAATGTGGGCGGAGATTTGGTGGATTTTGTTTCCATTTCTTGCCAAATTGAATTTCGCGAATTTTACCGCGGGCGGTGACTTGGTGGGTGTTCCTCCATTTTTCGCCTTGGCTATCAATGAGTGCCACCCAACACCCAAATTTAGTTAGCTTATTTGAATTTCGGAAATTTTAAAGTGGTTGGTGATTTGGTGGATGTTTTCCATTCTTAACTTGGGCAATTCAAACTAAGTCGATCTTACAACCCAAAGCCCGGAGATAATCAGGTCATTCGAATTTTCGTGAATTTTAATGTGGGCGGTGACTTAATAGGAGCTTCTCCACTTTTTGTCTGGGCATTTCAGGTACTGCCGCCCTTACCGCCCAACGCCTAGATCCAGACTTTATTAGGTCATTTGACTTTTCACAAATTTCACTGTGGGTGTTGATTTGGTGGACATTTCTAAAAAAAATTCTTTGGCATTTTAAGCACTGCCACCCATTACCACCCAACGCCCCATAATTTGGTGTTGGGCGTTTTTGGGTGGTCGGGCGGTGGGCGAAAACTTCAAGCTGGTTATTGTAGGCTATTTCTTTTGAGTTTAGTGAGTTTGAATATGTTTTAGAGGATTTGTGTAAGACTGACAAGGTCACATACCTCTCCTGTAGATTTTTGTTGTTGTTAAGGTTTTTTCAGGTTTCTTTGCAAGTTAACTTTGATCTGCTGATTGATTACAGAAAAGATTACTAAATTAAGAGTAGGCCCATAGCAGGCCTGTTGCTGGCATTAACATTAATCACACACAAAACTTTCAACAATGTCATCCACATACCAGCCAATTGGTCAAGGCCGAACATAGAAACCTTTGGAGTTCTTGGTTCATCTTCTTTTGATTTTTTCTTAATAACAAGTCCTCCTTTTCCTCCATCACTTCCTTTCAGTTGGTGTATGTTATCCATTATAACTAACAAATACGCAATGTGCTAACATAAGCTAAACATAAAACGGAATTATCACAGCTAGCACACATGAGTTGCGCAACTTTGAAATTTCCGCCGTCGTCATAGAGCTACCAACGATTTACAAAAGCAACCAGGGGCGTCACGACTGGGGGGGGAGGGGGGGACGTAACTACGGTAAGTAGGGTGGGGTGGGACACAAGACACGATCGTTGGTTCATACTTCCTACGAAGTCCCGGAGATGTGTTGCTTTCAGAGGCGTTACTAGGCAAAATGTGTGTTGGTGGGGGGGGGGGGGGGGACGATGCATTTACGGACGGGCTGGTAATTTTTACCGACTGTTTCTGCAGATAAAACGACTGTTTTCAACAACAAAAATGACAATTTTGAAAAAAAATCGACTGATTTTTAGAAAAAACGACCATTTTCCAGCAAAAATCAACTGTTTTTACGAAAAATCACGGCGCTTCGCTCCGACTAGTTAATTTTTACCGACTGGCCGACAGCATAGGGGGGGGGGGGGCCAGTAGTTTTTTTCTGAAAATTAGTCGATTTTTTTGCCTAGTAACGATTGCCTAGTCATGTTTGCCTAGTAACGACTCTGAAAGCAACACCGTGTCAGCAACACCAACGATCGTGTCTTGTGTCCCACCCCACCCTACTTACCGTAGTTACGACGCATGACGTAACGAATTTTGGCTTCTCGGCTGGAAAGATTTTTTCTGTTTTCAGCAAAATATCACGTCACGGGCTAACCTGACCAATCACGTTACAGAAAATAGTAGTTACCAGTGTTACCATGCTTTACTGCGCTCCCGAGAATGGTAAGAACTATTTCGAGACTATTTCGAGAAGGTCGGAACCGTCAGCGTAGGAGCTTTTGGCCAGGTTGGAACGAAAATAGTAACTAATAGCAGAGCAAAATAACGCTAGGTACTAGCGCCAACACCTATGCTTTCCATGCTTCGCAAACGGCATCGCCGGCTATGCTTGCGGCATTTAAGCTGGACAAACTTGCGGGTTTAAAAATTTCTAGTAAAGCAAAGGTGCCATATGCACACACAAAAGGAACAATGGAAGCTGTAGTATTCTTTTTCTCTGTTCAGAATATGAATTTATCAGAACCAGCGCTTGTAAACGACTGAATGAGTTTCAGTAGGGCCGTTCTCTTTCGCTAGTGTTGCTGCTATTTGGGTTTGTGTCAATTTTGTTAAGTCTTGGCGCTACCCCCTAGTGTTATTTTCCTCTGACTAATAGTTACTATTGGTGGAAGGTTCGCTTTTAGTCTGTCTGCAGGGATAAATATTCTTTGAGCCCAAGCTGACTTTGAAACATTTATTCAAACAATGTTTACAACGGATACGTCAGCTACGATTCTTCATCAGCGATATTTCGGCCCTTCTTGGTAAGGGTCCTCGTCAGGCTGTCAATCCTCTGGTTCATCTTCGGGGAAGGAAATAAACCTGTAATAAATAACTGAAGCTTCTACCGACTATAAATATCTTATTAAAGTAAATTATCTTCAGATATTACTATAATGAAAAAACTAGTCCTGAGATAAATATTCTTTAGATTTAATTTTTGACACGGACACTGTTTTTGCTGCACGATTAGGGCGATGACAGGAAAGGGTTTTTCTGCATTTTTGTTCAACTTCGGTTTTTTTTATTAATAAGTGGCTGAAAACTTAAATATTATTTTATTAATAACCTTGTTCTACGTTTCTATTATGGAGTATTCGCCTGTATCTGTTACTTTGAACAATTACTGCACGGAAAAACTAGTGCTGAGATTTAACTTTTGACACGGCTGCTGTTTTTGCTGCAAGATTGGGGTGACGGCAGGAAAAAAAAATTTCTGCATTTTGATCGACTTGTCGACTTGTCGATCAAAATGCAAGACATTTTCTCGTCCGACAAGTAGTTCGCCCGGAATCCGACAAAAACCGGAAAGTTGGTTAAAAGTAAAATTTTCCTTTGAAGTTGATTAAATGTTCGATTTGGATGGAAGAAGACATGCTGAACACGATGATGAAAACCATTTTCTCGCCGGACAAGTAGTTTGTCCGGAATCCGGCAAAAACCGGAAAGTTGGTGAAAAGTAAAAGTTTGATTTGAAGTTGATTTAATGTTCGATATAGGGGTAAGTAGACATGCTGAACACTTATGTGAAAAGCATTTTATACCAGGACAACTAATTCGCCCGGAATCCGACCAAAACCGGAAAATTTGTTAAAAGTATTAAGTTTTATTTGAAGTTGATTAGATGACAGATTTAGGGGTAAGAAGAGACGCTGAGTCTATATATGACAAGAATTTTTTAACCGGACTTATAATTCGTCCCGAATCCGGTTGTAACAGTTATTTTTTTAGAAACTAAAATTTTATCTGAAATTGATTTATAAGGAGATATCGTACGCTGAATTCGATTCTGAAGTTTCTTTTTTTGCCGGACAAGTAGTTCGCTCGGAATTCGGTCTAAACCGGAAATTTGGCAGAAGTAAAGCAGGAAGTTTCGGTCAGTATCGTCAAAATAGATATGGCTTATAGAGGTATATCTGAACTTGATTTTCTCTAATGATTAGCCTGGCGAAGACAAGACCCAGTTGTCTGGATCAGACATTAGATTTTTGGGATCCCATCGAAACCTTAGGTCTTGTTCAACTGGTTGTAGTCGGCGGGATCCACTGACCCTCTGCGACTTCTTCTTTCTTCACCAGCTGTTGGACTTCGGTTCTGACGTGGTCGGACACGTCGTGCCGGTCGGACACATCTATAAGGTTACTTGAAAGTTGTTTAGGAACTGGGAGATCTCAGCGAAGACTGATGATATTTGGGGTTTGGTGAGAAGAGACTTATAGCTGATTGATTCGATGGATAGTGTCAGTCCATTTGCTCGGAAGGCGGATATCAGTTTTCTTCTTTGCCCCGTCAGATAAGGCGTATTCTCGCCGTTCCCCGAGGACTCCACTTGAGGAGTCCCCGCGTTTTTGTTTGTCCCGGGGACTCACTCCCCGTATTCTCGCGAGTCCTCACCAACAGGGAGTGCTCCGATTATCATCACCATCATCGAAAAGGACTCCCTTTCAGATCTGGAGGGGAATCAATTTTTGCTGGACTTGGTGCAATGTAAAATTAATTTCGTCAACTACATATTTTTTTCTAGAACAAAATCCAATTTCGAAGCATTCCCCGTATTCTCGCTGTTTCTGTACGCGGAGTCCGCATGGAGTGACTCCCTCTATTCTCGCCGTTCCCTTCGACTCCCCGATAGAGAGATTGCACCCTATCCGATGAAAAGAGATAATGCTACATCATCATCACGGGATCATAACAACAAAATTTAATATTGGGAGGTATAGGACTTTCAACTTTGAAATTAAATTATCGGCATTTTATCATCATCCTGAGCCAGGGACTTGCTGGAAATGTTAATATAGCTATTCCTTAACCGTATAATTCTATTTTTGCAAAAAAGTTTCCATGGAAGTAAGAGCTTGAAGGCTTCAAAGTTTGAACACCAAAAATGGAGTCTCGAATCCTATTGGTCGGCAATGACACGGATTTCAAAAATGTGCCATAATCGACCAATAGGTCGAGACTCCGTCTTTGCTTACAAACTTTGACGCCTTCGAACTCTTACTTCCATGGAAACTCTTTTCAAAAGTAGAATTATAGGTTAAGGAAAGCCCAATTAACATTTCCAGCAAGTTCCTGGCTCAGAATGATGATACAACGCCGGTAATCTAATTTCAAAGTTGAAAGTCCTATACTTACTAATGTTAAATTTTTTCGTTACGATCCCGTCCGTTTTCGTCGGGTATGGTGCAATCTATCTATACAACAAAGTCAAGAACACGACAGTGATCCTCGGGAAGAACGAGAAAACTTAGCACTAACGACTCAAACTTGACAACTCAATCCTGTGTTAACCAATCACGGCGACGTTTGGGAGCAGCTGTGATACCGCTTCCAGCTCTTCCGCTAGGTACAGGGCGATTTTGCATCGTCAAGAAGAGTTAGTCATCGAGAGTATTAGCCTACCAAGAATAAATAAGGGAATAAAGAAATATTATTCTTGGTATTACTGAAATAGATTCTCGGACAGATTGCAATTCTGACAAAAACACAGATTTGGCCACCCGTTAACCTGCTTATGCATTTGAACATCCGTCAGACATCCGACCTTGAAGGAATATTAGCTGCATTCGTTGCACTCCGGGCTGTCTCTGGTGTTCTGTCACCAGTGTCCGGTTCTTCTATTAAAACGCGTTTTTTTGGTTCATTGGCGAGTTGATGAAAACTGGCTAACTCCTCGCTGAAGCGGGGCTCCCGAGCAGGTTCTGGTTATTCCGCACTGGTGAGATAAAGCCGGACACTGGTTAGTTCAGAAACGGGTTATAAGGCTGTTGCAAAAACGGCTTATAAGAAAAACCGGAGACCACCGGTGAGAAGTGAGAACTCCCGTGACAAAGAACGCAGCTATTAAGAACGAGAATCGAGGACTGACTATCGAAACAACTTATCGATTCTGCAATATTGCGAAGCATTCCTCGTCCTCCATTCTGACAAAAACACAAGAAAAGGAGAATTGGCACAATCTCAATACACTTGATGACTCGGAAATCTCCGGGTACCTGCGGAAGAACGGAAGAAACGGTGTCACAGGCCACAGCTACTCTGACTCGGGATTTGAGTCATTGAGTTTGAGTCGTTACGGACACCTTTACTCCTTCTTCCTGAGAATCACTGGCGTATTTTGGACTTAGTCATAAAAAGTATAGTCAAGACGCAAAATAGGAGAACTGTGAGGACTATCGCGAGGAGAAATGAGATAAGAAACATCAGTAATTTTTCACCTGGCTCTATCTGCTGTTTTACCGATCGATATCCGTGTAGGATTTCGCATTCGTTTCCTGGAGCTTGTGCTGAGTTTACACCCGAGGCAAATCTTTTTTTATCGACTCTGGACGTTGTTGTGGTTTTTCTTATAGCTAGGTCAATAATGACCACACTAGCCCCTTTGGTTTTAATGTGATGCTGCCATCTTCAGAAATTCTGTGAAAAACTGAAATTCGACCGTCCGAGGAGGAATGGGACACTGTACAATGGAGAGCACTGGGACACGCGGCCCCAAAATCAAAACGATTGGGGCACTGTGTCCCTACCTCCTCTAAGCGACAAATATATGGAGATTCAATATTCATGTCAATTCAATTACAGTTCACATGACAGAATCTTAGTTCGACACACGTGATACAGGTAACAAAAATAGGGAACTCATTGCCTGAATCCAGAAGAATATAGACGAGAGAAAAGTTTTTTTAAAAGGTTAACAAGGATTATACTTAACAGTAACAATCATCTGTCCACTCCTTAACGTAATTTATAGTTTTAGTAGAGGCTGGTGCTTCTTCCAAAATGCATGTGTGAAAGTCCTTGTACCAACGTTTTCGTTCTGCTGTTCGTTTTTGTAATTAGTGCTTTAGGCTTTGGTTTTATTTTTCAACTTCAACAATTATTCTTCTGTTGTTCCATATCTATTTTGACAACATTGTACCTTACCTCACATTGCTGGTTTAAATAGCTTTAGGGGGGGGGGGGGGGGGGGGTAGGGGGCGGGTAAAGCCATCATACTGTTTTGTTGTTGTTTTTTTCGGCAAAGAAAATATCAGCGAGATATTGCGTAATTAAACTGTACCGATTCCATCATCAGGAAGATCCAAATAAATTCCCAATTCGTTGAAGAAAAAAAAACGCTCAGATAAAGTGATACAAGAAATAGTATTTTATTCATTCAACTACAACTTCAAAAGCAGTAATACTAAACTTTCTTGTAAAATCTCACGATTGCCAATCATTCAGAGTGTTCCACCATTCTTACAAAAGTAACTATTGGTTACTATTTTCGTTCTAGCCTCGTGAAGAGTTAAGCATTGCTCATAGGTGTAATAAGGTGTATTGCGGCGTCTAAGGTATATTACAGATTCCTCTTTTCCTCGGGGCGCGCTGTACTAAGAAGAATAGATTCGTGTTCTAATCTTCGCTTATGCTGAGCCAATTAGATCGCTTGGTTGATTCCGCCAGAGGGCCGAGGAAAGGAGCAGCGTCGTCAGTGTTGCCACGGCAAGTACTTAATTTCTACTTTGTTGAAAGTTGAATAGAAACAACTTTTCTTTAAAAGTCCACGTTTTGTTCTGTTACGACTGCTTTCTTAATTCGAGGACCGATGCTGTCTATCTGTTAATTTAGTAGCTTTGTACAATAGTTGCGTTTTTGTTCGACTTTTCACTCGCCTTTTCGACGGCTTTTTACTTTTTTGCGTTTTCGTAAAATGGTCTAAGCACTGTTTGACAATTTCCCGTTTTTGTCAAAAAGGCAAACGCCGACTTTCGCCTTTTCCCTCGGCTTTTTGCAAAAAGGCAAACTTGGTAGATGACCAAGTTACGCTCTTCTTTTGGCTTTTTGCCTCGCTACTTAAAGTTCAATGGGCACATCAAACTACCCCAATCCCACTCTGTAACAATATAGGAACAATGCTTACCCCCTAGATCAGCAGCTTTTTCAACAGTTTCCTCTCTGTGATATTTCAAAGCGTAATTTTTGGGGCCAGTACATGCTCAATTTACTAGCTTGGACAAAGATAAAAGTGATGTTTCTTGTAATATTTAGTAGATCTTTATTTTATGCATAAGTCAGCTTGTATAATTCAGATTTGAATAGGTTATTTGTTTTTGAATGATTTTTGTAGTTATATTATTTTTTATAAGCTTGTTGCATATTCTGGTACATTTTATAAAGCAAGCTAATCAAGCTTCATAACACTATTCCACAAAGAAAAACTTTTAATAGGCGCTTTAAGCCATGGAACTTCTAATGAAACACTAGAAAAATAAGGTAAACTGCATCTGCGGCTTGAATTTGGTGACATGTCAGATATATCCTTTTCTATCAAGCATTGCTGGGTGTTTTTGAATTTCCTGCCACGATATCCCAGCTCCTAAGATTTGGATCGCCGAAATGCCAGAGCGGTAAAAACAAGGGATAACAAGAAAACGGCCGATTTTCGTAGCGCCTTCTAAAGGAAGTCGGTAATGTTTATTTGTGAAGCGTTTAATACAAAGTAAAGCATTAGAAGTGTCCATTGTGCTTTAAGCCAGTTTATCCCAAAATCCAATAAAAGAGGAATTTGATTCAAAGTGAAAATCAGTATTTTGAGGCTGTCTCGGAATTTAAAGATAAAAAATTTGAAGTGCAAGTAAAATACAAATAAAATGGCATTTGTCAAAATAGCGTTTTCATCCGAGAAATAAATATTTTTTATTGACGACCAATTCGGCTTGTCCGCTGCACGTTTTAGAAATAAAGTGAATTGAACTGAATTGAATTGAATTGAAAAGTCCTTAGTAGTAACGGCAACTTCCGAAAACGCGAGAATGTTAAAAATGTCTTGAAAACGATAAAAGCCAAAGCCGAAAAAGGAAAGGCAAAAGCCGAACAAAAACTCAACTAATAGAATGGGCGGCAAATTGTGCTCGTGTACTTCAAGTAGTGCTAAGAACAGTTTTTATATTAAAAATATTAATAAAAATATTCATATATGTTAAAAAAATTTATCCGCGTGGTGACACCGGACATAACATTAAAAGAACTACTGTTTGAACAAGGGTGTGTATTAAGACATGAACATCGCGTATAGCGATATTGAGCTTATTACAACTATTTGAACAATGTTTTACTATACGTCGACCGTTCCAACCTTCTCGAAATAATAGTTGCATTTTTTGTTCGACTTTTCACTCGCCTTTTCGACGGCTTTTTACTTTTTTGGCGTTTTCGTAAAATGGTCCTAAGCACTGTTTGACAATTTACCGTTTTTGTCAAAAAGGCAAACGCCGACTTTCGCCTTTTCCCTCGGCTTTTCACAAAAAAACTTGGTAGCTGACCAAGTTACGCTCTCCTTTTGGTTTTTGCTTTGCGATTTTAATCAGTTTACCCCAAAATCCAACAAAAGATGGATTTGAGTCAAAATAATTAGCAGTATGTGAAGACTATCCCGGATGATGGACAGTTTATAGTACAAATAAAATACCAGTAAAGTGGCATTTCTCAAAATTGAGTTTTCTTCCAAGAAAAGAGAGAAGTCCTTAGTAGAAATGGCGACTTGCAAAAACGCAAAAATGTTCAAAAAGGCCAGGAAAATGCTAAAAGCTAAAGCCGAAAAGGGAAAGGCCAAAGTCGAACAAAAACGCAACCAACTAACAGTAACCCCTGGTTCACACTGCTGCAATTTAAGCGCAAAATTCAGCGTCATCCGACATACGACACAAATCGTCCGACAAGCAACGCAGAACTTTGCGTTTTGTCGCAGTGTCGGATGCGTTCAAAAATTTCAAGTGATCCGACATAAGGCATACGATTTTTTTGAAGGAAAGAAAAGAAAAAACTAAGATTCGTTAATTTTCAAGACTAAAAATTGCTCTACCTTGTCCTGACCTGATGGCTGGCTGAATGCACAATATCTTCAGAATAAACTTGTATTAACCAGTTTTGAATTTGAGAAAGATGACTGACTGAAAATTTCCCAATGTTGGGTGGTATTCAGAAGGATAATCTCCCTGCATCTTCAAAGAACGTTTCCCCAAGGGCTCCTTTGTCCTTTTGCAGAATAATCTCGACGAAAAATTACGTTTTCTTTTTGCGTCTGCGCGGTTGTGGGAAGGTTCATGCGGTTCTGTCGCATGTCGGAACAGCGGAACAGCGGAATATGCGTGTTAACTACGAGGTCTGTGACGCGATTGGCTGGATTAGCGTATGACGCGATGTTTTCCCGAAAGTATAGAAACAATCGTTCCAGTATTGACGCCAGAAGCCGTGAAGACATGCGTGGTTGCTATGGTAAGTAGGGTGGAACACGACCTCAGTCAGAAGTTTAAAGAGTTTGGTCGAAGCAAATAGTTTTCCGTACTGAAAGGTTTGCCCCCTCTCCCCCCTCACATTCACATTTACAGTGCGAAACTAGAAAATTCTTCTGACACCAAATGGAACTCTAGCTAAAAGGTAAAAGAATGAAAACGAAGCTCGCATCAAATACTGCGGAGAGGCGATCAGGGTTGGGCGTTTGCTGACAGGAATCCCTGGCGGGATTTTAAACACCATCATCAATTCGATAAGCAAAAGTAGATATTTATTCAACTTGATGATGAAAGTGCAGAAATTCAGACGGGCAAACCTGATCGTCTATCTGCACAACAGGGTTGAAGGTAATAATGAACGAGATTTCCGGCCCATAAGGGAGGGATAGATTTACTCGTTCAGCCAAAAAAAAGGTGTCCGGAAATATCTCGGGCGTCAGATTCAAGATTGCTATGCTTAAAGCCCGGGATGCAAGGAAACTGCTGGGTCAGTACTATTTTTCGACACTACCTAATACGCAACCATACACACTCAATAACTCTAATCAGTGATAGAACTCCGGTATAACACTAACAAACTTTGAAAATACAAAACATTTTAGTCACGGCAGGCCTTACCACTTCGGAAGCGCTTTTGAAATCTACCAGTCACCAAACCATTTCGCAGCCAACTTTACAATGATAGCAGATCCTCGCAGGCAATATTGCCATCGTCTTTACCGAAAAACCAGGTAAACATCTGCTTTGCTTTATTGGTCACTTTGGAGACACCCTTGCCGAATCCCCGTTTCGGTGCCTCTGTCGACTCTTCGTCGTAGATGCCAGCTTCTTCGCGAAGCTTTATCTGGGCGAGAAGGCCTGCTAGGAGTTCGTCGCAATTGTGATTAATGCCAACAGAGACCTCAATGAACTTGGCATTATACATGGTTGCAAGTCTTCGACCGTCTGGAAGAAGAAGATGAAGTAAATTCGGTTTTGTGAGAACGGAAAACCTCGTTTTGTTCTTCAGGCAGGCAAAGGATTTTGAACGAATAGTTTGTTAACCTTAAGTTGAGAATTATACTGCCGACAATACTCTTGATGACTATCTCTCCTTTCCGATGCAGAATCTCCGGGTACCTCCGGAAGAAAGGAAGAAACGGTGTCACAGCTGCGCTGACTCGGGATTTGAGTCGTTGAGTTTGAGTCATTACGGACACCTTTACTCCTTCTTCCTGAGAATCACTGGCGTGTTTTGGACTTAGTCATATTTAGTCATTGACTGATAGTTTATATTTGGGGGCGTTTAGGGCAAAAATCAACAATGAAAAACATACCCAATTTGGAGGTCTCTCTTGAAGCTTTGCTTCGCTATTTTATCTAAAATAATAACTTAAATGTTAGCCCCTTGAAACTATGATAAACTTGTCTGTCTGTCTGTCTGATGGCTCGAACGGTCTGACAGATTTTGATGAAATAAGGCCTTTACTTGTACAATGTACAAGGCCTTTACTAGTTTCTAAAATATGCCCTCCCCCCCCCCCCCCCTTCAGACGTCTTCAGCCCCTGCTTCCATGCTAAATTCCCCTACTCACTCCACTCTGTTATTATTTATAGGGACTGTGCAGTTGGCGTAAAGGCACCTTTTAGTTACCATTCATTCCCAGCCCTTAGTTCCTGGTGGGAAACAAATTATAGGCTTTGAAACAGTGATAATGGCTTGCAGAGAATACCCATTTCACCCATTTGAACAGAATCCCATTGACACTTCAAGCACAGCTCTTACTAGAAATGATATTTTCCCTATGAAATGGATAAGTAAAAACGTTTTTGGGATATACCATTACTTTCCACCTGAAACTAGCGATTCTCTTGTTAGCACTTGTCAACTATGTCCAGCCTTCCTGCTCTCCGACGCGGCGGCTTAGCGCAAAACATCTGAAAACTAAATGTGCGTAAAAAGTGAGAAAACTAAGCAAATAAAAAAAGTAAGAAACAAAAGATTATGACATCCTCCTGTGTGAAAGAGTTGTCATCGGATGTTGAATATTCCGGCAGACTTTTCGTTGGGTGAGGGGAAAACTCAAGCGCTAAAAATTCGCAATTACAAAACAAGCCAATGGAGAAAGGTGGGGATTTTAAAAACTTATAATTCCATGTGAGAACTAAGTATATTATAAAAGGCAGAATAAGCAAGAGGGGTCCTTTAAGGTACGTGCACTTACATTTCGCATTCGGATGCGAATTTCCTCCTTCTCTCTGAATTTTCGACGCATCACATGGCGATTTTCCTATAGTGACGTGAATTTTGCCTTATCGAACTGTGCATGCAAGGAGCTTAAAGTTAAACTGAAAAGCCAACTTATTTTCGTATCATTTAACTGAATACACTGAATTATACGGATTGTGTTAAAGTGTAACTGAAAAGCAAACTTATTTTGTATCATTTTTTTTTTTTTTACTTTTAATTATTTGCTCCAACTATGACTTTCAGAACATCTACGGCCATCCTAAAAATGCAAAATTCTACTATGACGCGGAAAATTTGAATCTCAATACAAACACAAATTTTCAGTGGCCAGTGATCAGGCGAGGTGCAGCGCGAAGCGCTGCGCCGAGGGCGTCTAAGTCCCCAGCCACACTGACTAACCACACCCAAACCGCCTGGTGCAGTAACCACAATAGTAAATATAAAAAATTGTTATTCCCATATCATTTGTATTTTGTATAAATTCCAAAATAATTAGTTTTGTTACATTGGATAGTCAACCTTGCTGAAGAGAGATAATACATCTGTCGTAAGCAAAAAAGGTTTCCCTGGGTCGGATGTCAGGACCGAAACCAAAAAGGGAAACAGGTTAAATAGCTGTATCCAAATATGGTTTACGGGATTAATTTAAATTGCTTACCGAGTAAGCAATTAATAATGGGTAAATTTTCTGGGTATATACCATCGTTTATTATGTGGGTATATGATGGTCTTCATATGTACTTTAAGGAACACGCGTCGATGTTCATAGTATGTGGTCCTTATTGGTCATCATATGTGCTTTAAGGAGTGAAAATCCGTTTCTAGGCTTAATCTGGAGTCGTCAGGTAAATACTACAAAACGTAGCGGCACCATCCCAAGAAAAATATGCATGGGATCTCCAATAATTGTAATGGTTATAGCCTAGGTAAACCTCTGGTTTCGGTACTTACTATGATACTTTATTTTGTATCATTTTTTTTTTTTTACTTTTAATTATTTGCTCCAACTATGACTTTCAGAACATCTACGGCCATCCTAAAAATGCAAAATTCTACTATGACGCGGAAAATTTGAATCTCAATACAAACACGAATTTTCAGTGGCCAGTGATCAGCTTGCGGAAGGTAGCTCACTGCGTGAACACTTATTTTTCGTAAACCGTTTTCGTCAAGCATACAACAAAGGTACAAGCACATAGAGGTAGGTACCACAAATCCAACAGGGAAATTCCACCGTTTGCAAACTGATCATTTGTGAATAGCAGAGCCTCGAAGTAAAGCATTTTCATCGGATCTTCAAGCCTCCTTAAGCGAATTGGTGATGGGTAAACTAGAGTGTCCTATTACAGCCATTTTCGGTTAAACTTTAAGGAATACATGCGCATCATGACTTTCAGAATATCTACAGCCGTTCTCACAAGGCAAAGTTCTAGTGGAAAATTTGAATCTCAACCCAAACGCAGCTTTTCAGTTGCCAGTGGTGAGCTAGGTATAATCGTTTTCGTCAAGCGTACAACACAGGTACAAGCGCATAGAGGTACCAAAGTCCGACAAGGAAAGCTCAATATGCGAAAATCGATTATTCGTAAATAGAGGAGCAACGAAATAAAGCGAAATAAAGCAACAAATAAAGCCTTTTCGATTAAACTTTAAAGGAGTTCAATCGGAAGCATTCTAACTCTTTCAATGCCTAAATAACCCCCTCATATCGCGAGTAAAACTCGGTAGGATTACCTAGTGACAAGATCTGGAAGCACGCGAATGGCGAATTTCAAAATAGATCTTAACAAGAAAATCAGACAAAATGATATTTGACAGCACCTTTTTCTCTCAATGATTTGTTTTGACTTGTATATGTCATTTCTGCCTAACAATCGTCCAAATTTTCAAGAAGAACAGACTGAAGGTGTCGATGGGGTCACGATGGTGAATATTTATCGGACTTCTTAAGCATTGTCCTAATAGGTGTAATAAGGTGTATTACCGCGTATAAGACTTATTACAGATTCCTCTTTTCCTCGGAGCGCGCTGTAATAAGGTGAATAAGGAGAATAGACTAGCGTTCTATTCTGGCTTATGCAGGGTCAATCAGATCGCTTGGTTGGTTCCGCCAGCGGGCCGAGGAAGGAGCAGCGCCGTCAGAGTTGCCACGGGAAGCAGTAAAGTTCTACTTTGTTGGAAGCTAAAGAAACAACTTTTCTTAACAAAAACACGTTTTTGGTCTATTACGACGGCTTTTCGTCAGTTCGAGGATCAATGCTGTCCATCCGCTATTTTAATAGCTTTTTTACAGTATAGTTTGCGTTATATTGTACTCGTGTACTTCAAGTAGTACCAAGAACCTTTTCGGATATTTTTAGAGCTCGAAAAATTGTATTACCTTGGCAACACCGGAAGCCGCATTGATAAGAACCTCTTGGGTTGTATTTGAACAGGCGTGTGTATTAAGACGTAAACATCGCGTATAGCGCTATTCACCTTATTACACCTATTAGGACAATGCTTTAGAGACCATCTATGACCTTGACGCTTGACATGTATTTTGACCCAAAAGGTCCTCACACTAAGTTTGAACAAAATATATCAACCCCTTCAAAATTTATCGTGCTGATAGACGGACATACAGATGGATAACTCGAAGTCATAGCTATCCCATCATTGACGTTCTGGGATCCCAAAAAGTTTGTCCGCTAGGGTCAGTGAATATTATAATGATCTAATGATTCGTTAATAAACCTAATGATGCGTTAATGAACCAAATAATTTGTTAATGAGCAGCGGAGAAAGAGAGACGAATTGCTCTCTATGGTTGAAATAATTGTGTTTGCGTAGTTTGTAAGTGATGTTATTATGTGTTAGGATTTTGTAGAAAAACGGCACAGTCATATTCACAGGAGTCATTAGTATCGACTGGATAATGGTTTTCCCTCTACTTTCCGCCATCTTAATTAGCTCTTTTAAGATTAGGCTACGCGATGGAAACTGGCAATAGCAATCCCTTCTACCAAACGGAGATTTACGCTAGAGAAATTTCTTGGCAGGAATCAGGGGTCGCAGATTCGTCTTCCAGCTTTAGCCTGACGAGGAACTTGGTGAAGAAGGACCGAAACAACGCTGGAACAGATTAAATTTTACCTGGATATCGGGGGATTTCTCTTCTGTTATTTGCCTTTGATAAAAAAAAGAAGAAAACCAATTTTCCCGAAAATTTTGCTCCAAATTCAAACATGATTCGCGGTCACTAAGGGATTCTTATGGTAAGAGCAAGTCAACAAAACTCAAAGCCTTGTTTATCAGAGGTTAAAAGAGGTTTCTAAAATGTCAAAGAGGTCTGAATCCTCGATTTCTGGTGAATATTTCCCGGTTTAGTTTGCCTTTCTTGGTTATAGCACCTTTGCCTGCTTTTCTCTTGCACCATGTCTTTCTTTTCGTGCTTTTAGTCAATCCCCTGAAACAGGCTCCAAACGTCAAAATCTGTCAAGGAAGAAGGAGAATAATCACACCGGAACAGGGCTCCTGTCTCTCAGCTCTTAAATTTTAACTGATAAGCCAGCTTATTCTTAAACCTAGAATATGAATACATTGAATTACTTTGATTATGCTAAGGATTCATTTCTTCATATTGAATTCTAGTAGTACGTATAAATACAACTGGTACAACAAGACAACGCGGAGAATTCGAATTTCAAACAAAAACGTTCATTTCAATGGCTAAACGAAGCGAAGCTCAGGAAATGTTCGATTTCAGAATGTAAGGTCACTTCTGTACCCAGTACCCAGTACCCCTCTGTACCCGTACCCAGGAATTTATTTCGGGGGGGGGGGGTGCTTTTCGGGGGGGAGGGGTTGCCTGCTGGTCGGACAAAAAAACACCAAAAACACATACATCAGAGGGAAAAGCCTATAAAATCGTTATTTTTGTATGTTTCGGGGGGGGGGGGGGTCAACTCCCTACCCCCCCCCCTGGATACGGCCTTGGTTTGACCCGAAAATAATATATTTTTTCAAAACTTGTTCATCCTTCTAGTTGCCAAATGTTTCAAGCATTGAGGTACTGGCAGATAGAGGTACCACAAATCCAACAGTAAAACCTCACTCGATATCGACTGGATGAATGGACCAAAGAAGTAACGCATGTTCATCAGGTCTTCAAGCTTATTTAAATGAATAACTGTAAGGTTTCTCGATTGCGTATCTCAGCCAGTTTCAGTTCAACTTTAAGGAAGAAGAACAATATTTGCGTTTTCGCAGATACCATGGTATCTATTACCACAACAGTTGAATCTGTAATTAGTCGTCTTTGCAGTTATCGTGGTATCTGATACACGGTTGCTCTGCAAAAACAACTATTGCCGGACCGTGGTATCAGATACCACGATAACTGCAAAAAGGTCTTTAGACCGTGGTATCAGATACCACGAAAAGAAGAAGACAAAAAAGAACGAACGCGGCAACAAGTGCAAATATCACATGGACAGAAGCAAAAATACCTAACCAGGCTCATACAACTTCTGCCAAATTGGCAGAGACTTTAGACCGTGGTATCAGATACCATAGTATCTGAAAAAACGCAACATTATAACACCAGTCCGGCAGGGGCGGCGACAATTTCTGTAACCTCAAACCAGAGCAAAATAACTCAGAGTAATGAGAAGACCTATCCTTCCCATGCATACAAAATGGGCCTCCGTGGCAGCGCCGCCCAGCTCGCTTTGTTCGTGTAGGCAGTGGCGGACGTAGACAATTCTAGCAAGGCTAATATGCGGTGCTGTTTGAGTTTTAGTAGGGTGTTCGTGCCGTCTAGGGGAGCTGGTGTCGCTGCGATTTGACTGTGTGTCACTTTTTCAAAGTGTGCTCATAACTCTCTAGAGTTATTTTGCTCTGCCTCAAACTCACCAGCTCAAACGCTATACAGAGAACTAGTTAAGGCTGCGTTAATAAACTCCACCAGTAGTATGAATGGACACTCCCCACCGAGAGACGCCAATCACGGTCTCGGGATTGAATCCGGTTCTATTTCTCGTTCCGACGATCATTAAGCCTGCAGACTGCACTCACTCGACTGTAAGACTTGAACGAACAAAGCCCCTTTTATCTCTTGCCAGGAGATACCGCTCTGTTCAGTTCTGAAAACCTTCGACATTTCGAACTTCGCCTCTAAATTCTTGAGAAAAAAAAGTTTTTGGCACACCTGGTACCTACTGGAGGTGCTCCAAACGATCCAGCTTAAAAGCAGCATATGGGCGAGCAAAGCCTGTAGGCGGAAACGATTTATCGGACATTTAAGATAACCCAATCACTGATCTCCCAAGGACCACCCTGAGTTTCCAAGGTACCAGAGATCCTGAGATAGAGATAATTTTATTACAAATAGTGTACATATGTGAACAGGGGCAACCCCATAAAGCTTTCGCCTTTCCCCCAAATCAAACATTCGTAAGTACTCGTCCAAAACAAACATGAGACAAAATCACATGAAAAAAATAACGGCAGGGAGAACACCAACAAAAACACACACCAAATCACCAGGGTCACCCCCCCCCCCCAATTTTTTTTTTTTTTAAAATCATATTTGTGAAATAGTATGGGTTTCAAAAGATCATTAAAAGTACCCAGCACTTCCTCACTCTGGATCAACCACCCCGCATTCCAACTCCGAATACCACGGTGCAACACCGAAAACCCAGAACGTGTAGTACTCAGCGGAGCTACGACAAGATTCCCAGTAGATCTCTTATGATGGTGATGGGTTGAGGTTACTGTGTTCAACAGGTCACTAAAACATGTCAATGATCGTTTATGCAGTAATAGAAAAATAAATAATAAAATATACAACTCATGAAGACCAGCAGCGGGAAGAATGCTCAGATTAGAATAAAATTTACGGACCGAATCACGGTGTCCAGATCCACTTAAAATACGAAGGGCAGGGTTTTGTAGGACTCGGATAGGAAGGAGGATTGATGGAAACGTCCCCATCCACACACTAGCACAGTACAGGATGTGCGGGTGGACCATTGAAAAATAAAACAAACGTAGAATATTATAAGAAAAATATATTTTAATTTACGCATTATACCCACATTTCTCGATAACGTTTTCCCAACCCAAGCAACATGATTTTTGAACAATAGCGTAGTGTCTCATCAATAATTAGTCCGAGATACTTTGCATCAATAACTCTTTTTGTTACCACAATTTAAAGTTATTTCAGCAAACCAAGGTTGGGGTTAACCGATCGTCCAAATACAATAAAGTTTGACTTGTTCGTGTTGAATTTTAGCTTATTTACCCTAAACCAAATATCAAGCTTGTTGACCGTAACAGTCATAGATAACGTTAGAAGATCAGTTGTTTTAGCAACACTAATAGACAGAGTATCGTCTGCAAAAAGTGCAATAGTCTCACTCCGTACTTGCGCTGTACTTTGTACAGTGGTGGTGCAGCAAGACAGCTGACCAGACTACCAAGAGGTAGTCTGGTATCTTTATTAGTTTATTTAATAGTTGAACAGTGCAGCTTTATTTTAAACAGTTAATTGGTAGAATGAGCACCCAAAGAGCACCCCTTCATTTGTGTGTTCTCAGGGACTCAGGGGCCCTTCTTTAATTAGCCAGACCAGAGGCGTTACTAGTCAAAATGTTTTTTTTTGGGGGGGGGAGGCATTTACCGACTTGCTGGAAATTTTTACCGACTTTTTCTGCAGAAAAAACGACTGTTTTCAACAATAAAAATGAAATTTTTGAAAAAATCGACTGATTTTCCAAAAAATTCACTGATTTTCAGAAAAAACAACTATTTTGACGAAAAATCGACCAATTTTCAGAAAAACCGACTGTTTTCATGAAAAAAAAAATCAACTGTTTTGACGAAAAATCGCAGAGCTTCGCGCCGACTCGGTATTTTTTACCGACTGGCCGACGGCTTTTGGGGGGGGGGGGCGTACCCCCCTCCCCCCCCCCCCCAGTCGCGACGCCTCTAAGCCAGACTAGCAACCGATTGCTGGGTGGTTAAAGTACGTATTGACATCCGACGGGTTTAATATGCAGTCCTCTGAATATAGAAACCAACCCAACCTCAAAATTTTTTGAAGTTATGGATCCCTGCCAGAGCTAATTCTCTCCCCCTGCTTGGTAGATTTAGAGTTTTTGATAGGCATAGGAGTCATAGGACTGGTCCAGATGTCAGGTATAATAGCCAACTTTGCAAAGAAGGGGTAGAGGAAAACATGGACCACTTTCTCAATCGATGCCAGGAGCTTTCGGAGTTAAGGGGATCTCTTCTCTTTTTAAGGGGAGTGTTTTGCTTCTTCCGGATTTCCTGAACAGCACTTCGGAAAGGGTTATAACAAAGGTGTGCGAATTTATCGACGGAGCGCTGAAGCTAAGAGCTACCAAGCTTAGTAGTGAGGCTTCATAGCCGTAGGAAATATTGTTGTTGTTTTTTCTTGTAATGTGTATTATTGTTGTGTTGCCCCTGCGCTTTTAAATAAACTTATTATTATTAGTATAATGTAACGAAAATAAATTTCTAAAATTTTTGTCTCGCAGGCTCCTAATTTTTTTAGGGGGATTTGACGACCGGGATTTGGAACTGATACGCACCGCAAGGGCCGGATTGGTGTGCAGCCCCCCCCCCCCCAATTTGTTGTGATTTGGTAAGAATCCCCAAAAAGACTTTCTAACCCCAACTGTTTCCAAAAATTTCGCATCTCTATTTTGTGGACGGGCGCATCATTTATCTCGTGTTTTATTACGTCATCGATAGTATTGGGTACAGTGGCTATAGGCTGCTGCAGGGACGTCGCTCTAACCGCTTTTGATGTTTCGGGAAATTCTTGGGTTCTTGCGGTTTTTGTTCGACGGTAAAAGATAAAATTTATGTGGGAAGCGGTTAAATTTTGCAGGAAAAAATTAACTGAATGTGGAGAATTTTAGCCTGCTCCACTCGATTTAATTATTTCTTGCGTATAGTAAATAGAAGTGGCTACTGGAATCGTACCCGGAAATGTAATGTCCAAGTTGGCCTGGACACCTACTAGCTTTCTATCATCTTTCATACTGCCCGTTAATGTTACTCTTTGGACTTAATCTTTTCTACTTAATAATTCAAAATAACTCAAACCTAACTATTTCTAAAAGATTCGGTACATTTTTTTGGTTCTCACCCCCCCCCCCCCCCAACGAAAATGCATTTGCGACGCCCCTGGCTAGGCTGTCTAAGTGCTGACTCGTGGATAATCACTTCAATGAATGCAATCAGGACTCTTTGTCAGTTCCGGAAAGACCAAGTGAAAACACTTTCTAAAGGGAAAAGGAAAAGATTTCATGAAAAAAATGCCTTTTAAATACTTTAACCTTAAAATACTGAAGGAACGCAGGAAGGCGCTAATCAACGAATTTGTCTTATTCCAGTTCACCGCTTCCAAGAGAACTAGTTTCCGAAAGTCTCAAATTCTCTCATTAGCCATACTTGTGACCAGGCCCGTATCCAGGAATTTATTTCGGGTGGGGGGGTGGGGTTGCCTTTCGGGTTTTTTTTTGCCTGCTGGTCGGACAAAATAGTACAAAAACAAACAGATCAGAGGGAAAAGCCTACAAAAATGATTATTTTTGTATGTTTCGGTGGGGGGGGGGGGGGGGGGGGGGGGGGGGGTGCTTGCCAAGCCATTGAATTGTTGCACTGTTTGCGGAGTAGAAAGTAAAAGCTATGATGTTCTGCGCATTACCTTACGGACTCATATTTTACTATCTCTCTGTCACAACTGTTGATAATGAGACAAAAGAGGGCTTTCAGGAACCTTTCCGATACGGAGTAGTAAACTTGAATTGAGGCAAACTCACTTCAGCCATAGTCTCTCACATGCTCCACCCCCCAAAACATTGGAATTCGACCAAAAAATAATTGGAAGTTCTAGTGTACGTAAACTCTGCCTTTTATCTATAAGTTTTATTCCAGATTTTGTAAAAGTTTCTTAGACATCATTATTTTTATATTATATTTCTATTTCTTTATTTCTCTCAGATCTGAAGAGTACAGAATATAATGTAAAATATAAAACCAATTGATCAATTAAACGACATACAAATACTATACAAACTACAGGAGATTGTTGCAAAACATTTACCTTGTACTTACTGACAGTAATTGCAAATTTATTCTTTAGCCGCGACGATCGATTCATAAAATGAACTGTCTGTCCATATATCAATCGTAAGTGAATGGCCCCAACACTACGGAGTAGCACCAAGACTTGACAAGATTGACACACACTGTAATAGCAGCAATTCTGGCACTACTATCGATAGAGAACGTCCCTGCTGAAACTCAGTCAGCCGTTCACCACCGCTAGCTTCGATAACTTTATATTCTGAACATAAGCTGCGTTCTTTGTCACGGGAGTTCTCACCGGTGGTCTCCGGTTTTTCTTATAAGCCGTTTTTGCATCCACCGGTGGCTTCTCACCAGTCAATTAACCCGTTTTTGGGATCCCAAAACGTAAGTGGAGGGATACCTATGACATCGCAAAAGTTGTCCGTCTGTCCGTCCGTCCGTCCGTCCGTCTGTAAGCACGATAACTCTCGAAGGGAACGAGATATTTTGATGAAACTTGGTGTGAGGGTTCGTTGGGTCGTCGGACCAGTCAAGTTCGTAGATGGGCTTTGTAGCTCTACATTTAGGGGTGGGGGAGGGGATTCAAATTAAGGGACAAACAAAATATTTTGAAACAGCTAATGTGATAGTCAATTATGGGGTAAGAAGACATACTGAACACGATGGTGAAAACTATTTTGTCATCGGACAAGTAGTTCGCCCGGAATCCGGCCAAAACCGGAAAGTTTGTTGAAAGTAAAAGTTTTATTTGAAGTTGATTAGATGTTCGATTTAGTGGTAGGAAGACATGCTGAAGACGACGGTGAAAATTATTTTCTCGACGGACAAGTATTTCGCCCGGAATCCGGCCCAAACCGGAAAGTTTGTTGAAAGTAAAAGTTTTATTTGAAATTGATTAGATGTTCGATTTACGGGTCGGAAAACATGCTGAAGACGATGGTGAAAACTATTTTCTCGACGGACAAGTATTTCGCCCGGAATCCGGCCCAAACCGGAAAGTTTGTTGAAAGTAAAAGTTTTATTTGAAGTTGATTAGATGTTCGATTTAGAGGTAGGAAGACATGCTGAAGACGATGGTGAAAACTATTTTCTCGACGGACAAGTATTTCGACAGGAATCCGGCCCAAGCCGGAAAGCTTGTCAAAATTAAAAGTTTTTTTGGAGTTGATTAGATGTTCGATTTAGGGCAAGAAGACATGCTGAACACTTATGTGAAAACAATTTTCTACCCGGACATGTAGTTCGTCCGGAATCCGGCCAAAACCGGAAATCTGTTGGAAGTCAAAGTTTTATTTCTAGTTGATTAGATAAGCGATTTAGGGTAAGAAGAGATGCTGAGTCCCTGTATGACAATCATATTTTACCCGGACATATAGTTCGACCGGAATCCGACTGGAATCGGAAAATTTGTTATAAGCTAAATTTCTATTTGAAGTTGATTAGATGTTCATTACTGGGGAAAGAAGATACCCTGATTTCGTCTTTGAGCTTTCTTTTTTCGCCGGACAAGTAGTTCTGGAGTTCGGCCGGAACCGGGAAATTGGCAGAAGTGGCAGGAAGTTTTCGTCAAAACAGATGACTTATAGGGGTAAAAACAACAGGCTGAATCCAAATCTGAACTTGGTTTTCCCAGGTGATTAGCTATTTGGCCTTAATCTGTTTCTGAATTTTAGTTGTAAAAATGTTCAAGGAGTCTGGCGAAGACTGGATCTGGCTAAGACAAGACCCAGTTGTCTGGATCAGATATTGAATTTTTGGGATCCCATCGAAACCTTTGGTCTTGTTGAACTAACCAGTGTCCGGTTTTATCTCACCGGTGCGGACTAACCAGAACCTGCTCGTGAGCCCGGCTTCAGCGAGGAGTTAGCCGGTTTTCATCAACTCACCGATGAACCAAAAGAACGCGTTTTAAGGGAAGAACCGGACACTGGTGACTAAACACCAGTGACAGCCCGGAGTGCAACGAACGCAGCGATAGTAAAAAATGATACATCCTCCATTGTTTCCTTTGGGTGTGCAGATCGCACCTTTGCTTTACTAGAAATTTCTAAGCCCGCAAGTTTGTCTCGCTTTAAATGTCGCAAGCGTAGAGGGCAGCGATACGAATATGGCTCGTTTGTAAAGCATGAACAGCATAATATGTCTTGGCGCTAATCCTTAATGTTATTTTGCTCTGGCCCCAACTTCACCAAATGCAGGTTAAACGATCGGTTAAACGGTATCCGTGCAAGGAGACTTGGCAGATCAGCATTCTGCAGAACCTCAGGAGATTAAAGTAGACTATTTCGGCACAGTTTCGCAATAAGGCCGAAGTCATGGGCGTCATCTCAACAGGAAAATGTTTTAGGGTCATATGGAGAGCAAGGATGCGGATAGGCGGATGTTCCAAGAACCGGAATTCAACCCGTCTCTGAATCTCTGAGCTGATCTGCACCCACCACCAAACCAAAAACCACCACCAGAACGAGAGGTCATGGAATTTTAACTTGAATCCATGTTTAAAGTTCTTACTTTATTGCCTGTCAAATATGTCATGGGAGAAAATCTAAGAGGTCGTTTTTTGCAGCGGTCTCCAGGGACAGGTGTGAAGAAATTGGCCTTGCACCAGTTCCTGGCGTGAATCAGACTATGGCACAACGAACGAAAAAGAGAAGCTTTCATTTCGTAAACCGACAGGGTAGTGCAAAACTTTCACCGTCAGAAATGTCTGCACCATTTTGCTGAACCCTTTCAGTCATTTGTCCTCAGATGCGGTCAGACATCGGTATTCCATAATTCAGAAGCGTCATAAGTTGGCAATTTAGCTGAAAAACCTTCAAAGGTCCAGCTTTAAAACTGTACTTTATACATTAAATCGAAGGATTTTACGAGGACGATAATAATTCAGAACCAATTCAACCTAAGTGTTCGAAAACTTGCGAAACTTGGACAAGCTTTGACCAGACGGCAGGGTATTTGCCAGAAAGTACTTTTCTTCGACCGAGGACAGTGCGACCAACTTGCAACAAAGTGAGCCATCAGCGAGAGAATCTGAATTAATTTTTTCACCATTTTTCCAAGCTACATAAGGCAAGACCGAGGGCAAGACATTGGCCTACTTATACATGTTTCACTTTACTTGAAGACAGGCCCGTATACAGAAATTTTTCCCGGGGGGGGGGGGGCTTGCCTGCCGGTCGGAAAAAAAGTACAAAAAGACATAGATCAGAGGGAAGCCTATACAAAATTGATTATTTTTATATGTTTCGGGGAGATTTTGAACCCCCTAACCCCCCCCCCCACCCTGGTACGGCCCTGCTTGTAGACTATTTTCTGTGTCCTAATTACTAAGAATAGGGTAAATAGTGTTATTACTAATATTTTCATTGTCCTCACCCGAATACATGCTATAAAACATAGAAAGACTGAAAATATAAAACAATTGGCCATAGCCTACTCAGGTACTTGAGGGTAACCTTCTCTACTACTTGAGAGTAGGTAGTTGGTAGTTGGCGAGTGGAGGGTTTGGAAGACGAGAGAGGACAAATTGGCAAATTAATTAATTAATTTTTAGTTTATTTTAGTAAAAGATAATATGGTAGTAAATGTGTACTGGTTGCGTTTTTGAAACATGTATGTGCCTTTAAGTTTACACCCATGCCTAGATCTCCAACAACACCTTCAATTGGTAAAAATACTAAAATATAAGTAAAAATATCCTGAACCTGAGGTAGGCCAAGTGGTCACACACACTGTCAGAAGTTTCATAACAGATTGCGCATAATACTTTCAAGAATAACACCTTTTCACTTAGAAATAAAGTGTTACGATCAATTAAGTTAACACTGTTTCGGGCCTAGATCTCCAACAACACCTTCAATAGGTAAAAATACTACACTGTCAGAAGTTACACAACGACAACAGAAGGATGCGCGGTTTCAAAAGATAACACTTTGGGATGTTATCTGTTATGTTTCTTTCGTTCCCGTTAGTATTTTTAACAATTGAAGGTGTTGTTGGAGATCTAGGCACGAAATAGTGTAAACTTCACAACAGTTCACAACACTTTATTTCTAAGTGAAAAGGTGTTATTTTGAAAGTGTTATACGCTATCTGTTATGAAACTTCTGACAGTGCAATTTCTAATTTTCCAAATTTTCCATCCATAGCTGACGTGTCCGTTTTGCACTGTCAAAAAAAGAAGTCGTGATTGAAAGGGCTAATACAAGTTATAGCTGGGCAAACACTGATGTTGGCGGTGATCATTATATTCGAGGGCTAATGGGACTAAACCCTGTGGATGGCCCGATGAAAAACTTGTAGCCTGCGTAGTAGTATGGTAGTAGTACGAAAAAGTTGCATGTAATACTATGTAATAGCAAAGAATACTATGATTTAATGTGCCTCAGACTGGTCCAATCTTATGTAGTAGTATCCAGTAGCATCCTGTCTTGCCATAGTAGCATCCAGTCTAGCTAATAGTAGCATATAGTAGTATGCAGTAACACGGTAGTCTTGAAGTAGAAGCATGTAGTAGCAGCATTAGTACTGCATGCAACTTTTTCGTACTACTTCATAGTACTATACTGAGATAATTTTTTCATCGGGGGACTAAACTGAAATAGTAGAAGAATTCGAAGCAAAATGTATTTTATTTAGGGATTTAAGGTCGTATGAGGCAATCAGTTACCTGATCGGGAGAAAGCCCTTCAGTCTAAATTCAGCTCCTTCAAATAATACATGGATATGGCCTAGAAAGCCGAAGGTTCTGGGTCAAATCCTGGCTGAGGAGCACTTTTGTCTTTCAATTTCCCAGACTCCATTCGAGAAGCAGAAAGTGTACCGGAATTTAAAAATCGGTTCAAGAAACATCTCCTTGAGGGTAGTTGGTGAGTGGAGGGTTTGGAAGACGAGAGAGGACAAATTGACAAATTAGTTAATTATTTTAAGCCTATGTTAGTGAAGGTTTGATTAGTTATATAATATGGTAGTAAATGTGTACTTGTTGCGTTTTTCAAGGACGTATGTGCTTTGTTTGTAACCGGTCGTCAAGCCGGAACAATTTTTCTTTAGTAAAGTTGTTGAATCCTGAATCATGAAAATTCCCTACTTATAAACATCGGCTATTCAGTTGACCATCACTGATGGAATGAAATCGCGAGTGGCACGTCAATATAATTTTGGACGTGCCTTCACCCCCAACAATATTTCCGTTGGCTACTTAAAAGAGTTAAATTCGAAAGTTTTCTAACATCTGCAATTTCCAGACCACCCCCACCCCTAGCCGCGAGTTCAGACCAGGACATAGAACGACAGTGAGCTCATCTAGTGGCATGATTCTGCAGCACCCGACTTGGCAAGCTCAAAATACATCGTAATAAGAATGCATCGTAATACATCGTAATATGAAAACAAAAAAAAAAGTAGCTAAATATTTGGCAGTAGGCTATCTATCTCTTTTCACATTTTTTGTTTTGTTTTTCATTTCTACTTAAGAATCACCATATATTCAAAAAGAAAAAGTGTGTCTCTGAGTTAGTCAAGGCAGTTTGACCTAATGAACAGAAGAGATTGACTGAATCTTTGGTGAAAATGACAAATTGAGAGTTTCTGCTTCTGTGAACAATGTTGACTGGTTTTCAGATTTTGCAGAAAAAAAAACAGTTGTGTCATAAGCATTATTCCTACCAATTAGTTCCGGTTTCTCCCCTTTTCCCACATATCAATCAGCTGCTTTAAGTAGCCGACACTAATGACGTAATGCGTGAATGAAGTCGATCAGAGTATAATCCGTCATCATTTAGGAATCTCCACCGACATAGAAGGGGGAACTATAGGGGGCTTTCGTGAAATTCCGGAATTACAAGCGAAGCATATCGCACAGGGAAATGTATTCCGATAATCGCTTTCCCGTTTCTATTTACATCTTCACAGAAATCAGCTTCAATCTTATAAATAAACGGCTTAGTTTCGCTTTGTACGACAATTCTGCAGACTTCCCTTTCCCAACGAAGCCGATTATTCTATTCGAAACTAACTGACTATATCAAAGACTGCCATGCACTTTAGTTGATCTTCGTCCTTTCTACCAGAAATTCATCTTTCAGTGGAGCTAAGCATTAGTCTTTTAGAAATAGTTTCAAAAGAAGAGTATATAGCCTACAAATGATTCAAAACGACTTAGCAAACTAAATGGCCCAATAGGATATTGGAACATTCCAGCTGACTTTCCCGTCTTCGGTCAGTTTATGGCATTTGGCTTCCGGCCAAGTGCCATATACCGATCACTTTTCCGTTGGTCGGTCTCTCGGTCAGTCCGGTCATCGCGAGTTAGGGTACTTCAAAATGTGGCTGAACGATGAAACTTGGCAGGCATATTAGGGACAAGACCAAATTAACTTTCAAATAGTCCTTTCCCCGATCTGACCATCGTGGGGGAGGGGAGGGAGGGGGAATCCTGAAGCTTGAGGCATGTATAACTTTCGAACGGATGATCAGATCTTTATGCAATTTAATTTTTGGAAAGAACTCAAGTCTCAGAAGTCTTATTTCAGGTCCGGACAAGATCCGATGTATTTGGGGGGAGTTGGGGGAGGAACAAGAAGTCTTATGACACGTTGGGGGGATGGGGATGAAACTTGGTGGGAAGAACAACTTTCGAACCGGTGATCATATCTTCCATGAAACTTTATAATTGGGAAGAATACATGCCTCTGATTTTTCTCTTTTGTGCCTCGAGGGTTTTCCTCAAATGAATTCCTAGTCCCCTTCAGAGATCGGCGAATCCGACCAGGGAAAGATTTGAATCCGAATCCGAATCCAGGCCTAGGTACGAATTCAATTCCGGATCCTTAATCCAACATTTCATGCTGAGGATTCGAATCCGTCTTTAATAAAAATCAGATCACGTATCTAGGTTATGGTTTAAAAATCAGAGCTGACAAAAAGCAAACATAATCAGATAACGTGACAGATACTGAGGACGGTTGGTGGTGGAGACCAAAAATCTGGATTGCCTAAACACACTCTATAAAAGTTGGGATATGGATACTAGAAGGATTGAGCGGATTCGTAAGATTGAGGGTTTGGAATCCAACTCCGAATCCGGCCTGACAAGCAGAAGATTCGAATCCGGATTCGAATCCGGCCAAAAGGACGAATCCTGAATTCGAATCCGAATCCGGATTCGGATTCGCCCATCTCTGGTCCCCTTAGGCTTGGGGTCTGAGTAACATCAAAAGCTAGAACCTTCATGGAAAAAGCTAAATTTGGCAGGAAAAAGCTAAATTGAAAAAAATCTTCAGAAGTCCAAACAAACATTATTGACCAAACGATAGATTATCATGATCCCCAAGGGCCCATGATCATTCCTCCAGGGTTTTGCTTCCTCGAAATGAATTTCTAGCACTGAAGGTTACAATAACCCACGATAGATATTCCTTCAGCCCAAGCTGACTGCAAATCTATTTGATACTGCAAAACAGATTAGTCAGCTACATTTTACTAGAGCTGTATTTCGGCCCTTCTTGGCAAGGGTATAAGTTCATTTTCCAGCCCGAGCGGCTTGAGCCTGAAGAGGACCCTTGCCAAGAAGGGACGAAATATAGCTCTAATAAAATGTAGCTGACTTATCCGTTTTGCAGTGTCAAATACAAAATATGAGAGTTGACAAATTCCCACAGGTATCCTCTTACCCAACTTTGCAAGAGTCATATGAGCCTCGAGCTCTTGTTTTTAACCATGATCAATCAAACCAAGGATCTAGTCTTAAGCAATTGAAGGCTGCTGACTCAGAACAGGGTCCCTATCCTACGGAAGGTGAAGAAGAAAACCACCAGAATAGGGTCCCTGACTTGTTCGTTTTAGCGGCGGCTTGCAGCTTACGCAGCCTATTCAGCTTGGGCTGAAGACAGATTTATGATCCAAGAGCCCGAAGATTACTGCGGAATGCTTGCAATTTAGAATTTCGCATTGAAATTAGTTCAGATTTACTCCACCAAGAGGAATCCTAGAGAAGGTACTGCAGCCAAAACTCCTAAGCTCTCCACGGATATAGTTGAATGACAAATCTTCAGACAAAAACTTCTTGGTATATGGCCCAATGATTCAAATTCCACTCTCATCTCATCATGATGCAATTTGCAGCAGACAATCACAGACAAGTTGAAACGCATGTACTTAGTTTAATACGCATGTAACTTAGTAAGAAAGTTTTACAAGAAGTTTTAAGGTATCAAGAATGGGCAGATCTGTGAAACCTTCCTGCGAAAACACATCCTTAGCGAGATGTATCCATGCCGAAACGTCCCCGGCGAAACTTCCCGTGACAAAATGCCGTCATGACAACATGTCCCCATGAGAAAACAAACCCCAAGACAAAAGACACCCTTGGCAATACGTCATCGTGATCAAACGTCTACATGACAAAACGTTCCCACGACAAAACGTCCCCATGGTTAAACGTCTCCATGGTACGAAATGGCCCCAAGCACAGATTTACGATACGATACGATACGAATTTATTAGGTCAAATAACATAATAGCATAATAAGAACCTATCAATAAGTTATGAAACATACTGTCACTTACTCATTAAAATGCTTTACAAAATACTGACGAAAAGAAGATCTATACCGGTTAGAAGCTGATGGTTTGCAGGGCTCTAATTTATGTTGATGCCTCGTGTTATATCCGGTTCGTGCCGGTTCCGGTTGCAAATCACGATGCTTATTTGATTCCAGCATTTTATTCCCGCATGTCATAGTAGCCTAAGCTGGTGACGCCGGACAACAAGGCTTTCTATACCAAGGAGCTTTATACCTTCTTCATAATTGGTGTACTCCTGGCCCAATATCATACGAACAGCTCGCTTCTGCACATTCTCGAGGTCATTGCTTTATTCCTTACTCAACCCTAGTAGTTCACCTTGGTCTGCAAGTGTACGATGGAGGAATAACATCGAAGTAAACCGGTATTGCCGATTTGCGGACAGGGCAAGGGGACAGGCAGGCAGGAAATTGCAGATATGGGAGCAGTTGCTTATAGTTCAATGGAAACATCAAACTACCCCAATCCCACTGTAACAACCTAGGAACAATGCTTACCCCCTAGATCAGCAGCTTTTTCAACAGTTTCATCTCTGTGGTATTTCAAAGCGTAATTTTTGGGGCCAGTATATTCTCAATTTACGAGCTTGGACAAAGATAAAAGTGATGTGTCTTATTATACTTAGTAGATCTTTATTTTATGCATAAATCAGCTTGTATAATTCAGATTTGAATAGGCTATTTGTTTTTGAATGATTTTTGTAGCTATGCTATTTTTTATAAGCTTATTGCATATTCTGGTACAATTTATAAAGCAAGCTAATCAAGCTTCACAACACTATTCCACAAAGACAAACTTTTAACAGGCACTTTAAGCCATGGAACGTCTGATGAAACACTAGAACAATCAGGTAAACTGCATCTGCGGCTTGACTTGGTGACATCTCAAATATATCCTTTTCGGTCAAGTATTGCTGGGAGTTTTTGAATTTCCTGCCACGATATCCCAGCTCTTAAGATTTGGATCGCCGAAATGACAGAGAGGTAAAGACAAGGGATAACAAGAAAACGGCCGATTTTCGTAGCGTCTTTTAAAGGAAGTCGGAGATGTTTATTTGTGAAGCATTTGATACAAAGTAAAGCATTAGAAGTGTCCATTGTGCTTTAAGGTATGGACCATTTCCACCCAAATATCACCTACAGTGGTCCTGCACTCTGACGGACATTAGCAGTTCTAGGTCGTTTAAAACACTGACCACAAACACGGAAAACTTGCCTAACTCATAGTTCTGACCTATAAGCTTCTCGGAAGCAACAATCGGCAAAAGTCAGCGTAGTGCCGTTACGTTGGATAAAGTAAGTAAGTAAGTAAGTAATTTATTTATGACCTGCCATTTTAAAATGGCATAGAAAGTTCGAGATCTTGGAAATGAGGATGGATAATCGCACCGATTAAAGAAGTAGAGAGAGAGAGGCAGCAATATCTTTCAAGACTTTCTTTATCTTTTATAATATCGACGAAAACAGATCATTCTAAAAAACAATCCCTTTAAATACAGAACAAACGAAATCAATCCGTTTTATAGAGGCAGGCCGCGGTCTTTTAATCGATTTTATAGAATGATGGGTCTGGTGTAAGTCTTGAAGGCCAGAAAAAAGCTATCATAATGGTAATAATAATTTATTTTTAACCCATAAATCGTACAAGACTAAAACAGTGGAGTACAAAAGAAAATATGAAGACATAATTAGGGAAAACACAACACATACAAACAAAATGTACTTAGTAGATTTTTGAAAAATCTACTAAGTATTTTTGTTTTACTTCCGTATCTTCATGACGTCTTGGTTAAAGTTCAATGGGCACATCAAACTACCCAATCCAACTCTGTAACAACCTAGGAACAGTGCTTACCCCCTAGAACAGCAGCTTATTCAACAGTTTCCTCTCTGTGATATTTCAAAGCGTATTTTTTGGGCCAGTACATGTTCAATTTACTAGCTTGGACAAAGATAAAAGTGATATTTCTTTTAGTACTTAGTAGATCTTTATTTTATGCATAAAGCAGCTTGTATAATTCAGATTTGAATAGGTTATTTGTTTTTGAATGATTTTTGTAGCTATGTTATTTTTTATTAGCTTATTGCATATTCTAGTACATTTTATAAAGCAAGATAATCAAGGTTCACAACACTATTCCACAAAGAAAAACTTTTAATAGGCACCTTAAGCCCTGAAACTTCTGATGAAACACTCGAACAATCAGGTAAACTGCATCTGCGGCTTGAATTTGGTAACATCTCAAATATATCCTTTTCTATCAAGCATTGCTGGGAGTTTTTGAATTTCCTGCCACAATATCCCAGCTCCTAAAATTTGGATCGCCGAAATGCCAGAGAGGTAAAGACAAGGGATAACAAGAAAACGGCCGATTTTCGTAGCGCCTTCTCAAGGAAGTCAGAAATGTTTATTTGTGAAGCATTTAATACAAAGTAAAGCATTAGAAGTGTCCTTTGTGCTTTAAGGATGTTTTTTCATGAGGAAGTTTCGATTTGCGACGTTTCTTAGAGAACCCCAGTGAAGATTGGGAGAAGGGAAATCGCTCACAACGGAATCACTCGCTGCTAAGAGGCGCTATCAGGTCGCTGTACTAGTTCAGTCATCGTTGATGGCGCGAAACGCCTCAGCTGAGATTTATAAATATTATAGATGTTCTCATGCGCAAAAACTTAAAATGCATTAAATAATTAAAAAAAATATCACAAATCCTAAAACTTATTAAAAATGGAACGGATTGATTATCTTGACACAATTTATGGCGTGCGTATACGATCAGCGTAGTGTAAATTCACGGGAAACGTACGGAACGGCATGGTACAAGTGCTGACAGTACTAAAAAGAGGCAAGCACATCATACTGAAAGAAGGCACGCTTGTCCCAGGAGGCATGTACTATCTATGCATTATTTTAGGACCCGTCTTTGGCGTGCTCTCGGGCATGTTTGCGTAAAAAATAACGAGGGGTAGGACCCATGTTCTTCTCTTGTCCACCGGAGAAAGGCGAGCGAGAACATGGGTCCTAAAAGAAGGCATAGACAGTGCGTGCCTCCTGGTGCAGGAATGCCTTCTTTCAGTATGCCGTTCCTCTTTTTGGTACTCGTGCGTCCTGCACCATGCAGTGCCTCTTTTTAGTCAATCCCGAAATTCATGGCCACAAAAAGCCTCTATCAGCGAATAAAGATACAGTATTTGCTACTGGGATTAATCTTATCTCTATTGGGATAAAAATAATCCGAATTAGGGATAATCTTACCTCAATCAATACAAATCCTACCAACAAGCACTGGAAGAATTAGGGATGAAAACCCTTGCTTCGCGTCGGCTCGATCTCACAATGAAATTCGGACTAAAGTGCCTTGCCTCGGAAATGCACCGTGAGCCACCGAAGATGAAAAAAGAAAGGATACTCGCCCAACAAGGAGTATTTCTAGGACAGCTAAGAAAGC
This sequence comes from Branchinecta lynchi, assembly GCA_023053575.1. NCBI lineage: Eukaryota > Metazoa > Arthropoda > Branchiopoda > Anostraca > Branchinectidae > Branchinecta > Branchinecta lynchi. Next base: position 21,444,437 of record JAKZAP010000011.1, on the reverse strand, counting down.
TCAGCTAATGAACCCGCCTGCTCACAGCACTGAACGCCATTTTAACTCATTTGTGCCTTTCTTTATCCGTCATTTTAATGTGAATGAACCCAATTGTAATTTGACAATCCCGTGCATTTTGTTTTATCAGAATTTTGGGATAAATGAATTAAATTGAATTGAATAAAGACAAGATTAATTCCAATAGAAAATACTGCAAGATTTTTGTATAGTGTATCTGGCTTACCTTGCGTTGATACAGCTCGGCTCCTGGCTAGGTCTATTTTATTTCCGACAATTATAAGAGCTCGGTTCCTTGTCAACTCAAGATTCTCCAACTGCTTCAGCTCCTCTTGAGCTCTTTGAAAGCTTGACTTGTCAATAACTGAGTATACCACCATAATCGCCCTTGGTGGATTTTGACGATCAACTTCTGTCTAGAAAACAATAAACGTTGACTCAAAACAACCATACGACGATGATAACGATTTATTTTTCAAAACCATCTCTCACAGCGTCATTAGTTACATTTTTGCAGATACCATGGTATCTGTTACCACGGTAACTGGATCTGCAATTAATCGTTTTTGCGGTTACCGTGGTATCTGATATTCAAACAATGTTTACAACGAATATACGTCAGCTACGATTCTTCTTCAGCGATATTTCGGCTGAATAAAATGTAGCTGACATCCGTTTGCACCGTTAAATATGATGTTTCGGTCTTTCTTGGCAAGGGTCCTCGTCAGGCTGTCAATCTTCTGGGTCAACGTCGGGGAAGGAAACAAACCTGTAATAAATAACTGAAGCTTCTACCGACTATAAATATCTTCTTAGGGCAAAATTACTTTCAAATACCACTGTATTTATTCTGAAGACATTCTGAATTCGATTCTGAGCTTTAGGACTTAGCTTTAGTTTGTCTGGAATCCAGCCGAAAGCGGAAATTTGGCAGGAGTAACGAAGGAAGTTTTGATTAACTTCGTCAAAGTAGATATGACGTAGGCTATAGGACACATGCTGAATCCATATCTGAACTTTTTCTTCTGAGATGATTACCAGTGGTCTTAATCTTTTTCTAAATTCTAATAGTAAAAATGTTAAGAAGTCTGTCGAAGATCGAATTTTCACAAGACCCAATTGTCTGGATCAAATATTGCGTTTTGGGATCCCATCGATACCTTTGGTCTTGTTCTAATTGAACTTTTGGTAGGTGGTAAGCACGAAACTATGTCCTTTTCACCAACTGTTAACGAGAAATCTCGCTTTATCATCTTCATAATTAAACACCTCAACTTTTATGCTTCATTTTTGTATTTACCGGTAAGGAACCGCTTGCAGAGTTCTTGCTCGCTTAGTCGAAGAAACGAAAATGTATGACAAATTCTAGAATTCTGTGACCAGCGGCAACCCCGATAGATTCTATCTATCTAACAGACCGCCGTTAGATGGCACCAGCTTCGCCGAATACGAAAAAGATGTTCTTGTATTTCCCTACAGAAGTAGCAAATAAGTAGCCTACTACCAAAGAAGACAAAATTCTCTTCGAAAAAGTTATAATAGTTAAGGGGGGGTTAAGGGGGAATCTGGTAAAATTGACCGAATTTATAATTTTTTCTCTAAAAACACAGCGAGTTGCCTTCAAGAAGCTAAAATGTAAAAATCTGCAAAAAATTTACAAAATCAAGTCTAAAGAGAAAATTTGTCTCGTTTTAACGCTCATCGACTCCCGTTTTTCAGGGATATGCCGTCACTAGCCTTTTACTTTTGCCAATACGATTTGAAAACGTGCCGACAAAAAAGCCGTTGCTGCAAAGCGAAAACGTCGCTAATGGCTGTAGCCAAGACAAATTAAAGCGCCGCATGCAACATTTTTTTAATCCGCCTTTTTTCTGGCAGCATTGAACTACTTCCCATTCAATTGATATCGGAATAAATTAACTCGAAGGCCATGTAGAAATATCGACCTCTATGCGCTCGGCAGATATTTTTCATAGCCTGCCTCGCCTTTGGCTCGGACGGGTTATTTTCAAAGGCCGAAATTAAATGTTTGCCACAAAGGAAACAACGATATGGTTCGTTGCAGACGGCAGACTGCAAAACTTACAGGGATATGGTCCAGATTCGAACCCTTGAGCGAAAGGGAAATCGAGGCCCTTTTTTTCAGTCCAAGATCTATGCTATTTCTGCAAGTGTTCATTTTTAAGGTCATCTGGGGACAACACATTATCTTAGCTTTTAGCATGAATTCTTATCCCTATAAAAGTGCTCTAATCGAAAAATGAAATTGTGGTTATAATCCGATATAAACCTCGATGTCGGAAGTTAACACCTGAATGAAGAGTGTCACTTCCGTTAACATTGCCTACAGAAAACCCAATCCAAATACGAAACGGTGTTTCCAAGCGATGATTTTTGCTCCATTTTGCATCTGTCCTAATTTCAGTACCGTACAATTTTAGAAATGAACAAATGTCTCCAATCAACCCTTCTTCTGGAACACTCTTTAACCAGTTAAGACCAATTGTATATCTAGAAGAAATTCCAATACGATCCGGCCAGCGCTGTACAAGATTTGAAAGATTTGCGCTTTTTGTCTTGGAGTCTGCATGTGCAAACCTCCAGAAACAAACATCCCTGTTTTGAAAACATTACGCTCAGGAGAACAATGTTCTCCGTGGCCATGTCTGTAAATGCATTTCCATGGTGTGTTCAAGTATGGTTTCATTGTTCAGGTATCCTTTAATAAAACAATACCGAAATATACTAGAAAGTCCATACTGATCAAGGAGTCAGCAAATGCCAAACGCCGCCATATCTGTATTGTTTTTTTCGAGTATATGGGTGAAAGTTGATTGGTTTTCTGATTGGTGAGTTTGGTCTAGGTGGGCAATATGAGCGTGTTCCACCCTTCTAACAATAGTTACTATTAGTTACTATTTCCGTTCCACACGAAAAGTTACTACGCTGACCGTTCCAACCTTCTCGAAATAGTCACTAATAGTTACTATTTGCTTACCATGCTCGGGAGCGTGGTAAGCGTAGTAACTACGCATCTCTGGAACGTATTGGTCGGATTCGCCCGTGGCATAATATTCTACTGGAAAATAGAAAAATCGTTCCAGCCTTGACGGCAGAAAGCCAGAATTCGCGACGTCATGCGTAGTAACTACGGTAAGTAGGGTGGAACACGCTCTCTGTGTCTGGAAAAATACTTTGGAACCTAAGGAGTGAAAGCGGTCAAAAAAACTCTTGCAATATCTAGGCAAAAAATTTGCACGAAACACCCAAGTTTAACAAATATCGCATGAGCTGTCACAGCAGTCTCGAGGAATTAAAGGTTTGGCAAGGACGACCTGGCACGAGTCTTGGCAGGAAGATTCTTGCCGCACAACCTTTTTAAGTTTAACTGAAAAGAAAGGTTATTTTTATATCTTGAATTTGAATACATTTAATTATTTTGACACTGCTGAGGGATTTTTAATTTTCATTTTGGGATGTTGTAGTGACCAGGGACGTCACGACCGGGGGGGGGGGGTGGAGGGGGACGCCCCCCTCCCTCCCATAAAAAGTTGGCGAAGTGCCGCGATTTTTCGTCAAAACAGTTGATTTTTTCATGAAAACAGTCGTTTTTTCTTCATTCGATTTTTCGTCAAAACAGTCATTTTTCTGAAAATCACTCGATTTTTTTTTTAAACTAATTTTTTCTTGGAAACAATCGTTTTTCTGCAAGAACAGTCGGTAAAAATTACAAGTCAGTTGGTAAATGCCTTGCACCCCCCCCCCCCCCGAACATTTTGGCTAGTAACGCCTCTGGAAGTGACATTCAGAATGTGCACAGGTGGCACAACACGACAAAGTTCACACAGACGCGGAAAATTTGAATTTAATCAATAGTGTGCATTTCAGCGGCTAATGAAGTGAAGCTCAGGAAATGTTCAATAACAGAATGTAAGGTCACTTCTGAAGAAAGCCCTCTATTGGGCAATCGTTTATCCTTTTAGTTTTCTTTAATTTATGTAGTTGCTAAATATTTTTTTTTAGACGTAGAGACTCCGAAGGAAAAAGTCAATTCGATGAAAATCGATTATATGAATAGCGGAGGAACGAAGCAACCCGTTTACAATTCCATCGGGTCTTTAAGTGTATTTAAATGACGAATGGATGAGCAGCTCAGCCCTTCTCGATTAAACTTTAAAGCAGCAAGGCCACTGGCTTCCCTACTACACTGTAAAAAAAAATCTTGCAGTATTTGCTACTGGGATTAATCTTGTATTTATTGAGATAAGATTAGCCCTAAATCGGATTGATTTTATCCGAATAGAGATAAAATTAATCCCAGTAGCAAATACTGCATCCTTATTCGGAGAAACTTTTTACAGTGTAGATTTTCAGGGCCTATTGTGTGGAACTCCGTTTCGGAGAGCATTCGGGCGGCCGAGCACCTGGGGCTATTTAAAAATAAATTTAAAAAGTATCAATTAGGCCAAGGTTCATAGTTTTTTTTTCCTATGTATTTTTTTTTTTTCTCATTATTATTATTAAATCAGTCGACGAGAGATTGGTTATTATTTTTTATTTTAGTGTTTCTTTTTTGTTATGTTTTGTTTCTAGTTAATTATTAGTTAGGAAATGAGTTTTATATACCCGCCCCCGCCCAGTTGCAAGTTATTTTTTTTACCTTTTTTGGGGCAGGTACTGGCATCATAGTTAAATGTATTTGGGTCGTAAAATAAACTGAACTGAACATATAAAAAGCGTACTTTTAGAAAGAACAAATAATCAGATAGAACCTCCGTCTCCCTATCTCTGTACTATGACTATGCGGAGTCGAGTATTTCCCCGTACCTTTTCCGCTGTGAACGAGCGGAGGTTAGTAGCTTCGCGCCACATCACGCTTCGTAAACTTTACAATTAGCTACATCACTGAAACCACCTTGACGGAAAGTAGAAGACAAAGCTGATTGGTCCTTTGAACGCGCTCAAGAGTGGGTTAGCGCGCGGAGTAAGCCTCCTGCATTTTCTTTCTCTGCGATGAGCAACGGCGAAGACGGAAGTAGAATAGAATAGAATAGAATAGAATTTTATTTTTCAAAAGTATCTGTCACAGCGTTACCGCCGAATTTGACCTTTTCGTCATACAAAATGAGGAATCACATAACACTTTGTCACGAAGGTAAAAAAAACACTAAACAGGACTAACTTACCGGTTTTTGTACAACTCAACAAATGCTGGAACAAAACTCCTTCTATATCTTTCGTGAAGAGGGGCCACAGGGGCTAGTCTGGGGATTTTCTGGGATTTCTCTCGCAGGGGTCTAGTACGTCCAGGATAATAGGGGGGTGGGAGAATATAACGTAATCGGGGAACAGATAGGATTTTGATACCAATATCGATGCTAAGGCGAGTTCGTCTCTCTTCCAGGGTAGCGAGTTTGAACCTTTTTAGTAGGTAACTGTAGGGCACTTTACCCTCACCGTTAATAATCATGAGGGTAAGTACTACAGTACATACCTCTAGGTCCGCTCAGTATTGTGGGGGTATTCATAATATAGATGGCACTTTACACAAGGGACTTGTACCGTGACCAATACCATATCAATTTTTTCCAATATAATTTTTTTATTAATATTAATATTTATATAATTTTTTACATTGAAAATTTTTTTTCATGGTATTGGTCATGGTACAAGTCCCTTGTGTAAAGTGACATCTATATTATTAATTCTGTGGCATGGGGATGTGAACTGGTTTGATGAATTTGCCTTCGGACGGGATCACTGTTCCTATGGCCGGCTTCTACCAGACTAGTAGTGGTTCGCGAACTCTGTTCACAAGCCCCTCGGTAACTCACTGGTAGAGTGACTGCCTTGTAAGCAGAGGACCTGGGTTCAAATCCCGGCTGAGGAGCATTATTTGCCTGTCAGTTCACTACTTCTAAAATGTATTCATAGTCGCTGCATGGGACCAAAGACAGAGGTTCTATCTGATTATTTGTTATTGCTTTCAGCCCATCTTCATCCAAGGCCCAGAACCTTCTAAGAATAACCTTCCAGTTCGTGGAGACGATAATCAGCATATTCTCTTCGCTCACACACAAGATCCGTTTCCCCTTTTTAGAAGCTCCGACGAAGTATACGGCCTCTTGTTTATCCACCACACGACAAGCAGGAAATGACAAGCATCAGGTGGCATTTCGTTGGGGAGTTCTATAGTGAAAGGAACCTTTGCGTCCCAAGATCACCCCGATTTTCCCCTGAAACAACCTAAACCCGCGAAAGTCCCTTGAATAATTTGTCGACTCAAAGGACTCTCCCAAAGTGCCATTTTATCGCCAAGCCACTTTTTCTGGCATTGCCTCGCAGGCAGTCCCTTTTTTGAAGTGCCAGTTTTTATGGCACCGTTAAGGTGCATAAGGACCACTGTATATGTACTAATCAAGTCAGTCGATATTAAGCCAGTCTTAAAGCACAATGGCCACTGCTAATGCTTTATTTTGTATTAAATACTTCACAAATAAACATTTCCGACATCCTTTAGAAGGCACTACGAAAATCGGCCGTTTTCTTGTTATCCCTTGTCTTTACCTCTCTGGCATTTCGGCGATCCAAATCTTACGACCTCAGATATCGTGGCAGGAAATTCAAAAACTCCCAGCAATGATAGAAAAGGGTATATTTGAGATGTCACCAAAGTCAAGCCGCAGATGCAGTTTACCTGATTGTTCTAGTGTTCCATCAGAAGTTCCATGTTTTAAAGTGCCTATTAAAAGTTTTTCTTTGTGGAATAGTGTTGTGAAGCTTGATTAACTTGCTTTATAAAATGTACCAGAATATGCAATAAGTTTATAAAAAATAACATAGCTACAAAAATCATTAAAAAATAAATAGCCTATTCAAATCTGAATTATACAAGCTGATTTATGCATACAATAAAAATCTGCTAAGTCTTATAAGAAACATCATTTTTATCTTTGTCCCAGCTAGTAAATTGAGAATGTACTGGCCCCAAAAATTACGCTTTGAAATATCACAGAGAGGAAACTGTTGAAAAAGCTGCTGTCTAGGGGGTAAGCATCGTTCCTAGGTTGTTACAGAGTAGGAAGTCCGTTGTAAATCAATGACATAGTAAAAGTGTTTTAGTGGAATTACAAGTGTACACACCCCATGTATTAAGTAAGTCGCAACAGTTAATAAACGTATCCTCGCATCCTAGTCGTTTCACTCTCGAACGCCCTAGTAGACAGACTCTATGAGCCTTCCCCACGCTACCAGATACCGTACAGAACCGAAAGGCCAACGGTTCATCTTCCTTCACCCCCCATTAGAATTGCCATCAGTGCAGATTCAAGAGGGCGATTACAGGGCGATTCTGACGACGTTTTCACTGATTCGTTTTCCAAAAAGGAAAGCGAGAATCCGCCGAGAGCAACAAAAAACAGGAAGTTGTTATTTTTACATTTACTTTCACTTGCCGAGATCACTTGCCACTCACGTAGTGGATTCATTTTCCTTGTCGCTTTCCAAAACCAGCGGAGCGCAAGAACAGATCTGGAAAGCGAAGAGAGTTTTTGCCCGAGTCGTAAAAAGACGGCGCATAAACTGGTGGAGGTTTCCAGATCGCCAGAATCGCCCTTATATAGCAGAGAAGCAGTGTTAGAGCAACGAAAGGTTTAAAGTAGGTTTACCGTTCACACAGGTTCCATTTCAAAATTAAGACGTGATTTTTTGAACTTAATATAACAAGAGCTGGAAGCTCATATGGCACTTGCAAGGCTTGGTGAACGGATAAACGTAGGAATTTGCCAATTCTTTGGTTTGTTGTGATCATTTGTAAGCAAAATCCCTGAGATAAGAATAACGATGGGACCCTTGGAAATCACGAGAATGTATCGTTGGTAAAAAAAAGTTTGTTTTTGTTCTTGGCTGTGAGTATGGGCACTTTAAGGGTGCTAAAAAATCATCTGTAATCGAAACCCTTGAGGTAAAAATTATTATGGGCTCATGGGGATCATGAAAATGTAGATTTTGCTTTAAAGTATTTTTTGTACTTTGCGGTGAAGATGAGTACTTTAAGGGATGGTCGGACTGGGAAGTGACTATTTCCAAGCCAATCTTGTCAAGTCTCTAATGTTCAAGCAAAGTTTCATCGTCCTAGCACATCTGGAAATACTTTAAATCGCGATCTCCGGAATTCCTCCCCGGAGTGGCCGAATCCGGCCTGGTTCTGTCGCTGATGTATCTAGGGCTTGCGTTTGTTCTTCCCACCAAGTCTTATCCTAATCGCTACACTCCAAGCGTGTATTTCCGATTCCCCCCTCCCCAGGCTCCCCCAAATTGATCGGATCCTGTCTGCAGTTGAAATGGGACATCTGAGACATGAATTATTTCGAATATCAAGTTTTATTAAGATCCGATCACCCGTTCAAAAGTTGGACATTTCTCAAGATTCCGGATTCCCCCTCCCTCCACTCCCCCCACGATGGTTAAATCGGAGAAACGACTTTTCTTAAGTTAAAATTGTCGACTCCCTCACATGCCTGCCAAGTTTCATTGTTCTAGCACATGTGTAAGCATCTTAACTCGGGATCACCGGAATTCCGGAGCCCTCCTCCGAACTCCCCCATAGTGCTCGGATCCAGTCCGGTCTTGTCAACTATGTATCTGGGGCTTGTGCTTGTTCTTCCCACCAAGTTTCATCCCGATCCGTCCACTCTGAACATGTCGAACGATTTCCGGTTCCCCCCTCGAACTCCCCCCAAAGTCACCGGATCCATTCCGGACCTGAAGTGTGACATCTAAGACAGGACGTCTTTCCAAATATCAAGCTTCATTAAGATCCGATTCCCCGTTCAAAAGTTAAGAATACGTCAATATTCCGGATTCCCCCTCCCTCCACTGCCCCCACGGTTGTCGAATCGGGGAAAGTGACTATTTCTACGTTAATTTTGTCGGGTCTCTAATATGCCTGCCAAGTTTCATCGTCCTAGCACTTCTGGAAGTACTCTAACTCGTGATGAGTGGCCTAAGCTACGGGTTTCGATCTGAAAGTTGTTTCGACCTTTTTCACCACTTACCTAATATGCCTGTCAGTTAGGCACCCTAGCGTAGCCGACAATTAGTCCTCTAGGGTTGAAAACTAAGGAAACATGGTCTCCGAATCATCTTTGACGACAAATACTTGGAGTATTACTCGGCACTGGTAAAACCAAGCTTAAAGGACCGGTCTTACCTATAATACTAATGCAACCTATTTCCATTGTCCCTCCATATCTTTCTAAACCCAGAGACCCCGATTTCGTACGATATATTCCAACCCCTCTAGCAAAACCACGCTGATTTTCTCATCTGCCGTATTTTGCTACATTTGAAGTGTATCAAGCTGTCGACGGTTGTCTGTGAGAATTTGTCTATCAGGAAGACCGGTTATGTAAATTGTTTCCCTATTTTCACGATAAGTCAACGGGTCTCGGAAATGGTTTAAAACAGCAAAAACCGTCTGTTATTTTTTGGAAGCGCAGCCTAGTTCTAAAGTATTTAAAGATGTTATATATTTAAATACTCCAAGTTGAAGAGTAAATAGTGCGAGGGGTCCTTTAAGAGTCTATCTTTCGGGCAGCACATGGATGCTTAGGCTCTCACTCCCCCCCCCCCCCCACAATGCGCTATCAATACTTTTCTTTCAAAAATGTATTCCCAACTTGTCCTTGTTCTTCTCACCGAACTTCATCTCGATCCATCCACTCTAAGCCTGTCCAGCGATTTCTGGTCCCCCTCTACTCCCACCCCCAGAATTCTGGATCCGGTCCGGACACGGAAAGGGAGATCCACGACCTGATCCAACTGCCAAAGTTGCGCTTGAGTCGGACGCCCAGTACGAAAGTTGTGCTTGCCTCAAGATCCCGGATTTCCACTCTCCCCCCCCCCACCTCCGATGGTCGGATCGGGGAAATGAATATCCTGAACTCACTCTGCTCGGGCTCCTGATACGCCTGTCAAGTTTTATCATCCTAGCACATCTGGAAGTACCTTAACCCGTAATAACCGGAATTCCGGAACCCACCCTCCAACTCCCCACCCCCACATTGCCCGGATCCGATCCGATTATGTGAACAATGTATCTAGGATATGTGCACATTCTTCCCATCAAGTTTCATCTCGACCCAGGCCCGTATCCAGGAATTTATTTCGGGGGGGGGGGGGGGGGGGGTTGCCTGCTGGTTGGACAAAAAAGTAAAAAACATACAGATCAGAGGGAAAAGCCTATACAAATGATTATTTTTGTATGTTTCGGGGGTCAACCCCCTAACCCCCCCCCCCTGGATACGGACTTTGTCTCGACCCCTCCACTCTAAGCGTGTCACAATATTTCCAGTACACCTCCCCCCTCCAGCCCCCCCCCCCCCCCACAGTTATCGCATCCGGTCCTGACGATGGGGTACGTGAGGCTTGTGTTCTTTAGGTGAAGGAGAATCATCGTCTTACCTGTGCACATTTGGTAAAGTAGGAGTATCAGGCTCATAAACCTCTCCGGGCTAATGGTTCATTAGTCTTTCACGATTCGTTTTCGGTTCCTTACCTTGGCACTTGAAATGGTTCTCAGGAGGAGTTCTGTCTCCTCGCCATCCAAGAGTACAAATATGCTTTTCTCGTCGGAATCGCCACCTGGAACAGGAAGGTGTCAAGTATAGTCCACTGAAGTGAGAAAAGTCTCGAAAAGTTAAACTAAAAATCAGTTTTTACGAGATCCTCGTCACAAATCATGAGAGACAGGAACAGGAAGACCAAAAGTTTCAATGGGATACCAAAAGCTTAACATTTGATCCAGACAATAATTGGGTCTTGTAGATATCCGGTCTTCGCCAGACTCCTTAAACATTTTTACTATAAAAATTTACAAACAGATTAAGGCCAGTGGTAATGACCTGAGAAGACCAAGTTCAGATATGGATTCAGCATGTGTGTACCCTTATGCCTACTTCATATCTACTTTTACGAAACTGATCTAAACTTCCTTAGTTACTTTTGCCATATTTCTGGTCTCGGCCGGGTTCCGGGGTGAACGGGTCTAGGCGAGATCCCCCCCCGCCAAAAAAACTATACCAAAAAACCCCCGACCCCCCCCCCCCACCCCCTAAGACCCCCCCCCCCCCCCCCATATCCTTTACAGTTACGAATCCAAAACATTTAACATTCACAAAACATTCGAACTTGACTTGTACTTTGACCCAAAGAGTGATCGTGCAAAATTTGAACAAAATATGCCAACCCTTTCGAGAGTTATCGTGCTAACTGACGGACAGACGGACGGAAAAGTTTTGTCATAGGTATCCCCCTATTTATGTTTTGGGATCCCCAAAACCAACGGCACCTAACTGCACTGGTTGAAGGGGAGTTTTTCGCCGGTTTTTTTTTCGCCAGGGAGGGTTTACTAAAGCTCAAAAATTAATTCTGCATGTCTCCTTACCCTTACATCGAACCTCTAATCAACTTCGGATAAAACTTTTACTTTCAACAAATTTTCCGGTTTTAGCCGAATTCCGAACGAACTATAGGCCCCGGTGGGAAATTATTGTCATATACTGATTTAGCATGTTTTCTTATCCGTAATCAAACATTTAATCAAATTCAAATAAAACTTTTACTTTTAACAAATTTTCCGTTTTCTGCCGGATTCGGATTATGTACGTCTTCTTACCCCTAAATCGACTATTTCATTAGATTTAAAATTAAAAAAAAATTCGTCCCTTAATTTGAAACCCGTCCCACACCCCTAAATATACAGCTATGGGGCCCACCTTCGAAGCTGACCTGTACTCCGACCCAAAAGATCCTCACACCGAGTTCGGACAAAATATCTCAATCCCTTCGAGAGTTATTGTGCTAACGGAGGGATGGACCGACGGACGGGCAGCTTTACGACGTCATAGGTATCCCGTCACTTACGTTTTGGAATCCAAAACTCAGAAATCTCGGTTTACTTCTTCCGAAATCAGGATGTGTGCCAAAATCATAACTAAGACCACGAAATACTTTTAAAGTACATGTTGCAGTAGATACATTTTATTTTCCAGTATCCTCACATATATCTCTAACTCCTTTAAAACTGTGCTGTAATTTTTTTTGAGGTCTATACAGACAAACCCTGGCTGGTTTAAGCCGCGCTCGGCCCCTTTAGCTTTGATGAAAAATGTGAGAAATTGCATAAGCGGTCTTTCTGACAAAGAGCTAGGAGGCATAACGCAGGAGATAAATGTCCAACACCAGTGTTGCCAAGTATGTCACTTTTGGTACTTTCTGAGTTCTGACCCTTTTTGCCTATGAGAGAGAAAATGACCCCTTTTCATGCAAATGACACTTTTCAGGTTAGAAAAACCAACTTTTCATTTACTTTACTAAACTTACGGATTACCCCCCCCCCCCCCCAAAAAAAAAAAGAAAAAAAAGAACGTGTACTTTTCTGTACATTTAGTAGCCTACACAACAGTTCCACAAATACGGAGTGATGCCTTATATAAAACCAATTTTCGATTAAACATTTTTACAGAACTGTGATCTAAGAATTAAGAAAAAAATTTTCTGGAAAGAACTTTTTCTGCAGAAAAAACGACTGTTTTCAACAATAAAAATTACATTTTTGAAAAAAATCGACTGATTTTCAGAAAACCGACTATTTTGACGAAAATTCAAGAAATTTTCAGAAAAGCCGACTATTTTCATGAAAAAAATCAAATGTTTTGACGAAAAATCAAGAAATTTTCAGAAAAACCGACTGTTTTCATGAAAAAAAAATCAAATGTTTTGACGAAAACTCGCGGCGCTTCGCGCCGACTCGGTATTTTTTTACCGACTGGCCGACGGCTTTGGCGGGAGGCGTCCCCCCTCCCCCCCCCCCCAGTCGTGACGCCTCTGGTACGGTGTGAGTGAGTTTGACGAAGAATGGTTAACTACAGTTGTTAGGAATGAATGTTTTACTACGATTAAGAGATTAGGGCGATTCCTGAGGACAGCGATGGAACATAGAAGTAGATTTTTGGATTAGGGATATAAAAAAGAAATGTTGAAAAACGGTTATTAGAGAATAGAAAGATTAAGGAGGAGGTTTTCTCTTTTGTGTTGTTTTGTTTTCTGCGTTTTCTTCTACTATGTGATACTTTTTTGTGATTTTTGTTGCCATGGCCCTCGGGCTGCTTAGTAATTAATAAATCTATCTATCTATTTATGCATGAGGAAACTACCGATATGCATTCTGGAAAGGAAATTTGGTTATTCTATGGATAGTTCCACCACAGCAGTTGTTTCGTTTAGCTCCGGCGTAGTCTGCCGGAACGAAAATAAATCTGGAAATACACATTCATCACCTCCCAACCTTCAAGTCTTTTGGGACCAAGAAGCAACAAGTTTCTGATAAGAATCGTTAGGGAAATGAATAATGAAGGAAGGCAACGTCATAGATGACGTTCAAACATGTTCCGACGCAGAGAGTCGGAGTACCATTACTCAGCCTTTTAGTGAAGTCTGGCTACTTTGGTAGGCAGGAGGGATTTCATTAGGACGTTGAGATGCCTCGCTCTCTCGGGAAATCGACTTATGTATATAGAGCGTGTTCCATCCTTCTAACAATAGTTACTATTTCCGTTCCATCCTCACGAAAAGTTACTACGCTGACCGTTCCAACCTTGTCGGAATAGTAACTAATAGTTACTATTTGCTTACCATGCTCGGGAGCGTAGTAAGCGTAGTAACTACGCATTTCTGTAACGTGATTGGTCGGATTCGCCCGTGGCGTGATATTCTGCTGGAAAATAGAAAAATCGTTCCAGCCTTGACCGGAGAAAGCCAGAATTCGTGACGTCATGCGTAGTAACTATGGTAAGTAGGGTGGAACACGCTCTTAGTGAAGTCTGGCTACTTTGGTAGGCAGGAGTGATTTCATTAGTACGTTGAGATGCCTCGTTCTCTCTGGAAATCGACTTATATATATAGGAACTGGGTTTTTGTCTAAAAGTACTTATTAGAACAAATATAAACCTCTTGAGCTACGAAGACGGCTTCACTGATGTCAGAAGTTCAGAAGTTCGAGGATGCGCGGTTTCAACAGATAATGCGTAACTGATAACACTTGGGATAAATATTCTTTGAGCCCAAGCTGACTTTGAAACATTTATTCAAACAATGTTTACAACGGATACGTCAGCTATGATTCTTCATCAGCGATATTTCGGCCCTTCTTGGCAAGGGTCCTCGTCAGGCTGTCAATCCTGTGGTTCAACTTCGGGGAAGGAAACAAAGCTGTAATCATCGCTGATGAAGAATCATAGCTGACGTATCCGTTGTAAACATTGTTTGAATAAACACTTGGGATGTTATCTGTTGTATTTGAAAACGTTATTTATGAAATGGTGTGCATATTAAGCTTTGTTAGGAAGAGTCAAAAAAGTATCTACTGACTTTATTCCTTATCTTCATATTTGTCGGAAAACTCAGCAGAGACTGTTTGGCGGTTTTTCGGTTCTTCCTGATGGTCAATTATTACAAGTATTTAAATGTAATGGTCGACGTATTTAGTGCCATGTCGGAGCTACGAGTTGGATCAATAAACATATATATCTATCTATCTATCTATATATATATCTATCTATCTATCTATCTATCTATCTATCTATGTAACGCTTACTATGCATAACATTTTGAAACAGCAAGTGTTATCCATTACGTATTATCTGTTGAAACTGCACGTCCTCGTGTTATCTGTTATGAAACTTCAACCATCTACGCAGATGGTTAAAACCATCTGCGCAGACACAGAAGCTGAGACTATCATTACCAAGAACGTTGAGTTGAGATTCCTCGTTCTGTAGGGAACGATATCTATAGAGGCGGGATTTTCGTATGGATGCGAACATCTTTTGATACGAAGACGACTTCATTGATGCTGCATAAACCAGCAGTGCCGAAACAGAGTCTGAGAGTACGAGACTAGAGATAAAATTGGCTACTCGCGGATAGGCAAGCGTGATTCCTTTAGGCAGAGCTGGTGGACTCGGACTCTAGACTCCTCTCGAGAAGCCTTTTTTAAGGACTCGTCTTTCACGGAGCAGTTCGTCCGCCAGAGCTGTGGACTCGGACTCATCTCGAGACGCTTTTTCAAGGACTCGGATTTGCTGGACTTGCTGCATCTCTAAGCTGTCTTTAGGACGACGGGACGGGAATTTTTGCTAAAACGCGGAACACCTATGGACGCGGACCACCTATTTAATCAACAGATTTAAAGTTAGTGAACCTGTTACCGCGGTGGAAGATCTCCGTGCTCGAATCCCTCGTTCTTGCAACCACCCCCTGGATCACCCGTCTATGCGGCCAGGAATGATCGAGTATGATTGGTTAACGTCCTTTAAGTGTTATTGTTATTGTTCATGTACTTAGTGTTTTTGTTTTTTCCTTTTCCAGTTTCTTTTATTATACTCCACTACCCGACGAAAAATGTGTAGCCTAGGTAGTAGTATGGTAGCAGTACGAAAACGTTGCATGTAATACTATGTAATAGCAAAGATTGCTATAAATTTAATGTTCATCAGACTGGTCCAATCTTATATAGTAGTATCCAGTAGCATCCTGTCTTGACATAGTCTTGCTAACAGTAGCATATAGTAGTATGCAGTAACACGGTAGCCTTGAAGTAAAAGCATGTAGTAGCATCGTTAGTACTGCATGCTACTTTTTCGTACTACTTCATAGTACTATTTTCAGATAAATTTTTCATCGGGTAGTTCTCATTGTAGTGCAGTGGGTCAATAAAATTCATTCATTCATTCATTCATTCACTCCTCGTTCTCTGGCGTCCTTCATGGCCTCATGGCGGGATTTTGTTCGAAAGTACTTATTTTGACTAAATCCAACTCCCTTTGGCCCTCTTTAGAGAAGAAGACGGCAATCATCGATGCGGTCAAACAAGTACCGATGCAGAAGAAATGAATATCGGTACTGATCTGGAAATACAATCTGGCCACATTCGTAACCATGATCTAGACGTGATTTTATTAGAGTGATTTTTTTATTTTGTGATTTTTTTATTTTAATTCCTTGTTATCCGAGGAATCTGTTATTTAGAAAGGGGGGAGTTTTTTCTAAAAGTAATTATCAGTGAAAAAGCCATTGACACTGTCTAAACACAGAGGCTGAGAGTATAAACTGGTAGATAAAACTGGCTATAAACTACAGATACTAGGTAGAAGATACAGTTATTGGCTATATACTATAAACAACAGATAAAACTGGATACTCCGGTAGACAAGCGTGATTCCTTTAGGAGGATAAGACTCCTCGTCCTCTGGGGTCCCTCATGGCGGATATTTGTCCAAAAAGTACTTATTTTGACCAAATCCAACTCCTGTCCCTTTGTCCCTCTTTAAAGGACAATGGACACTTCTAATGCTTTTCTTTGTATTAAATGCTTCACAAATAAACATTTCCGACTTCCTTTAGAAGGGCGCTACGAAAATCGGCCGTTTTCTTGTTATCCCTTGTCTTTACCGCTCTGGCATTTCGGTGATCCAAATCGTAGGAGCTGGGATATCGAGGCAGGAAATTCAAAAAACTCTCAGCAATGCTTGATGGAAAAGGATATATTTGAGATGTCACCAAAAGTCAAGCCGCAGATGCAGTTTACCTGATTGTTCTAGTGTTTCATCAGAAGTTCCATGGCTTAAAGTGCCTATTAAAAGTTTTTCTTTTTGGAATAGTGTTGTGAAGCTTGATTAGCTTGCTTTATAAAATGTACCAGAATATGCAATAAGCTTATAAAATAATAACATAGCTACAAAAATCATTCAAAAACAAATAACCTATTCATTCTGAATTACACAAGATGATTTATGCATAAAATAAAGATCTACTAAGTATTATAAGAAACATCACTTTTATCTTTGTCCAATCTAGTAAATTGAGCATGTACTGGCCCAAAAACTTACGCTTTGAAATATCATAGAGAGGAAACTGTTGAAAAAGCTGCTGATCCAGGGGGTAAGCATTGTTCCTGGGTTGTTACAGAGTGGGATTGGGGTAGTTTGATGTGCCCATTGAACTTTAAATAAGAAGACGAGAATCATCGTTGCGGTCAAAAACACACTGTCAGAAGTTTCATAACAGATAGCGTATAGCACTTTCAAGAATAACACCTTTTCACTTAGAAATAAAGTGTTATGACCAATTAAATTTACACTATTTCGTGCCTAGATCTCCAACAACAGCTTCAGTTGGTAAAAATACTAACGGGAACGAAAGAAACATAACAGATAACATCCCAAAGTGTTACCTGTTGAAACCTCGCATCCTTCTGTTGTAGTTATGTAACTTCTGTCAGTGTAGTATTTTTACCTATTGAAGGTGTTGTTGGAGATCTAGGCACGAAATAGTATAAACTTAATTGGTCATAACACTTTATTTCTAAGTGAAAAGGTGTTATTCTTGAAAGTGTTATGCGCAATCTGTTATGAAACTTCTGATAGTGTGCACAAACGGTTTTTGACCGTATTATCAGCCACCATGGTAACTACAAAAACGACTTTAGGCCGTGGTATTTTGGTATTTTATGGTTTTTTTAGGCTGTGGTTCTGTGAAAGTATTTGACAGTGATGGGAAACAAGGACTATGATAATAATAAGTGTATTTAAAAACCCAGGGGCCATTTACATAAGACAACAATACACATTACAAAAGAAGACAACAACAATATTGTCCTACGGCTATGAAGCCTCACTACTAAGCTTAATCGCTCTTAGCTGATTATGCTGGGTAAAAGCTTCGGCACTTTCCCAGGGAATAATTGTAAAGATAGTTGGTAAATTGTAAATAGTCACAGAACTGAGCACCTTAAGATAGTCACAGATTTGCGCATGTACACTTTTAACACGCACATTTTGGTATTCGTGATTTTGTTTGCATTTGTAGGTCCTTCAATCCGCATCATTCTTTAGGTTTTTAGTTACATGTCGTTTTATGGTTTGTTGGTTCCGCCTCGTTTTTCTGTTGGTATTGTGTTGGATCTTATGATTTACTTTTGTTTTTTCGCTGATGACGGTTTGCCGGAAGTGCCACCGAAATATCCGAAATTATATTTATGCCTTGCATATCATCTTAGAGGGATAACTAGCTGATAAAAAAAAAACACAATAATCATGGTTTTCTATTTCTTGGTATCTTTAAAGGACACCTGAATGAAGAGTGCCAAGTATCATCCCTATCTGTATGACTTCCGTTAACATTGCCTACAGAAAACCCAATCCAAATACGAAATAGTGTTTCCAAGCTATGATTTTTGCTCCATTTTGCAGGGATCGACTTAAAGCAGGAAAGGAAAGGCAAGAGAAAAGCAGGAAAGAATACTAAAACCAGGAAGGGCAAACTAAAACGAGGAATCCATTCGAAAAAACTGGCACGCTGTGCCGTGCTTTTCCTCAGTTTAGTTTCTCCTGAGGGGTCGACAACTTACATTTGTAAAAGTTCACCTTTTCCTCCTTTTAGTATTCGAAAAAACTGGCAAGCCTTTCCTAGTATCCCGTGAGGGAGTAAAAGGAGGAAAAGGTAAACTTTTACAAGCGTAAGTTGCCCACACCTCACGAGATACTAAGCAGAGAAAAAGCACGGCACAGCTTGCCATTTTTTTCTAATACTAAAAGGCGAACTTCTACAAATGTTAGTTGCTGACCCCTCACGGGATACTAAACAGAGGAAAGGCTTGCTAGTTTTATAGAATTCCTTATTTCTTTCCTCGTTTTGGTACTCTCCAGTTTTTCGAATCCTCGATTCCTGGTATTTCTTTCCTCGTTTTAGTTTGCCCTTCCTGGTTTTAGTATTCTTTCCTGCTTTTATCTTGCCTTTCCTTTCCTGCTTTTAGTCGATCCCCATTTTGCATCTGTCCTTATTTCAGTACCGAACAATTTTAGAAATGAACAAATGTCTCCAATCAACCCTTTTTCTGGAGTATGTTTTGACCAGTTAAGCCCAAACGCATATCTAGAAGAAATTCCAATACGATCCGGCCAGCGCTGTACAAGATTTGAATCAATTCGCTTTTTGTCTTCTGCATTTGCAAACCTCCAGAAACGAACATCCCAATTTTGAAAACATCACGCTCAGGAGAAGAATGCTCTCCGTGGCCATATCTGTAAATGCATTCTCCATGGTGTGTTCAAGTGTGGTTTCATTGCTCAGGTGTCCTTTAAAACGCAACTATTAGCGATGAATACTTACCGCCATCTGGTCCTTCGTAGGGATTCACATGCTCTGACGTCATAAACTGGTTCATCAAGGCCCCCTTCCCGACACCCACGGCACCAACCATCACCACCGAGTATGAATTTTTCGTGTTTCGTGCAGCTTCGTCGTCACTGGCAGAGTTGGGGATATTTTCAACTGTCACCCGTTCTTCGTTTTCTAGTGAAGTAAACCGTGTGCCCGGCGCTAAGCTTCCACTCCGGGATCTTCTTCGCCGAAATGAATCACCACGATTTACAACACCTACGAAAGAAACTGGTCAGAACTGGTGTACAAAAATCTTGCAATATTGCTACTGGGATTAATATGGTCTCTACCAGATAAGATTTATATTCAAACAATGTTACATCAGCTACGAATACGTCAGCGATATGTAGACCCTTCTTGGCAAGGGTCCTCGTCAGGCTGTCAATCTTCTGGGTCAACGCCGGGGAAGGAAACCAGCGAAAACCATAAAGAACATCTAATTAACTTTGAATAAAAGTTTGACTTGAAAAAATCCGATTACAACCGGATTTCAGAATAATTATATGTCCGGGGTAAAAAACCATTGTCATATACCGACTCAGCCTCTCTTTTTACCCCTTAATCTGTCATCTAATCGAACTTTTGCTTTAAAATTTTTTTCCGGTTTTGGCGGATTCCGGGCGAACTAGTTGTCCCAAGAGAAAATGATTTTCACCATCGTGTTCGGCATGTCTTTTTACCCATAAATCAAACATTTAATCAACTTCAAATTAAACTTTTACTTTTAACTAGCTTTCCGGTTTTCGCCAGATTTCGGACTAACTAGAAGTTCGGCGAGAAAATTGTTTTTACCATCGTGTTCAGCATGTCTTCTTACCCCTAAATCGACCATTTAATCAACTTCAAATTAAACTTTTACTTTTAACCAATTTTCCGGCTTTTGCCGGATTCCGGACGAACTACTTGTCCGGCGTGAACATAGTTTTCGCTATCGTGCTCAGCATGCCTTCTTACCCTATAATCGACTATCACACTAGCTGTTTGAAAATATTTTGTTTGTCCCTTAATTTGAACCCCGTCCCCCACCCCTAAATATGAAGCTACATAGCCCATCTACGAACTTGACCTTACCCTTGACCCAATGAATCCTCACACCAAGTTTCATCAACATATCTCATTGCCGTCGAGAGTTATCGTGCTTACAGATGGACAGACGGACATTTTTGCGATGTCATAGGTATCCCTCCACTTACGTTTTGGGATCCCAAAAACTAGTCCTGAGATTTAATTTTTTACACGGCTGCTGTTTTTGCTGCACGATTGGGGAGATGACAGGGACGGGTTTTTACCGTATTTTGACTAACTTCGGTTTTGTTATTAATAAGGGACTGAAAACTTAAATAGTGTTTCATAAATAACCTTGTTCCATGTTTCTATTATGGAGTGCTCGCCTGTGTCTATTACTTTTAATAATCACTGCACGGAAAAACTAGTGCTGAGATTTTAATTTCTGACACGGCTGCTGTTTTTGCTGCATGATTGGGGCGACGACAGGAAATGTTTTTTACTGCATAAGATTATTTCTAATTCGGAGTAATCTTATCCCAGTAGAGATAAGATTAATCCCAGTAGCAAATACTGCAGTTAATTTTAATCCTTCCTTGAGAAACTTTTTACGGTGTGGAGGCGTTTTCCCATGCTCCCACAAACAGTTTGTGGGTCGGTTGTGGCTCGAACAGAGCGTTTCCGTGGTCTTTTGTGCGGCCTACCAGTGTGTTTCCGACAAGATTTGTGGGCAGGGGCGTCGCAAGTGCATTTTCGGTGGGGGGGGGGGTGCAGAGCCAAACTTTTACCGAATCTGCCAAAAATGTTACCGAATCCTAGAAACTGAGAAAATATAGAACAAACAGGATTAAGAGTAACAATAAAGGGCAGCATGAAAAGCGATAAGCCAACTATTAGGCGGCGTTTTGGCGAAGCCCACTTGGAGAATATATTGCCGTGCATGATTGCAGTAACAGCTTCTATCTATTGTAGCCAATAGAAAATTAAATCGAGCGCTGCAGGCGAAAATTCTCGAAATCCATTTTTTTTCCTGTAGGCTAAAACTTAACCGCTTCTCTTACAAATTCTATCATTTACCGTTGATTAAATACCGAGACTGTAAGAAGTTGCAGGAACGGATGGAGCGACGTTGCGGTAGCAGCAGCAACTGTAGTCTAGTCAATATACTACCCATAATCACATAAGGTGAGCGCCGCAGGCGCGATTTTTTTTTTGCTTTTTCCTGCCAAATTTGAATCCCATCCAAATCCTAGCTTTTAATGTTTCGAAATCTCAATCTTAAAACTGACTTAAAACCCCAGTCAAATGACGCGCCCTTCGA
Source organism: Branchinecta lynchi (assembly GCA_023053575.1). Taxonomy (NCBI): domain Eukaryota; kingdom Metazoa; phylum Arthropoda; class Branchiopoda; order Anostraca; family Branchinectidae; genus Branchinecta; species Branchinecta lynchi. Next base: position 21,422,830 of record JAKZAP010000011.1, on the reverse strand, counting down.
CAAAACAGCGAATATTACGAAAGGCGCTGCAGACTGAATGTTCGAAATATTTATGATTAGATATTCTTTTTGGGATCCAAACAAAAATAAGGACTATCGATGAAATCATAGATCATCCCTTTTCTCTGCGACCAGTGTTTCACTCGACCTCTTCCGAGTTTCGAGGTTCGTGGTAACTTCCGAATCCTGGCAATATAGCGAAAAAATTACCGAATCCCAGTTATTGTACCGAACAAGGTTTAGTCCCATAGCATGTTCAGGATTCTGTATAACTGCCGTATCCCGGTTATTATACCGAATTGTTTTGGTATCGAATGACTACCGAACAATATTCATATTCGGTACACGTTCGTCGAAACTGGAACAAAAGTTGGGATTCGTGGTTAACTTCCTAATCCTTAAAATTTCACCGAATCCCAATCATGATACCGAATAATTTTAACCGATGCGGGGTTCTGTGTAACTACCGAATCTCCATAAATATACCGAATAGTTCCGGCATCGAAACGTTACCGAATGATTTCAGTAACCGCAGTAACTACCGAATACTGGCAATTATACCAGATGTGTACCGATAGCCTATTTAGGATTCTGTTTAACTACCGAATTCCCGTAAATGTATCGAATAGTTCTTCTATCGAAAAAATACCGAACAATTTCAGTCGAATTTTGGGCCTCCGGCCCAAAATTTTACCGAATCTCAGAAAGGTGAGGGGGTGCTGCACCCCCCCCCCCTTGCGACGCCCCTGTTTGTGGGGCTCGCTTTGCGGCTTGAATTCGGCAAACAACTGCCGAGGTGATTGTCGATTTTGTGGTTCTGGCGGGAAATTCTAAGCAGCAAAATAACCCCAAAACAATAAAATTAGCTCTTTCTGAAGCATGTAGATATAAAACTGAGCATCCTTTATGCGCATAATGGTAAAGTCTCAAGTTCTATTTGTTGAAATTTTATCTGATTTTTATTTTCAGATATACCGCCACAAAAATAGTCAAACGACGTTTCCGTAAGTTTAAACTTGTGGCTCCACTGTATGGCATACAATCTAGTTTCCGCGACTGTGTGGCCCACAGTCGTAACGTGGAAAAACACCTTAGGGAAAATGCAACCAGACAAGCAGCTCAGGACCAGTATCTCTGTCCCAAGATCGTTTCTCAGATCTCAATCTGTACTCAAAATTATCTCCTTCGAATGGTCGTTTACCTTTTCAACACCCCATCGGCTACTTCCCATTTGCGAGTCAGCATGTTCGAAACTGTGTGTCTTTAATATGTGTTTTTGTTAGTGATTTTTATGGCACTTGCCTTC
>JAKZAP010000011.1:21268872-21421424 GCA_023053575.1 Branchinecta lynchi | reverse complement strand
TCATTCGATTTTTCGTCAAAACAGTCATTTTTCTGAAAATCACTCGATTTTTTTTTTAAACTAATTTTTTCTTGGAAACAATCGTTTTTCTGCAAGAACAGTCGGTAAAAATTACAAGTCAGTTGGTAAATGCCTTGCACCCCCCCCCCCGAACATTTTGGCTAGTAACGCCTCTGGAAGTGACATTCAGAATGTGCACAGGTGGCACAACACGACAAAGTTCACACAGACGCGGAAAATTTGAATTTAATCAATAGTGTGCATTTCAGCGGCTAATGAAGTGAAGCTCAGGAAATGTTCAATAACAGAATGTAAGGTCACTTCTGAAGAAAGCCCTCTATTGGGCAATCGTTTATCCTTTTAGTTTTCTTTAATTTATGTAGTTGCTAAATATTTTTTTTTAGACGTAGAGACTCCGAAGGAAAAAGTCAATTCGATGAAAATCGATTATATGAATAGCGGAGGAACGAAGCAACCCGTTTACAATTCCATCGGGTCTTTAAGTGTATTTAAATGACGAATGGATGAGCAGCTCAGCCCTTCTCGATTAAACTTTAAAGCAGCAAGGCCACTGGCTTCCCTACTACACTGTAAAAAAAAATCTTGCAGTATTTGCTACTGGGATTAATCTTGTATTTATTGAGATAAGATTAGCCCTAAATCGGATTGATTTTATCCGAATAGAGATAAAATTAATCCCAGTAGCAAATACTGCATCCTTATTCGGAGAAACTTTTTACAGTGTAGATTTTCAGGGCCTATTGTGTGGAACTCCGTTTCGGAGAGCATTCGGGCGGCCGAGCACCTGGGGCTATTTAAAAATAAATTTAAAAAGTATCAATTAGGCCAAGGTTCATAGTTTTTTTTTCCTATGTATTTTTTTTTTTTCTCATTATTATTATTAAATCAGTCGACGAGAGATTGGTTATTATTTTTTATTTTAGTGTTTCTTTTTTGTTATGTTTTGTTTCTAGTTAATTATTAGTTAGGAAATGAGTTTTATATACCCGCCCCCGCCCAGTTGCAAGTTATTTTTTTTACCTTTTTTGGGGCAGGTACTGGCATCATAGTTAAATGTATTTGGGTCGTAAAATAAACTGAACTGAACATATAAAAAGCGTACTTTTAGAAAGAACAAATAATCAGATAGAACCTCCGTCTCCCTATCTCTGTACTATGACTATGCGGAGTCGAGTATTTCCCCGTACCTTTTCCGCTGTGAACGAGCGGAGGTTAGTAGCTTCGCGCCACATCACGCTTCGTAAACTTTACAATTAGCTACATCACTGAAACCACCTTGACGGAAAGTAGAAGACAAAGCTGATTGGTCCTTTGAACGCGCTCAAGAGTGGGTTAGCGCGCGGAGTAAGCCTCCTGCATTTTCTTTCTCTGCGATGAGCAACGGCGAAGACGGAAGTAGAATAGAATAGAATAGAATAGAATTTTATTTTTCAAAAGTATCTGTCACAGCGTTACCGCCGAATTTGACCTTTTCGTCATACAAAATGAGGAATCACATAACACTTTGTCACGAAGGTAAAAAAAACACTAAACAGGACTAACTTACCGGTTTTTGTACAACTCAACAAATGCTGGAACAAAACTCCTTCTATATCTTTCGTGAAGAGGGGCCACAGGGGCTAGTCTGGGGATTTTCTGGGATTTCTCTCGCAGGGGTCTAGTACGTCCAGGATAATAGGGGGGTGGGAGAATATAACGTAATCGGGGAACAGATAGGATTTTGATACCAATATCGATGCTAAGGCGAGTTCGTCTCTCTTCCAGGGTAGCGAGTTTGAACCTTTTTAGTAGGTAACTGTAGGGCACTTTACCCTCACCGTTAATAATCATGAGGGTAAGTACTACAGTACATACCTCTAGGTCCGCTCAGTATTGTGGGGGTATTCATAATATAGATGGCACTTTACACAAGGGACTTGTACCGTGACCAATACCATATCAATTTTTTCCAATATAATTTTTTTATTAATATTAATATTTATATAATTTTTTACATTGAAAATTTTTTTTCATGGTATTGGTCATGGTACAAGTCCCTTGTGTAAAGTGACATCTATATTATTAATTCTGTGGCATGGGGATGTGAACTGGTTTGATGAATTTGCCTTCGGACGGGATCACTGTTCCTATGGCCGGCTTCTACCAGACTAGTAGTGGTTCGCGAACTCTGTTCACAAGCCCCTCGGTAACTCACTGGTAGAGTGACTGCCTTGTAAGCAGAGGACCTGGGTTCAAATCCCGGCTGAGGAGCATTATTTGCCTGTCAGTTCACTACTTCTAAAATGTATTCATAGTCGCTGCATGGGACCAAAGACAGAGGTTCTATCTGATTATTTGTTATTGCTTTCAGCCCATCTTCATCCAAGGCCCAGAACCTTCTAAGAATAACCTTCCAGTTCGTGGAGACGATAATCAGCATATTCTCTTCGCTCACACACAAGATCCGTTTCCCCTTTTTAGAAGCTCCGACGAAGTATACGGCCTCTTGTTTATCCACCACACGACAAGCAGGAAATGACAAGCATCAGGTGGCATTTCGTTGGGGAGTTCTATAGTGAAAGGAACCTTTGCGTCCCAAGATCACCCCGATTTTCCCCTGAAACAACCTAAACCCGCGAAAGTCCCTTGAATAATTTGTCGACTCAAAGGACTCTCCCAAAGTGCCATTTTATCGCCAAGCCACTTTTTCTGGCATTGCCTCGCAGGCAGTCCCTTTTTTGAAGTGCCAGTTTTTATGGCACCGTTAAGGTGCATAAGGACCACTGTATATGTACTAATCAAGTCAGTCGATATTAAGCCAGTCTTAAAGCACAATGGCCACTGCTAATGCTTTATTTTGTATTAAATACTTCACAAATAAACATTTCCGACATCCTTTAGAAGGCACTACGAAAATCGGCCGTTTTCTTGTTATCCCTTGTCTTTACCTCTCTGGCATTTCGGCGATCCAAATCTTACGACCTCAGATATCGTGGCAGGAAATTCAAAAACTCCCAGCAATGATAGAAAAGGGTATATTTGAGATGTCACCAAAGTCAAGCCGCAGATGCAGTTTACCTGATTGTTCTAGTGTTCCATCAGAAGTTCCATGTTTTAAAGTGCCTATTAAAAGTTTTTCTTTGTGGAATAGTGTTGTGAAGCTTGATTAACTTGCTTTATAAAATGTACCAGAATATGCAATAAGTTTATAAAAAATAACATAGCTACAAAAATCATTAAAAAATAAATAGCCTATTCAAATCTGAATTATACAAGCTGATTTATGCATACAATAAAAATCTGCTAAGTCTTATAAGAAACATCATTTTTATCTTTGTCCCAGCTAGTAAATTGAGAATGTACTGGCCCCAAAAATTACGCTTTGAAATATCACAGAGAGGAAACTGTTGAAAAAGCTGCTGTCTAGGGGGTAAGCATCGTTCCTAGGTTGTTACAGAGTAGGAAGTCCGTTGTAAATCAATGACATAGTAAAAGTGTTTTAGTGGAATTACAAGTGTACACACCCCATGTATTAAGTAAGTCGCAACAGTTAATAAACGTATCCTCGCATCCTAGTCGTTTCACTCTCGAACGCCCTAGTAGACAGACTCTATGAGCCTTCCCCACGCTACCAGATACCGTACAGAACCGAAAGGCCAACGGTTCATCTTCCTTCACCCCCCATTAGAATTGCCATCAGTGCAGATTCAAGAGGGCGATTACAGGGCGATTCTGACGACGTTTTCACTGATTCGTTTTCCAAAAAGGAAAGCGAGAATCCGCCGAGAGCAACAAAAAACAGGAAGTTGTTATTTTTACATTTACTTTCACTTGCCGAGATCACTTGCCACTCACGTAGTGGATTCATTTTCCTTGTCGCTTTCCAAAACCAGCGGAGCGCAAGAACAGATCTGGAAAGCGAAGAGAGTTTTTGCCCGAGTCGTAAAAAGACGGCGCATAAACTGGTGGAGGTTTCCAGATCGCCAGAATCGCCCTTATATAGCAGAGAAGCAGTGTTAGAGCAACGAAAGGTTTAAAGTAGGTTTACCGTTCACACAGGTTCCATTTCAAAATTAAGACGTGATTTTTTGAACTTAATATAACAAGAGCTGGAAGCTCATATGGCACTTGCAAGGCTTGGTGAACGGATAAACGTAGGAATTTGCCAATTCTTTGGTTTGTTGTGATCATTTGTAAGCAAAATCCCTGAGATAAGAATAACGATGGGACCCTTGGAAATCACGAGAATGTATCGTTGGTAAAAAAAAGTTTGTTTTTGTTCTTGGCTGTGAGTATGGGCACTTTAAGGGTGCTAAAAAATCATCTGTAATCGAAACCCTTGAGGTAAAAATTATTATGGGCTCATGGGGATCATGAAAATGTAGATTTTGCTTTAAAGTATTTTTTGTACTTTGCGGTGAAGATGAGTACTTTAAGGGATGGTCGGACTGGGAAGTGACTATTTCCAAGCCAATCTTGTCAAGTCTCTAATGTTCAAGCAAAGTTTCATCGTCCTAGCACATCTGGAAATACTTTAAATCGCGATCTCCGGAATTCCTCCCCGGAGTGGCCGGAATCCGGCCTGGTTCTGTCGCTGATGTATCTAGGGCTTGCGTTTGTTCTTCCCACCAAGTCCTTATCCTAATCGCTACACTCCAAGCGTGTATTTCCGATTCCCCCCTCCCCAGGCTCCCCCAAATTGATCGGATCCTGTCTGCAGTTGAAATGGGACATCTGAGACATGAATTATTTCGAATATCAAGTTTTATTAAGATCCGATCACCCGTTCAAAAGTTGGACATTTCTCAAGATTCCGGATTCCCCCTCCCTCCACTCCCCCCACGATGGTTAAATCGGAGAAACGACTTTTCTTAAGTTAAAATTGTCGACTCCCTCACATGCCTGCCAAGTTTCATTGTTCTAGCACATGTGTAAGCATCTTAACTCGGGATCACCGGAATTCCGGAGCCCTCCTCCGAACTCCCCCATAGTGCTCGGATCCAGTCCGGTCTTGTCAACTATGTATCTGGGGCTTGTGCTTGTTCTTCCCACCAAGTTTCATCCCGATCCGTCCACTCTGAACATGTCGAACGATTTCCGGTTCCCCCCTCGAACTCCCCCCAAAGTCACCGGATCCATTCCGGACCTGAAGTGTGACATCTAAGACAGGACGTCCTTTCCAAATATCAAGCTTCATTAAGATCCGATTCCCCGTTCAAAAGTTAAGAATACGTCAATATTCCGGATTCCCCCTCCCTCCACTGCCCCCACGGTTGTCGAATCGGGGAAAGTGACTATTTCTACGTTAATTTTGTCGGGTCTCTAATATGCCTGCCAAGTTTCATCGTCCTAGCACTTCTGGAAGTACTCTAACTCGTGATGAGTGGCCCTAAGCTACGGGTTTCGATCTGAAAGTTGTTTCGACCTTTTTCACCACTTACCTAATATGCCTGTCAGTTAGGCACCCTAGCGTAGCCGACAATTAGTCCTCTAGGGTTGAAAACTAAGGAAACATGGTCTCCCGAATCATCTTTGACGACAAATACTTGGAGTATTACTCGGCACTGGTAAAACCAAGCTTAAAGGACAGGTCTTACCTATAATACTAATGCAACCTATTTCCATTGTCCCTCCATATCTTTCTAAACCCAGAGACCCCGATTTCGTACGATATATTCCAACCCCTCTAGCAAAACCACGCTGATTTTCTCATCTGCCGTATTTTGCTACATTTAGAAGTGTATCAAGCTGTCGACGGTTGTCTGTGAGAATTTGTCTATCAGGAAGACCGGTTATGTAAATTGTTTCCCTATTTTCCACGATAAGTCAACGGGTCTCGGAAATGGTTTAAAACAGCAAAAACCGTCCTGTTATTTTTTGGAAGCGCAGCCTAAGTTCTAAAGTATTTAAAGATGTTCTATATTTAAATACTCCAAGTTGAAGAGTAAATAGTGCGAGGGAGTCCTTTAAGAGTCTATCTTTCGGGCAGCACCATGGATGCTTAGGCTCTCACTCCCCCCCCCCCCCCACAATGCGCTATCAATACTTTTCTTTCAAAAATGTATTCCCAACTTGTCCTTGTTCTTCTCACCGAACTTCATCTCGATCCATCCACTCTAAGCCTGTCCAGCGATTTCTGGTCCCCCTCTACTCCCACCCCCAGAATTCTGGATCCGGTCCGGACACGGAAAGGGAGATCCACGACCTGATCCAACTGCCAAAGTTGCGCTTGAGTCGGACGCCCAGTACGAAAGTTGTGCTTGCCTCAAGATCCCGGATTTCCACTCTCCCCCCCCCCCACCTCCGATGGTCGGATCGGGGAAAATGAAATATCCTGAACTCACTCTGCTCGGGCTCCTGATACGCCTGTCAAGTTTTATCATCCTAGCACATCTGGAAGTACCTTAACCCGTAATAACCGGAATTCCGGAACCCCACCCTCCAACTCCCCCACCCCCACATTGCCCGGATCCGATCCGATTATGTGAACAATGTATCTAGGATATGTGCACATTCTTCCCATCAAGTTTCATCTCGACCCAGGCCCGTATCCAGGAATTTATTTCGGGGGGGGGGGGGTTGCCTGCTGGTTGGACAAAAAAGTAAAAAACATACAGATCAGAGGGAAAAGCCTATACAAATGATTATTTTTGTATGTTTCGGGGGTCAAACCCCCTAACCCCCCCCCCCCTGGATACGGACTTTGTCTCGACCCCTCCACTCTAAGCGGTGTCACAATATTTCCAGTACACCTCCCCCCCTCCAGCCCCCCCCCCCCCCCCCCCCACAGTTATCGCATCCGGTCCTGACGATGGGGTACGTGAGGCTTGTGTTCTTTAGGTGAAGGAGAATCATCGTCTTACCTGTGCACATTTGGTAAAGTAGGAGTATCAGGCTCATAAACCTCTCCGGGCTAATGGTTCATTAGTCTTTCACGATTCGTTTTCGGTTCCCTTACCTTGGCACTTGAAATGGTTCTCAGGAGGAGTTCTGTCTCCTCGCCATCCAAGAGTACAAATATGCTTTTCTCGTCGGAATCGCCACCTGGAACAGGAAGGTGTCAAGTATAGTCCACTGAAGTGAGAAAAGTCTCGAAAAAGTTAAACTAAAAATCAGTTTTTACGAGATCCTCGTCACAAATCATGAGAGACAGGAACAGGAAGACCAAAAGTTTCAATGGGATACCAAAAGCTTAACATTTGATCCAGACAATAATTGGGTCTTGTAGATATCCGGTCTTCGCCAGACTCCTTAAACATTTTTACTATAAAAATTTACAAACAGATTAAGGCCAGTGGTAATGACCTGAGAAGACCAAGTTCAGATATGGATTCAGCATGTGTGTACCCTTATGCCTACTTCATATCTACATTTACGAAACTGATCTAAACTTCCTTAGTTACTTTTGCCATATTTCTGGTCTCGGCCGGGTTCCGGGGTGAACGGGTCCTAGGCGAGATCCCCCCCCGCCAAAAAAACTATACCAAAAAACCCCCGACCCCCCCCCCCCCCACCCCCTAAGACCCCCCACCCCACCCCCCCCCCCCCCCCCCCATATCCTTTACAGTTACGAATCCAAAACATTTAACATTCACAAAACATTCGAACTTGACTTGTTACTTTGACCCAAAGAGTGATCGTGCAAAATTTGAACAAAATATGCCAACCCTTTCGAGAGTTATCGTGCTAACTGACGGACAGACGGACGGAAAAGTTTTGTCATAGGTATCCCCCCTATTTATGTTTTGGGATCCCCAAAACCAACGGCACCTAACTGCACTGGTTGAAGGGGAGTTTTTCGCCGGTTTTTTTTTCGCCAGGGAGGGTTTACTAAAGCTCAAAAATTAATTCTGCATGTCTCCTTACCCTTACATCGAACCTCTAATCAACTTCGGATAAAACTTTTACTTTCAACAAATTTTCCGGTTTAAGCCGAATTCCGAACGAACTATAGGCCCCGGTGGGAAATTATTGTCATATACTGATTTAGCATGTTTTCTTATCCGTAATCAAACATTTAATCAAATTCAAATAAAACTTTTACTTTTAACAAATTTTCCGTTTTCTGCCGGATTCGGATTATGTACGTCTTCTTACCCCTAAATCGACTATTTCATTAGATTTAAAATTAAAAAAAAATTCGTCCCTTAATTTGAAACCCGTCCCACACCCCTAAATATACAGCTATGGGGCCCACCTTCGAAGCTGACCTGTACTCCGACCCAAAAGATCCTCACACCGAGTTCGGACAAAATATCTCAATCCCTTCGAGAGTTATTGTGCTAACGGAGGGATGGACCGACGGACGGGCAGCTTTACGACGTCATAGGTATCCCGTCACTTACGTTTTGGAATCCAAAACTCAGAAATCTCGGTTTACTTCTTCCGAAATCAGGATGTGTGCCAAAATCATAACTAAGACCACGAAATACTTTTAAAGTACATGTTGCAGTAGATACATTTTATTTTCCAGTATCCTCACATATATCTCTAACTCCTTTAAAACTGTGCTGTAATTTTTTTTGAGGTCTATACAGACAAACCCTGGCTGGTTTAAGCCGCGCTCGGCCCCTTTAGCTTTGATGAAAAATGTGAGAAATTGCATAAGCGGTCTTTCTGACAAAGAGCTAGGAGGCATAACGCAGGAGATAAATGTCCAACACCAGTGTTGCCAAGTATGTCACTTTTGGTACTTTCTGAGTTCTGACCCTTTTTGCCTATGAGAGAGAAAATGACCCCTTTTCATGCAAATGACACTTTTCAGGTTAGAAAAACCAACTTTTCATTTACTTTACTAAACTTACGGATTACCCCCCCCCCCCAAAAAAAAAAAGAAAAAAAAGAACGTGTACTTTTCTGTACATTTAGTAGCCTACACAACAGTTCCACAAATACGGAGTGATGCCTTATATAAAACCAATTTTCGATTAAACATTTTTACAGAACTGTGATCTAAGAATTAAGAAAAAAATTTTCTGGAAAGAACTTTTTCTGCAGAAAAAACGACTGTTTTCAACAATAAAAATTACATTTTTGAAAAAAATCGACTGATTTTCAGAAAACCGACTATTTTGACGAAAATTCAAGAAATTTTCAGAAAAGCCGACTATTTTCATGAAAAAAATCAAATGTTTTGACGAAAAATCAAGAAATTTTCAGAAAAACCGACTGTTTTCATGAAAAAAAAATCAAATGTTTTGACGAAAACTCGCGGCGCTTCGCGCCGACTCGGTATTTTTTACCGACTGGCCGACGGCTTTGGCGGGAGGCGTCCCCCCCTCCCCCCCCCCCCCCAGTCGTGACGCCTCTGGTACGGTGTGAGTGAGTTTGACGAAGAATGGTTAACTACAGTTGTTAGGAATGAATGTTTTACTACGATTAAGAGATTAGGGCGATTCCTGAGGACAGCGATGGAACATAGAAGTAGATTTTTGGATTAGGGATATAAAAAAGAAATGTTGAAAAACGGTTATTAGAGAATAGAAAGATTAAGGAGGAGGTTTTCTCTTTTGTGTTGTTTTGTTTTCTGCGTTTTCTTCTACTATGTGATACTTTTTTGTGATTTTTGTTGCCATGGCCCTCGGGCTGCTTAGTAATTAATAAATCTATCTATCTATTTATGCATGAGGAAACTACCGATATGCATTCTGGAAAGGAAATTTGGTTATTCTATGGATAGTTCCACCACAGCAGTTGTTTCGTTTAGCTCCGGCGTAGTCTGCCGGAACGAAAATAAATCTGGAAATACACATTCATCACCTCCCAACCTTCAAGTCTTTTGGGACCAAGAAGCAACAAGTTTCTGATAAGAATCGTTAGGGAAATGAATAATGAAGGAAGGCAACGTCATAGATGACGTTCAAACATGTTCCGACGCAGAGAGTCGGAGTACCATTACTCAGCCTTTTAGTGAAGTCTGGCTACTTTGGTAGGCAGGAGGGATTTCATTAGGACGTTGAGATGCCTCGCTCTCTCGGGAAATCGACTTATGTATATAGAGCGTGTTCCATCCTTCTAACAATAGTTACTATTTCCGTTCCATCCTCACGAAAAGTTACTACGCTGACCGTTCCAACCTTGTCGGAATAGTAACTAATAGTTACTATTTGCTTACCATGCTCGGGAGCGTAGTAAGCGTAGTAACTACGCATTTCTGTAACGTGATTGGTCGGATTCGCCCGTGGCGTGATATTCTGCTGGAAAATAGAAAAATCGTTCCAGCCTTGACCGGAGAAAGCCAGAATTCGTGACGTCATGCGTAGTAACTATGGTAAGTAGGGTGGAACACGCTCTTAGTGAAGTCTGGCTACTTTGGTAGGCAGGAGTGATTTCATTAGTACGTTGAGATGCCTCGTTCTCTCTGGAAATCGACTTATATATATAGGAACTGGGTTTTTGTCTAAAAGTACTTATTAGAACAAATATAAACCTCTTGAGCTACGAAGACGGCTTCACTGATGTCAGAAGTTCAGAAGTTCGAGGATGCGCGGTTTCAACAGATAATGCGTAACTGATAACACTTGGGATAAATATTCTTTGAGCCCAAGCTGACTTTGAAACATTTATTCAAACAATGTTTACAACGGATACGTCAGCTATGATTCTTCATCAGCGATATTTCGGCCCTTCTTGGCAAGGGTCCTCGTCAGGCTGTCAATCCTGTGGTTCAACTTCGGGGAAGGAAACAAAGCTGTAATCATCGCTGATGAAGAATCATAGCTGACGTATCCGTTGTAAACATTGTTTGAATAAACACTTGGGATGTTATCTGTTGTATTTGAAAACGTTATTTATGAAATGGTGTGCATATTAAGCTTTGTTAGGAAGAGTCAAAAAAGTATCTACTGACTTTATTCCTTATCTTCATATTTGTCGGAAAACTCAGCAGAGACTGTTTGGCGGTTTTTCGGTTCTTCCTGATGGTCAATTATTACAAGTATTTAAATGTAATGGTCGACGTATTTAGTGCCATGTCGGAGCTACGAGTTGGATCAATAAACATATATATCTATCTATCTATCTATATATATATCTATCTATCTATCTATCTATCTATCTATCTATGTAACGCTTACTATGCATAACATTTTGAAACAGCAAGTGTTATCCATTACGTATTATCTGTTGAAACTGCACGTCCTCGTGTTATCTGTTATGAAACTTCAACCATCTACGCAGATGGTTAAAACCATCTGCGCAGACACAGAAGCTGAGACTATCATTACCAAGAACGTTGAGTTGAGATTCCTCGTTCTGTAGGGAACGATATCTATAGAGGCGGGATTTTCGTATGGATGCGAACATCTTTTGATACGAAGACGACTTCATTGATGCTGCATAAACCAGCAGTGCCGAAACAGAGTCTGAGAGTACGAGACTAGAGATAAAATTGGCTACTCGCGGATAGGCAAGCGTGATTCCTTTAGGCAGAGCTGGTGGACTCGGACTCTAGACTCCTCTCGAGAAGCCTTTTTTAAGGACTCGTCTTTCACGGAGCAGTTCGTCCGCCAGAGCTGTGGACTCGGACTCATCTCGAGACGCTTTTTCAAGGACTCGGATTTGCTGGACTTGCTGCATCTCTAAGCTGTCTTTAGGACGACGGGACGGGAATTTTTGCTAAAACGCGGAACACCTATGGACGCGGACCACCTATTTAATCAACAGATTTAAAGTTAGTGAACCTGTTACCGCGGTGGAAGATCTCCGTGCTCGAATCCCTCGTTCTTGCAACCACCCCCTGGATCACCCGTCTATGCGGCCAGGAATGATCGAGTATGATTGGTTAACGTCCTTTAAGTGTTATTGTTATTGTTCATGTACTTAGTGTTTTTGTTTTTTCCTTTTCCAGTTTCTTTTATTATACTCCACTACCCGACGAAAAATGTGTAGCCTAGGTAGTAGTATGGTAGCAGTACGAAAACGTTGCATGTAATACTATGTAATAGCAAAGATTGCTATAAATTTAATGTTCATCAGACTGGTCCAATCTTATATAGTAGTATCCAGTAGCATCCTGTCTTGACATAGTCTTGCTAACAGTAGCATATAGTAGTATGCAGTAACACGGTAGCCTTGAAGTAAAAGCATGTAGTAGCATCGTTAGTACTGCATGCTACTTTTTCGTACTACTTCATAGTACTATTTTCAGATAAATTTTTCATCGGGTAGTTCTCATTGTAGTGCAGTGGGTCAATAAAATTCATTCATTCATTCATTCATTCACTCCTCGTTCTCTGGCGTCCTTCATGGCCTCATGGCGGGATTTTGTTCGAAAGTACTTATTTTGACTAAATCCAACTCCCTTTGGCCCTCTTTAGAGAAGAAGACGGCAATCATCGATGCGGTCAAACAAGTACCGATGCAGAAGAAATGAATATCGGTACTGATCTGGAAATACAATCTGGCCACATTCGTAACCATGATCTAGACGTGATTTTATTAGAGTGATTTTTTTATTTTGTGATTTTTTTATTTTAATTCCTTGTTATCCGAGGAATCTGTTATTTAGAAAGGGGGGAGTTTTTTCTAAAAGTAATTATCAGTGAAAAAGCCATTGACACTGTCTAAACACAGAGGCTGAGAGTATAAACTGGTAGATAAAACTGGCTATAAACTACAGATACTAGGTAGAAGATACAGTTATTGGCTATATACTATAAACAACAGATAAAACTGGATACTCCGGTAGACAAGCGTGATTCCTTTAGGAGGATAAGACTCCTCGTCCTCTGGGGTCCCTCATGGCGGATATTTGTCCAAAAAGTACTTATTTTGACCAAATCCAACTCCTGTCCCTTTGTCCCTCTTTAAAGGACAATGGACACTTCTAATGCTTTTCTTTGTATTAAATGCTTCACAAATAAACATTTCCGACTTCCTTTAGAAGGCGCTACGAAAATCGGCCGTTTTCTTGTTATCCCTTGTCTTTACCGCTCTGGCATTTCGGTGATCCAAATCGTAGGAGCTGGGATATCGAGGCAGGAAATTCAAAAAACTCTCAGCAATGCTTGATGGAAAAGGATATATTTGAGATGTCACCAAAGTCAAGCCGCAGATGCAGTTTACCTGATTGTTCTAGTGTTTCATCAGAAGTTCCATGGCTTAAAGTGCCTATTAAAAGTTTTTCTTTTTGGAATAGTGTTGTGAAGCTTGATTAGCTTGCTTTATAAAATGTACCAGAATATGCAATAAGCTTATAAAATAATAACATAGCTACAAAAATCATTCAAAAACAAATAACCTATTCATTCTGAATTACACAAGATGATTTATGCATAAAATAAAGATCTACTAAGTATTATAAGAAACATCACTTTTATCTTTGTCCAATCTAGTAAATTGAGCATGTACTGGCCCAAAAACTTACGCTTTGAAATATCATAGAGAGGAAACTGTTGAAAAAGCTGCTGATCCAGGGGGTAAGCATTGTTCCTGGGTTGTTACAGAGTGGGATTGGGGTAGTTTGATGTGCCCATTGAACTTTAAATAAGAAGACGAGAATCATCGTTGCGGTCAAAAACACACTGTCAGAAGTTTCATAACAGATAGCGTATAGCACTTTCAAGAATAACACCTTTTCACTTAGAAATAAAGTGTTATGACCAATTAAATTTACACTATTTCGTGCCTAGATCTCCAACAACAGCTTCAGTTGGTAAAAATACTAACGGGAACGAAAGAAACATAACAGATAACATCCCAAAGTGTTACCTGTTGAAACCTCGCATCCTTCTGTTGTAGTTATGTAACTTCTGTCAGTGTAGTATTTTTACCTATTGAAGGTGTTGTTGGAGATCTAGGCACGAAATAGTATAAACTTAATTGGTCATAACACTTTATTTCTAAGTGAAAAGGTGTTATTCTTGAAAGTGTTATGCGCAATCTGTTATGAAACTTCTGATAGTGTGCACAAACGGTTTTTGACCGTATTATCAGCCACCATGGTAACTACAAAAACGACTTTAGGCCGTGGTATTTTGGTATTTTATGGTTTTTTTAGGCTGTGGTTCTGTGAAAGTATTTGACAGTGATGGGAAACAAGGACTATGATAATAATAAGTGTATTTAAAAACCCAGGGGCCATTTACATAAGACAACAATACACATTACAAAAGAAGACAACAACAATATTGTCCTACGGCTATGAAGCCTCACTACTAAGCTTAATCGCTCTTAGCTGATTATGCTGGGTAAAAGCTTCGGCACTTTCCCAGGGAATAATTGTAAAGATAGTTGGTAAATTGTAAATAGTCACAGAACTGAGCACCTTAAGATAGTCACAGATTTGCGCATGTACACTTTTAACACGCACATTTTGGTATTCGTGATTTTGTTTGCATTTGTAGGTCCTTCAATCCGCATCATTCTTTAGGTTTTTAGTTACATGTCGTTTTATGGTTTGTTGGTTCCGCCTCGTTTTTCTGTTGGTATTGTGTTGGATCTTATGATTTACTTTTGTTTTTTCGCTGATGACGGTTTGCCGGAAGTGCCACCGAAATATCCGAAATTATATTTATGCCTTGCATATCATCTTAGAGGGATAACTAGCTGATAAAAAAAAAACACAATAATCATGGTTTTCTATTTCTTGGTATCTTTAAAGGACACCTGAATGAAGAGTGCCAAGTATCATCCCTATCTGTATGACTTCCGTTAACATTGCCTACAGAAAACCCAATCCAAATACGAAATAGTGTTTCCAAGCTATGATTTTTGCTCCATTTTGCAGGGATCGACTTAAAGCAGGAAAGGAAAGGCAAGAGAAAAGCAGGAAAGAATACTAAAACCAGGAAGGGCAAACTAAAACGAGGAATCCATTCGAAAAAACTGGCACGCTGTGCCGTGCTTTTCCTCAGTTTAGTTTCTCCTGAGGGGTCGACAACTTACATTTGTAAAAGTTCACCTTTTCCTCCTTTTAGTATTCGAAAAAACTGGCAAGCCTTTCCTAGTATCCCGTGAGGGAGTAAAAGGAGGAAAAGGTAAACTTTTACAAGCGTAAGTTGCCCACACCTCACGAGATACTAAGCAGAGAAAAAGCACGGCACAGCTTGCCATTTTTTTCTAATACTAAAAGGCGAACTTCTACAAATGTTAGTTGCTGACCCCTCACGGGATACTAAACAGAGGAAAGGCTTGCTAGTTTTATAGAATTCCTTATTTCTTTCCTCGTTTTGGTACTCTCCAGTTTTTCGAATCCTCGATTCCTGGTATTTCTTTCCTCGTTTTAGTTTGCCCTTCCTGGTTTTAGTATTCTTTCCTGCTTTTATCTTGCCTTTCCTTTCCTGCTTTTAGTCGATCCCCATTTTGCATCTGTCCTTATTTCAGTACCGAACAATTTTAGAAATGAACAAATGTCTCCAATCAACCCTTTTTCTGGAGTATGTTTTGACCAGTTAAGCCCAAACGCATATCTAGAAGAAATTCCAATACGATCCGGCCAGCGCTGTACAAGATTTGAATCAATTCGCTTTTTGTCTTCTGCATTTGCAAACCTCCAGAAACGAACATCCCAATTTTGAAAACATCACGCTCAGGAGAAGAATGCTCTCCGTGGCCATATCTGTAAATGCATTCTCCATGGTGTGTTCAAGTGTGGTTTCATTGCTCAGGTGTCCTTTAAAACGCAACTATTAGCGATGAATACTTACCGCCATCTGGTCCTTCGTAGGGATTCACATGCTCTGACGTCATAAACTGGTTCATCAAGGCCCCCTTCCCGACACCCACGGCACCAACCATCACCACCGAGTATGAATTTTTCGTGTTTCGTGCAGCTTCGTCGTCACTGGCAGAGTTGGGGATATTTTCAACTGTCACCCGTTCTTCGTTTTCTAGTGAAGTAAACCGTGTGCCCGGCGCTAAGCTTCCACTCCGGGATCTTCTTCGCCGAAATGAATCACCACGATTTACAACACCTACGAAAGAAACTGGTCAGAACTGGTGTACAAAAATCTTGCAATATTGCTACTGGGATTAATATGGTCTCTACCAGATAAGATTTATATTCAAACAATGTTACATCAGCTACGAATACGTCAGCGATATGTAGACCCTTCTTGGCAAGGGTCCTCGTCAGGCTGTCAATCTTCTGGGTCAACGCCGGGGAAGGAAACCAGCGAAAACCATAAAGAACATCTAATTAACTTTGAATAAAAGTTTGACTTGAAAAAAATCCGATTACAACCGGATTTCAGAATAATTATATGTCCGGGGTAAAAAACCATTGTCATATACCGACTCAGCCTCTCTTTTTACCCCTTAATCTGTCATCTAATCGAACTTTTGCTTTAAAATTTTTTTCCGGTTTTGGCGGATTCCGGGCGAACTAGTTGTCCCAAGAGAAAATGATTTTCACCATCGTGTTCGGCATGTCTTTTTACCCATAAATCAAACATTTAATCAACTTCAAATTAAACTTTTACTTTTAACTAGCTTTCCGGTTTTCGCCAGATTTCGGACTAACTAGAAGTTCGGCGAGAAAATTGTTTTTACCATCGTGTTCAGCATGTCTTCTTACCCCTAAATCGACCATTTAATCAACTTCAAATTAAACTTTTACTTTTAACCAATTTTCCGGCTTTTGCCGGATTCCGGACGAACTACTTGTCCGGCGTGAACATAGTTTTCGCTATCGTGCTCAGCATGCCTTCTTACCCTATAATCGACTATCACACTAGCTGTTTGAAAATATTTTGTTTGTCCCTTAATTTGAACCCCGTCCCCCACCCCTAAATATGAAGCTACATAGCCCATCTACGAACTTGACCTTACCCTTGACCCAATGAATCCTCACACCAAGTTTCATCAACATATCTCATTGCCGTCGAGAGTTATCGTGCTTACAGATGGACAGACGGACATTTTTGCGATGTCATAGGTATCCCTCCACTTACGTTTTGGGATCCCAAAAACTAGTCCTGAGATTTAATTTTTTACACGGCTGCTGTTTTTGCTGCACGATTGGGGAGATGACAGGGACGGGTTTTTACCGTATTTTGACTAACTTCGGTTTTGTTATTAATAAGGGACTGAAAACTTAAATAGTGTTTCATAAATAACCTTGTTCCATGTTTCTATTATGGAGTGCTCGCCTGTGTCTATTACTTTTAATAATCACTGCACGGAAAAACTAGTGCTGAGATTTTAATTTCTGACACGGCTGCTGTTTTTGCTGCATGATTGGGGCGACGACAGGAAATGTTTTTTACTGCATAAGATTATTTCTAATTCGGAGTAATCTTATCCCAGTAGAGATAAGATTAATCCCAGTAGCAAATACTGCAGTTAATTTTAATCCTTCCTTGAGAAACTTTTTACGGTGTGGAGGCGTTTTCCCATGCTCCCACAAACAGTTTGTGGGTCGGTTGTGGCTCGAACAGAGCGTTTCCGTGGTCTTTTGTGCGGCCTACCAGTGTGTTTCCGACAAGATTTGTGGGCAGGGGCGTCGCAAGTGCATTTTCGGTGGGGGGGGGGGTGCAGAGCCAAACTTTTACCGAATCTGCCAAAAATGTTACCGAATCCTAGAAACTGAGAAAATATAGAACAAACAGGATTAAGAGTAACAATAAAGGGCAGCATGAAAAGCGATAAGCCAACTATTAGGCGGCGTTTTGGCGAAGCCCACTTGGAGAATATATTGCCGTGCATGATTGCAGTAACAGCTTCTATCTATTGTAGCCAATAGAAAATTAAATCGAGCGCTGCAGGCGAAAATTCTCGAAATCCATTTTTTTTCCTGTAGGCTAAAACTTAACCGCTTCTCTTACAAATTCTATCATTTACCGTTGATTAAATACCGAGACTGTAAGAAGTTGCAGGAACGGATGGAGCGACGTTGCGGTAGCAGCAGCAACTGTAGTCTAGTCAATATACTACCCATAATCACATAAGGTGAGCGCCGCAGGCGCGATTTTTTTTTTGCTTTTTCCTGCCAAATTTGAATCCCATCCAAATCCTAGCTTTTAATGTTTCGAAATCTCAATCTTAAAACTGACTTAAAACCCCAGTCAAATGACGCGCCCTTCGACAAAACAGCGAATATTACGAAAGGCGCTGCAGACTGAATGTTCGAAATATTTATGATTAGATATTCTTTTTGGGATCCAAACAAAAATAAGGACTATCGATGAAATCATAGATCATCCCTTTTCTCTGCGACCAGTGTTTCACTCGACCTCTTCCGAGTTTCGAGGTTCGTGGTAACTTCCGAATCCTGGCAATATAGCGAAAAAATTACCGAATCCCAGTTATTGTACCGAACAAGGTTTAGTCCCATAGCATGTTCAGGATTCTGTATAACTGCCGTATCCCGGTTATTATACCGAATTGTTTTGGTATCGAATGACTACCGAACAATATTCATATTCGGTACACGTTCGTCGAAACTGGAACAAAAGTTGGGATTCGTGGTTAACTTCCTAATCCTTAAAATTTCACCGAATCCCAATCATGATACCGAATAATTTTAACCGATGCGGGGTTCTGTGTAACTACCGAATCTCCATAAATATACCGAATAGTTCCGGCATCGAAACGTTACCGAATGATTTCAGTAACCGCAGTAACTACCGAATACTGGCAATTATACCAGATGTGTACCGATAGCCTATTTAGGATTCTGTTTAACTACCGAATTCCCGTAAATGTATCGAATAGTTCTTCTATCGAAAAAATACCGAACAATTTCAGTCGAATTTTGGGCCTCCGGCCCAAAATTTTACCGAATCTCAGAAAGGTGAGGGGGTGCTGCACCCCCCCCCCCCTTGCGACGCCCCTGTTTGTGGGGCTCGCTTTGCGGCTTGAATTCGGCAAACAACTGCCGAGGTGATTGTCGATTTTGTGGTTCTGGCGGGAAATTCTAAGCAGCAAAATAACCCCAAAACAATAAAATTAGCTCTTTCTGAAGCATGTAGATATAAAACTGAGCATCCTTTATGCGCATAATGGTAAAGTCTCAAGTTCTATTTGTTGAAATTTTATCTGATTTTTATTTTCAGATATACCGCCACAAAAATAGTCAAACGACGTTTCCGTAAGTTTAAACTTGTGGCTCCACTGTATGGCATACAATCTAGTTTCCGCGACTGTGTGGCCCACAGTCGTAACGTGGAAAAACACCTTAGGGAAAATGCAACCAGACAAGCAGCTCAGGACCAGTATCTCTGTCCCAAGATCGTTTCTCAGATCTCAATCTGTACTCAAAATTATCTCCTTCGAATGGTCGTTTACCTTTTCAACACCCCATCGGCTACTTCCCATTTGCGAGTCAGCATGTTCGAAACTGTGTGTCTTTAATATGTGTTTTTGTTAGTGATTTTTATGGCACTTGCCTTCCGGCCAAGTCCCATATACGGATCACATTTCTGTCTGTCGGTCGATCGGTCAGTTAGTCCCGTGTTTGCAAGTTAGGGTACTTCCAGATATGATCGGACGATGAAACTTGGCAGGCATATCAGGGACCCGACCAAACTAACTTGGAAATAGTCACTTGCCCGATCCGACCGTCGTGGGGGGAGGGGGAGGTGGTGGAATCCGGAAATAGGGACATTCAGAACTTTGGAACGGGTGATCAGATCATAATGGAACTTAATATCTGGAAAGTTCTCGTGTCTCAGATATCTCATTTCAAGTCCGGACCGGATCCGATGAATATCGGGGAGGGGAGGGGGAGTCGGTGTGGAGCGATCGGGATGAAACTTGGTGGTAAGAACAAGCACAAGCTCTAGATACATCACTGACGGAACAGGACCGGATTCGGACACTGTGGGGGAGTTGGAGGGGGGTTCCAGAATTCCGGCGTTCCGTAGTTAATGTACTTCCAGGTGGGCTAGGACGATAAGACTTGGCAGGCATCTCAGGGACTCGACCCGATTAACTTGGAAACAGTCGCTTGCCCGATCTGACTATCGTGGGGGGGAGGGGGAGACGGCAGAATCCGAAAATTAGTAGCATGCATAACTTTCGAATGGGTTATCGGATCTTAACGAAACTTGATATCTTGAAAGACCTCATGTCTCAGCATGTCCTATTTAAAGTCCGGACCGGATCCGCTGAAATGGGGGGGGGGGGTCGGAGGGGAGAAACGGACATCTTGTGACTCGCATAGAGTGGATGAAACTTGGTGGGAAGTACAGGCACAAGTCCTAGGTGCATCAGTGACAGAATCGGGCAGGATTCGGGTACCAAGGGTGGAGAGCTGTAGGGGGTGTCCGGAATTCCAGTGATCGTGAGTTAAGGTACTTCCAGATGTGCTAGGACGACAACCCTATGCTGGAGCATTAGAAACTGACATCATTGGGTTAGACATCGTCACTCTCCCATCCAACCATTCCTTAAAGAACTCATCTTAACCGCAAAGTACAAAAAATACTTTTAAGCAAATGTACTTTTTCACGATCGCCATGAGCACAGGATTAGAAATTAACAAATACAAAAAAAAAAATACTTTTGACCATCACTTCCATCTGACCCACCCTTGCAAGTGCCATATGAGCTTCCAGCTCCTGTTTTTGGGATCACAAAACGTAAGTAGAGGGATACCTATGATATCGCAAAAGTTGTACGTCTGTGCGTTCGTCTGTCAACACAATAACTCGTGAAGGAAATGAGATATTTGATTTTTTATCAAAGGAAAATTCGAGTTCGTTAGATGGGCTCTGTAGCCTTACGTTTAGGGGTGGGGAGGGGTTTCAAATTAAGTATCAAACAAAATATTGTTAAACAGCTAATCGATTAAGACACGATTATGAAAATCATTTTCTCGCCGGACAAATAATTCGCCCGGAATCCGGCCAAAGCCGGAAAGTTCGTTAAAGTAAAAGTTTTATTTGAAGTTGATTAGATGTTCGATATAGATAAATATTCCTTGAGCCCAAGCTGACTTTGAAACATATATTCAAATATTGTAAACAACGGACACGTCAGTAAAATTTTGAGATCCCATCGAAACCTTTGGTCTTGTTCCTTACGCACGGAAAGCCACTTATAGCCGCTTCTAACAATACTTTGTCACGCTAGTTGAAACAAGTTCTTGCGAAAGAAATAGAAAACCGTGATTTTCGGTTTTTTTTTTTGATCCGCTAATTATCCCTCTAGGATGATGTGCGAGGGATAAATATAAATTCGGATATTTCGGTTGCACTTCCGGCAAACCGTCCTCAGCGAAAAACAAAACAAAACTAAATCATAAAATCCACCACAATCACAACAGGAGAACGATGCGGAACCAACAGACAATAAGACGAGATGTAACTAAAAACCAGAAAAAAACGGTGCGGATGCAGATAAAAATAAAATAAAGAAAGATAAAATGTGCGTGTTAAAAACGTATATGTACAAATCTGTGATTATTTACAGTTCTGAGCTCTGTATATATTTACAATTTACCATCCGTCTGGGAAAGCGCAGAAGCTTTCACCCAGAAAACGGCCCACTCGAAAAATCCATTATACGTTTGACCACTTAGGATAAAATCTTCCACTACAAGTTCTTGTTTTGGCTGCAGTTGACAACTATACAAGTATACGAGCAACTTCGGCTTCCCGTCTCAAGATTAAAGGGTATGATATTAATTTTATATTGCAGCATGTCGGATGGGCCTCAGTCAGAACATTCCAGATATTTTACAATAAACCTACAGTAGATAAGCATGTGTCTATTTTTTAATCATTTATTTTAGTATAAGCGGTGATTTTATTCGAAATTATACCTGAAGTTTTGTTATTCCAGTGGTCAAAACGTTCTTTAAAGTCTCAGGGAAACTCGAGCGGAGTCGACAACTTCGAGAATGGAGTAGAATTGAGAAATTAGACGAAACTTACTTAAATTGAAGTTTGATTGTAATTCTACTCCATAAGGAGTTGTCGAAGAGAGATAGAGTCTCTCTTCCCATTCCCTCCCGCTTCGAACTCTCACTTTCCGTTCTGCCTGTTTACGCCTTCTCCTGGTTACCTTTAAAACCTGACTATTGTGTGCCATCAACGTCGTAAGCCTAACGTCCATTCTCAGATAAACGCTCACTCTCGTCGACAATTCCTTATGGAGTAGAATGACAATCAAACTTCAATTTAAGTAAGTTTCGTTTAATTTCTCAATTTGTGCTAACTCAAGCGGCAGGTTCGTGAGCCGAGCCAGGATGTCTTTAGTGTAGCGGCTTCTAACGGGAGAAAAGTAGCAGATATTGCAGAATTTCTGCTTCATGAAGCCTGTCCCCGGGGGCGCCACGACTAGAGGGGGGGAACGCCCAGAATCTTGTCGGCCAGTTGGTAAGAAAAATAACCGAATCGGCGCGAAGCGCCGCAATTTTTCGTCAAAACAGTTGATTTTTTTCATGAAAACATGCGTTTTTTCTGAAAATCAGTCCATTTTTCGTCAACACGGTAGGTTTTTCTGAAAATCAGTTGAGTTTTTTTTTTACAAACTGTCATGTTTTATAGTTGAAAGTCGTGTTTTCTGCAAAAACAGTCGGTAAAAATTACCAGCCAGTCGGTAAATGCCTTGTCCCCCCCCCCCCAAACACTTTGGCTAGTGACGCCTCTGCCTGCCCCATAGGCTGGATGAGACGCTTAGCCATAAATTATGACACAGCAATTTGTTCTTTCTCTTTTAACCACCTGGGTTCTACGTCGCGGGTCCGTTTATTATTGGCATCGTTCCAGAGTGAGAGAAGATACTATTGGCAAGAAGAGATGGCGTTATAAAATGTTGAAAAGATTGACTTCGGCCATATTTGACAAGCAATTTAAGAGATGTTATTGCTGGCAACGAAAACACGAGAGGAAAGTAGAGACAGAAATGTCTACCCTAAATAGAATTACCTACTAGTAAATTTATTACGGAGATACTTTCCTGCCGTTTAGTCCGCAAGAAGGATAACACCAGGTGCTAACCCGACTACATTAAATTTTGTCAATCCCCACCTTTCAGCTCATACTCACAGTGACCGATAAATATATATATCAGCTTGTTTTCAGTATACCAGTTTCTAGTAGGCCTAAACTTGCCATCAAAATCATATAAGGTTAATGGTCTCTGCACCACGAAGGGAATGCAGGAGCAGACAGGAGTATATCATGGTGTTCATTTCAAAAGCCTCTATAGATATTAGGGAGCTCCACCTTATACGAAAAAGGGAAGGTGCAAGACGAAGCCCCAAATCATGATGACGTTGCTCTTCTGCTAGTGCAAACATTAAATTTCGCTTGGCAATTTGGGGAAATCTCTACACAGGGACTAACCTTAGACCAAACTAGCTGGGATGCCAGAACACATAACGCCCAAGGGCCGTAGATGGACCTAACTAGGTTTCAGATTTATAGGACTTTAATTACCGAAAGACGTTCAATTTTGATTGTCACTAATGGAATCAAGAAGGTACGATTTCAGACAAGAACACCAATTGATTAGCAGCATCTCCATTAGTAGCCTATAGACTATACAAGGATAATTTCAAATCGGTCTCCCTGACAACAAATAAGGTCAATTAGCGATCGTCAGGATATAACTTGCGTTGGCGGCGCAACAATCATCAGAGCTTTAATCAATGTAACGATCGGGCGTCGTTCCGACAGAAACAAGTGGCATTCAACTGAACGGTGGCATTCAATTCTTATGAAAAAAGTGGCATTCAATTCTTATGCCGGTTTTCTAAATTTCAATCTATTCTTTTATGATGGAAAACTATGGTTAAAAAAAAACAGTGATATTTTGAAAAAGAAACGAGAATTTTTTTTTTTTTTTTAACAAAGCACACTTTTTCTGACGCTTCGTGTTGATTGATTGATAACTGTATTTTGTTTAAGTCCGACATTCATTTAGGCTAGTGTAACCTTTTAAAATGAACTGAATGTAAAATCTGACAAAGTGCATGGTCTAGATATTGATCAGTTGTAGACCTATTCTTCATATTTTTTCTGCTCGCCAGCTTTGGCAGATATAAATAAATGAATGAACGAATGAAAAAAATATTTTTCCGGGAACAACATCTAGACAACCTATACAGAAGTACAACAATAACATTAAGCATCAATGGGACAGCATTCTTCTACAATACGACAGTTTTATAGAAAAGATAATGTTGTCGTAGTCTCTATGTTTGTCTGGTCTCCTCTTGTTACAGTGTTTCCTTCTTCTTTTCTTTCTTTATTCCTACTCCGTCTATGCCATGTGATTTTTGATGGGTGAAAAATAAAATTATTATTATTAGTATTCAGATATTGACTGTAGGAGCATTAAGAAACGAAAACAAAGATATTTTTTGGTCACACTAGCAATAAGTAGTGTAAATATTATTTGAGTCCAAGCCGACTTTGAAACATATGCTCAAATACTGTATACAACGGGTACGTCAGCTACAATTCTTCATCAGCAATATTTCGGCCCTTTTTGGCAAGGGTCCTCGTCAGGCTGTCAATCTTCTGGGTCAACGTCGGGGAAGGAAACAAACCTGTAACACAAACCTGATTACAGGTTTGTTTCCTTCCCCGACGTTGACCCAGAAGATTGACAGCCTGACGAGGAACCTTGCCAAGAAGGGCCGAAATATCGCTGATGAAGAATCGTAGCGGACGTTTCCATTGGTCTTGTTCATTTGTCCGTCGCATGATGGTATTGTCTGTTTTTTAATTGTAATCTGTTCAAAGTGTAAATTTGTATCCTAATTTAAGTTCCGTTTCTTTATTTTCTTTATGAACTCTGCTTTTTTTTATTTTATAGAAGTGGGTTCATAAAAAGATTCATTCATTCATTCATTCATTGTATACATTATTTGAATATAATAAGTAGTGTTATATAAGAAAGCAACCCCCCCCCCCCCCCCCCGTGGTGATTGCGAGCTCTCATATACAACCCAGTTTGCCAGTTTGACTCTCGTAGGGCACCGTATTGTACTGTGGGCTCTCACCAGGAGGGAGTACACAATTTTGTCCCGCTATGTTAGTTGGTCGTGTTCTAGTTTACATGAATATATAGATAAATATAAGGTTTGAAGCCATTACGAAAGAAATAGAAAACCGTGATTTTCGGGTTTTTTTTCTTGATCAGCTAATTATCCCTCTAGGATGATGTGCGAGGGATAAATATAAATTCGGATATTTCGGTTGCACTTCCGGCAAACCGTCCTCAGCGAAAAACAAAACAAAACTAAATCACAAAATCCACCACAACCACAACAGGAGAACGATGCGGAACCAACAGACAATAAGACGAGATGTGACTAAAAACCCCTCGCACATCATCCTAGAGGGATAATTAGCTGATCAAGAAAAAAACCCGAAAATCACGGTTTTCTGTTTCTTTTATATATAGATAAAGAAAAATGAACGCGTACACGATGACGTGGTGGGTGGTGGCAGAGAGGAGGTGGTGCAAGTGCTGATCACAGCATTTCCTGACCGATGTGTCAAGGCAGGTTGGGACAGGGGCAGGCGAAGCTCTACTGGCGTGCGGACAGTACAACTTCGCCAAACGCAAACACAATCTGACAACAAAATCTGCTGTTCTTGACACGTGTCGGTGAGCTCGTTTCATAATGTGCATCTTTAAGAGCGTGTTCCATCCTACTTACCGTAGTTACTACGCATGACGTCACGAATTCTGGCTTTTTGCCCTCAAGGCTGGAACGATTTATCTATTTTCCAGCAGAATATCATGCCACGGGCGAATCCTACCAATCACGTTACAGAGGTCCGTAGCGACTCTGGACAGCCAAAAGGTCGTATCTGCAGTTTTAAAAATTGTTCAGGAGAGTGAAAAGTGTTTTAAGACCGTCTCACAAGTTGTGTCACAACGACTGGGCCATACTCGTATCTCAGCTTCTATGAATGAATTTATTTCCAAAAAGCCCGTGGGGCCATGGCAGGAAAATAACATAAACACAAAATAGCACTCACAAAAAAATGTTCACACCAAAAGGAGGGAACCCTTACTCCAAAATACGCTCCCGATGCTCCATAGACTGCTTGAGGAACCTCCCAAGCCGACGAAGTGTGTCTCGTAAGTATGTGTCGTACAGATACGACAATTAGATCAGTTACTACGCTCCCGAGCGTGGTAAGCAAATAGTTACTACTAGTTACTATTTCGAGACGGTTGGAACGGTCAGCTTAGTAACTTTTGGTGAGGTTGGAACGGAAATAGTAACTAGTTACTATCTGTAGAAGGGTGGAACACGCTCTAAGATAGGTGCCCACAGAACGCGAGCCCAGGCGAATTTGACGTCACTAGCGGAAAAAATTCGCTTCGCTAGGAGTAGTTATATAAAGGGGCTCCCACTCCACCCTCCCCCCCAATTTCAAAACCCCATTTTAACATCAATTTCTTAAATTTTAACAGCCTTTTTACCAAATTATCCCCCTTTTTAAGAACATTTTTATTTTCTTACTTCCAAAATAAAGGATACAAGAAATAAGAATATTACCCTTTACTACATATAAAATACTACAATCTACTACTACTTCTTTTTTTTTTTACATTTTTAATTTTTTATTCAAATATTACTGAGTAAACAGTTCTAAATCCACATATGTTTCTTTGTTCTTGTTTTCGCGTACAATCGGTTGCAAAACTAGATTTTTCTTTAGAAGTAATTCGTTAGCAATGGCATTATATTTCTGTGTTATAAACAAATCACAGGGTTTGTCATTATGATTAATAACTACAACCAACTTATCACCATATTTTGTCTTAGCAATTCTCATTTTAACGATAGTATATTTCTTTCCTAATACCAATGCTTCTTTCCTGATTGTCTCATTGTATTTATTCATTCTGATTGTATTCAAGACTTCCTTTGTAGACTCCATTTATTAGGGGATGATTTTATTAAATAAAAATCCAAAGCTCCTAATTACCGGCAGATCGTAACACCTGTGGTGTGAGAGATGCGTCACACTAAATATTCTCGAATATTCTCGAATATTTAGATGCGTCACCTCCAGCAGATAACAAGACTCGGCGGAGAAGATTCGCGAATATATATAGTGTCGCGCATCTGGTTAAGGAGACATTTGTAAACAAGTTGAGATTAAGAAGGTGTTGAAGAAAGAAAAAATTTCCAATGTAAGTATTTTTAGTTTTCTAGCGATAAAAACAAGGATATCCAGGTAGATATCTAGCAAGATAGGAATAGCTGCCTCTGAAACAAAAAATTACGCAAATATCAAATATACCACACGAGTTATCAGATGACGAAGCGCATCACAGGAGATGACGTAGGAACCAGATGGCCTTGACAGATTCTGTAAAGAATTTTTAATGGGTTAGATAATGTTGCGAAGCGCGTCATACGAGATGAAGTAGGAACCAAATGGTCTTCAAAAATTCTGTAAAGGAATTATCTGGGTCAGATAATGTTGCGAAGCGCGTCACACGAGATGAAGTAGGAATCAAATGGCCTTCAAAAATTCTGTAAAGGAATCATCAAGATCGTTAAAAGATTTTTATTTTCAGATGAACAGCGAAGGTATTCAGAAGAAAACAGCAACCATTCCGAAAAAGTATATGAATGGATTGTTCAAACTGGAGAAATCGGAGCAAGAAACATTCCTTTCGCTGTGGAGTAAGGTAGTCACAGCCTCAGATGAAGTCGAAGGTGAAGACCGTACGACAGCGTGTTCCTCTGTTGACAAGAAAAAAGAGAAGAGCGTGCAGTTTTTAGCCGATATTAAAGCGAATTTACATGCTTCGCGAAGGTTTGGAAACTTCAAAGTGGACGTAAACATCAAGAAGGTGCTGAACAGCAAAATATGTGGAGTCAGTTTGGAACAAGCAGAGCGTATGATTGTTGATTTAAATAAAGTGGAGGTGTATTTGGATTATTTAACAGTGTTACTAAAAGCGAAAAAAGGTGAAGTGTATGCGTACATGCAAAAACTGTTCAATGACAACCCTGAGAATCTGCACAAGTGTTTTCTTGAAGAACGATTTAAGAAATATGGAGAAAGCAAATCAACAATAAGAAGATATCTCCAGTTGTATGGATTAGTCCGCGAATATCCTGGAATAGCTTTCTGTGGGAAAGGGTACTATTGCATCGTCGAAAATGAAAAAGCTATTCGCAAAGCGATCCAAGAGGATGAGATATTGTCTTCATTACTCAAGGAGCATCCTGCGCAAGTTTTCTTATCCGATGAAGTGTTGATTGATTTTGATAATCTGAGTCTATAAATGTTGAATTAAGTTTTCTCAATAAATTGGTGTTTCATTGATTGAGTTATAAGCTAGATTTTGTTGCTAGGTGGTGGTTATGTGTGAAGAGTCACACTGGTGGAACATTCTTCTGAACTATTGATGTATTCTTGCAATATTTATAGCCATTCAGACGGACTTGTTTCATGTATTTTTCGCGAGGAAAAAATCGAAAGGTTTTACGCATCTCTGTTTCTCTCTGAATTACCTCCTCAATTGTTAACTGTCCGCATTTTAGCATTGACAACAACTCAGTATAAAAATCATAAATAGTCCTAAATTCTGCTTTTCTATCAGCAATGCTTAATTGCTTTTCAATTATTTCGATGATAACAGCACCCAAACTTAAAGAAGCTAGCGGTAGCACTAGAAACGCAGACATTCCTGCTGCTGAAAAGAGGAATTTGGATACAAGTAAGCTATTACTTATACGATTGTAGTACTTGTAACTGCGACGGTAAACATACATTTTCTTTTCTAATTCTTCCATTTATAATATAATAAAATTGTTTCGAAAAATATTTCTAACAAAATAAAGAGTAGTAACCAAATGCCGATTTCGTCAAGAGTAGTAACCAAAAGCGGATTTTCGTTAAGAGTAGTAACCAAATGCCGATTTCGTCAAGAGTAGTAAAGAATAAAGGAAACCCGTGACTAGTAGTAAAGCATGTGCGAAACCCATAAGGGCGTCGGAAAATACATAGTAAAGGATTTGGAAAACCAGTGCTTTTCTTTACGGCTGAGAAAACGCAGACTGGGAAATTCATTAATAAAAATGTTCCCCTATTAAATGATGAATACTGCAGAGGTTATTCAGCTTTGTAAAAAGGTTATATCAAACAACAAAGCGGTTATACAAAGATTATCGCTATACACATATAATGAACTGCGGACTTATGCGAAAATTAATAAAATCAAAACAAATGGAGCTAAGAAACATGAAATAACAAATAATATAATAAACCATCTTAATAAGTATATTTTGATAGCTGAAGATAAAATTAAAATTGAACGCAGAAACGAAAGAACTCATAATAAGAACAGACCATCCGACTACAAACCAGAACCGAGATTACGAACCATTCTGGAAGATGAGATAAGAGAAAATAATATCACCATTACAAAACTAAAACAAGAATACAATGATAACAAAGAAAAAGAGACAAGCGAATTAAAAAGATTTCTGAAAAACAAGAACCTATCAACTCGCGGAAACCGAGAAGAAGTACTAAAAAGAGTTGGAGAATACTATAATAATATTATTAAAAAACACGAAGATACTATAAAGAAAAATAGTAATATCATTAGAGCTCAAATCGAAAGAAGTGATGAAAATAAAGAAAAAGTAGTCGATTTATCAACTCTCTTCATAAATAAGAAAAAAAATAAAGAAGAAAAATTAATTCCTGATCATGTATTTAGAACGGAAGAAGAACAGCAGCCTACTATTTTTAGCGAAAGTGAGAATATATTCACTGTAAACGTTTCAGTTCAAGGTAATGGAGTTGACGAGCATACTCTTATTGCTTTTACTTTCGCAGATATACAGCGGCGAATGAACGAAATAAATCAATATAGAGTTCAGTTTGTAACTCGGGTTATTTTCCATCGACAGGAGAATGATGAAGAAGTAGTAGTATATTACAACTGTACTTCTTGGATTTTAAATAAAAATAGCATTCTTACTCATAATCATTTGGATGATAATAACAAGAGACTTAGTTCTTTAAGTAATACCCCTCGATCTGGGCTACAATTTAGTCGGTATGAAGGAATTGATTATAGGATGACACGAATAGAATCTTACATGGGAGGAACGTTTAAAATACTGCCAGATTTCGTAAGAAATAAAAGAGCTTGTCTGAATATTGAAAATAACGACCAGAAATGTTTCCTTTGGTCTATCTTAGCAAATCTACATCCAGCTAAGGATCATCCGGAAAGAATTTCGAAATATAAACAATATGAGAATAAATTTGATTTCGAAGGGGTTACCAACTTCCCAATGGATACTAAAGATATACACAAATTTGAAAATAGATACAACATTAAGATTTGTTTATTTCAAATTGAAAAAGAGAAAATTATGAGAAGTCATATACTAAAAAGTACAATCAATGGCAAAACAGCTAAACATATTATTAATTTATTATATTTCGATAATCATTATGTACTGGTAAAGGATCTGAGTAGATTTGTTGGTCCTCAAATATCTAAAAAGAAAACAAAGACATACCTCTGCACTTATTGCGGAAGGCATTTTAAGAAGGAAGAATGCTTTGAAAAACATGAAAGTAAAAATAATTGCGAAGATCCTGATATAATAATGCCTCCTGAAGGTTCAAGTATACAATATAAAAATATTGCAAAACAAATGAAAGTACCTTATTGCATAATAGCAGACTTTGAGTCTTATAACGAAGAATACAATCAGGTAAACGGGAAGAAAACAATAAAAGTGGCCAAACAGAAACCATTTGCTTACGGGTTTCAGGTATGCTGTTCCTTTGATACAAACCAGAACAAATACTATGACTATTTCGGTGAAGACGCTGCAGAACATTTTGTTAGAACCGTTACAAAAGTATCCACAGAAATTGCAAACAAATATGAAAGCAGACAAAGAAACCATACTTATACCAATGCAGAAATTACCGAAAAATGGAAAAATCTAATGGATAAGACTTGTCACATCTGTACAACTGAAATTACTGAAAATCCTCACTTTGATCACGACCACATGACAGGAGAAGATAGGGGATTTGCTCATGCTGAATGTAATATGAAATACAGGATTCCTAGGCATATCCCGGTAGTAATGCATAATTTATCTAAATATGATTCCCATCTGTTTGTTAGAGAATTGATACCTGATAACGGAATTTTTGAAAGTGCAGAAAGTTTCATATCATTCTCGAAATCAATAAGTATAAGAAAGACGGATACGGAAATAAAATATGAGATCCGGTTTATAGATTCGATTAGATTTATGGCTTCATCTTTAGACAAACTATCAGCAAATTTAGCGAAATGTGATTGCAAAGTACCCTGTAATCATCTAAGAGAGAATTTCAAGTACACATCGAATAGTTTCAATAACGATGAAGAATTCAAAGAAATAATTAAAAAAGGGGTATATCCGTATGAATTCGTAGACAGTTTCGATAAAATGAATTGTACAAACTTACCATCCATAGAAAGCTTTTATTCTAGGTTGACAGGGAAAGGTATTGACAAAAGTGATTATAAAAGAGCGGTATCTATATGGAAACAATTTAACTGTGAAACATTACTTGATTATACCAAGTTGTACCTAAAAAGTGATGTGTTAATTCTATCAGATGTTGTGGAGAATTTCAGGAACGTTTGTATACGGAATTATGATTTGGATCCACTTCATTACTTCTCAGCTCCTGGGTTGACATGGGATTCTTTCTTAAAGCATTCAAAAGTAGAACTACCACTATTCTCGAAGGAAGACATGTATACATTCATTGAAAAGGGAATAAGAGGTGGTGTATCCCAATGTATAAAAAGATACGCAAAAGCAAATAATAA
The DNA here is from genome assembly GCA_023053575.1 of Branchinecta lynchi. Taxonomy (NCBI): domain Eukaryota; kingdom Metazoa; phylum Arthropoda; class Branchiopoda; order Anostraca; family Branchinectidae; genus Branchinecta; species Branchinecta lynchi. The sequence continues at coordinate 21,389,684 of JAKZAP010000011.1, read as the reverse complement.
ATATACAAGTGATTATAATAAGCATAAACCACCTAATTATTTAATGTATTTAGACGCTAATAATTTATATGGTTGGGCTATGTCACAACAATTACCAGCGAATAATTTCCAATTCATTCCAATACCGGATGATTTGAAAGAAAGGAATGAATACGAATCAATCGACTATTACAATCATCTAAAAACTCACATCAATTCGATAATGAAATTACAGAATGTAGGTGCTATATATGAGATAGATTTAGAATATCCAAAAGAACTACACGAATTACACAAGGATTTACCATTAGCACCCGAACATTTTAACGGTAAGCTATGTACCACAGTATTAGATAAGCAAAACTATGTAATTCACCACAGGAATCTAGAATTTTATTTACAAAAAGGTTTGATATTGAAGAGAGTACACAGAATACTAGGATTCACTGAAAGTGCTTACTTAAAAGGATATATAGACCACAATACAGCACTTAGAACTAAAGGTACAAATGATTTTGAAAAGGATTTCTTTAAGCTTATGAATAATGCTTGCTTTGGAAAAACTATGGAAAACGTAAGGAAGCGAGCGGATATGGAAATAATAAAGGATAATGAAACAAGAGAAAAAATAATAAAGAAGCCCAACTTTAAATCTGAAATAATTTTTAGTGAAAACTTTTCAGTGGCAAGAATGTCGAAGGAAAAGATAAAACTAGACAAACCAATGTACATCGGTTTTGCTGTATTAGAACTATCCAAGTTATTGATGTATGAATTCCATTATGATTATATGAAGCCTAAATATGGAGATAAAATAGATTTATGTTATATGGATACTGATTCTTTCATATACGACATTCAAACCGAAGATTTCTATGAGGATATCAAACAGGATTTGAATGAGAGGTTCGATACATCTGATTACGCGAAAGATAATCCATATGGGTTTCCTAGTGTAAATAAGAAAGTGATAGGAATGATGAAAGATGAATTAGGTGGACAGGTTATGACAGAATTTGTTGGATTACGATCAAAAGTATATGCTTATTTAAAGGACAACCAAGACCCTTCAAAAGCTAGCAAAAAACTGAAAGGAATAAAAACCAATATCGTTAAAGATAAAATTACCATTCAAAACTATAAGGATGTACTGTTTGGTAAAACGGAAAACCTTTCTATAACCCAGTATAACTTAAGATCATACAAGCACAATATGTTTCTAGAAGAACAGAATAAAAAAGCGTTAGATCCTAAGGATGATAAAAGGATAGTAACAAGCGATAAAATACACACTTTACCTTTAGGTTATAAACATTAAATTCAAGTACCTACTTAAAAAAGTCAAGTACCTACTTAAAAAATTCAAGTACCTACTTAAAAAATTCAAGTACCTACTTAAAAAAAATCAAGTGCCTACTTAAAAAATCAAGTACCTACTTAAAAAATTCAAGTACCTACTTCAAAACTTCAAGTACCTACTTAAAAAATTCAAGTACCTACTTAAAAAATTCAAGTACCTACTTCAAAACTTCAAGTACCTACTTCAAAACTTCAAGTACCTACTTAAAAAATTCAAGTACCTACTTAAAAAATCAAGAACCTACTTAAAAAATTCAAGTACCTACTTAAAAAATTCAAGTACCTACTTAAAAAATTCAAGTACCTACTTCAAAACTTCAAGTATATACTTAAAATACTCAAGTAAATCTTATAATGAAAAATTCTTCCTAAATAAATGAATGAAAAGGCTCCAATCAAAGTCTATGATTTTAGTGAAAAGAACACTTATCAGAATAAACACGACCTTGCACCTCAGTGGCCATTCAGACTCTTAATTTGTGGTAGTTCTCGAACAGGGAAAACTAACCTTCTTTTGAATTTAATTTATGAATATGTTTGTTTCAACCGAATATACTTGTATGCTAAAGATCTTGAAGAAGATAAATACCAAGACCTTATAACCAATTTGACCACTTTGGAGTCACAATGCAAATCGAAAGTCTTAACAGTAAGTAACAATCTTGATGATATTGTCGATGTTGACGACTTAGACCCTGAGTACCAAAACTTGATTATCTTTGATGATTTTGTTACTGAAAAAGACCAGAAGAAAATAGAAGACTTATTCATAAGAGGAAGAAAGAAAAATGCCTCAATTGTTTATTTATCACAGAGCTATCATAAAACCCCAAAGGTGGTAAGACTTCAATGTAATTACTTCGCATTCTTTCAGTGTTCTAATCCAAAAGAAGTAAAATTAATAAGACAAAGCCATGTATCCAGTATAGACAATGAAAAATTTCTCAAACAATTCGAGGCTGCAACCAAGGGCTACGGTTTTTTATGGCACTTGCCCTTCGGCCAAGTGCCATATAGCGATCGCAATTTCTGTCCGTCCGTCGGTCTGTCGGTCTGTCGGTCTGTCCAGGTTTTGCTAGTTCGGGCACTTCCACATAAGCTAGGATGATAAAACTTGGCAGGCATATCAGGGACCCCAAATGATTAAGTTGGAAATAGTCACTTCCCCGATCCGAGCACCGTGGGGGGAGTGGAGGGAGGGGGAATCCGGAATCTTGAGGTATTTTTAACTTTTGAACGGGTGATCGGATCTCGATGAAACTTGATATTTGGAACGACCTCATGCCTCAGACGACCCACTTAAAATCCGGACCGGATCCGGTGACTTTTGGGGGGAGCTGGAGGGGGCAACCGGAAATCTTGGGAAACGCTATGAGTGGAGGGATCGAGATGAAACTTCGTGGGAAGACACCTAGCAAACACTAGATAAATCGTTGACATAACCGAGCCGATTCGGGCACTGTGGGGGGGAGTGGAGGGAGGGGGAATCCGGAATCTTGAGGTATTTATAACTTTTGAACGGGTGATCGGATCTCGATGGAACTTGATATTTGGAAAGACCTCATGCCTCAGACGACCTACTTAAAATCCGGACCGGATCCGGTGACTTTTGGGGGGAGCTGGAGGGGGCAACCGGAAATCTTGGGAAACGCTATGAGTGGAGGGATCGAGATGAAACTTGGTGGGAAGACACCTAGCAAACACTAGATACATCATTGACATAACCGAGCCGATTCGGGTACTGTGGGGGGAGTAGAGGGAGGGGGAATCCGGAATCTTGAGGTATTTATAACTTTTGAACGGGTGATCGGATCTCGATGGAACTTGATATTTGGAAAGACCTCATGCCTCAGACGACGTACTTAAAATCCGGACCGGATCCGGTGACTTTTGGGGGGAGCTGGAGGGGGCAACCGGAAATCTTGGGAAACGCTATGAGTGGAGGGATCGAGATGAAACTTGGTGGGAAGACACCTAGCAAACACTAGATACATCATTGACATAACCGAGCCGATTCGGGTACTGTGGGGGGAGTAGAGGGAGGGGGAATCCGGAATCTTGAGGTATTTATAACTTTTGAACGGGTGATCGGATCTCGATGGAACTTGATGTTTGGAAAGACCTCATCCCTCAGACGACCAACTTAAAATCTGGACCGGATCCGGTAACTTTTGGGGGGAGCTAGAGGGGGCAACCGGAAATCTTTGGAAACGCTATGAGTGGAGGGATCGAGATGAAACTTGGTGGGAAGACACCTAGCAAACACTAGATACATCATTGACATAACCGAGCCGATTCGGGCACTGTCGGGGGAGTGGAGGGAGGGGGAATCCGGAATCTTGAGGTATTTATAACTTTTGAACGGGTGACCGGATCTCGATGAAACTTGATATTTGGAAAGACCTCATGCCTCAGACGACCCACTTAAAATCCGGACCGGATCCGGTGACTTTTGGGGGGAGCTGGAGGGGAGAACCGGAAATATTGAAAAACGCTATGAGTGGAGGGATCGAGATGAAACTTGGTGGGAAGACACCTAGCAAACACTAGATATATCATTGACATAACCGAGCCGTGCCTACTCGTAACAAGTGCCATATGAGCTCGTAGCTCTTGTTCTTCATAGATTTAAAAATAAAAGATAAAACCCTTAAGTACAGGAAAAACTTTGAAAAATTTACCGGATAATTTATTTCTATAATAAATGAATAAATTTGGTAGTGTTGGAAAAAAGGTTAGTAACGAATCGAATGAAAAGAGAGTTACTGATGACAACGGTAATATTAACCTACAAGGTAAGAGAATTATTATGTTAGGGGATGCGAAAGCTGACCAGGACGCTATTAGTTTCAGATCTATGACTATTATTTTGAATCAATTTAAAGAAGAAATTACCGCACAACAAGTGGGGGCAAATCAGTATTTTAGCGAAGATATCAACAGATTAACTGCGGTACATGATTCTCCTGATAATTTATTGATAAGGATTAAAGATAAAGGGTTATTTGTAAAAGAAATAGTTCGAGTTAATGATAAAGAGATTAACGCTGAAAACAAGTTGATAACAAATGTTCAAAACCCTAGAAACAAAAATGATGCTGTTAATTTAGCAACGTTAACTATGAATCTTTTAGATTATGACAAAAAGCTTCTTGGGCAACACACCCATAACGGTATACTTGAAGGAAAGATTGCTGGTCAAAAAACTCGTATCGATAATATTGAAAGAGCAGTAGTAAATATTTTAAAAAGGCTTCTAGAGCTAGAGCTAAAACCTGTTGACAAACCATTCGTTACCAGAATAGAAAAAATGATGGCTGGTAAATAAATTTTATAAGATAAATTAATTCCCTAATAAATGGTTGAAACAATGGAGTATACAGTTTATTTGTCAAAGCTTCAGAAAGGAAAGCTGAAGAAATGCTTTGGTGCTAAACAAAAATGTCAGATACGTGTTAGTCATAGTAGACAAAATGAACGAGAACCAGTTAAGTTACTTTTAAGTAAACGACAAATTGATAAAATTGAAACATGTAAAATGAATAATAAGGGCTGTGATATTGATGTATCATACAAACAGATGAAAGAAGCGATTCAAAAGGGTGGATTACTTCCATTTTTAATACCGCTAGCAATTACCCTTGGTAAGGCAGCTTTAACAAGTGGTGCTGCTGCTTTGGGTACATTCGCTGGTAAGAAATTGGTGGATAACATAACCAACACAGGTGGTGCGCTAAAACTTCCTGGAACACAAAAAGTTGTGGGTAATGGGGTACGTGGGAAGGAAACCGATGATGTCAACATAGGTGGAGCGCTTAAACTTCCTGGAACACAAAAAGTTGTCGGTCATGGGGTACGTGGAAGGCCTAGGAAGGAAAAAAACGATGATGTCAACATAGGTGGAGCGCTTACACTCCCTGGAACACAAAAAGTTGTCGGTCATGGGGTACGTGGAAGGCCTAGGAAGTCAAAAAACGGGGACATCAAAAAAGAAGCAAAAGTAAAGTAGGACCTCTAACTAATTTTGATATTATGGATGCATTAGGGAGTATACCACAGTTTCGAGGTGTTTTCTCTTTAGATACGCTACCCAAACATATAAACGATTCGGAATGTGGTGTAATCAACTATGACAAACGTGGAATGCCTGGAACACATTGGGTTGCCTATTGTAATCTACCTGAATCCCCCTATGTCGAATTTTTCGATTCTTTCGGTATTCCTCCAGGAAAAGAAATAGTTAAATATCTAAAAACTTCAAAGAAAAAAATAGCTTATGAAAATCTTGCTGTTCAAAATATAGATGAATTAAACTGTGGTTTTCACTGCATTTCCTACATCCAGCGGAAAATGAAGGGGTGGTAGCTTTTCGTTTAAGAAAATTGTTTTCTAATAAATGGAGATTTATTGTATGAAATGTAAAAAGAGCACTGACACTGAATCAATGTTTAAGGCAGTGTCACAAAAAAATAATGTTCCAATGCTGAAAGGTAATTGCGTTATCTGTGGTTCAATGAAAAATCGCTTTTTAAAAAAAACCTCAACGCAGAAACAGATATTTTAAAGACGTATTATTCTAATTATTCAGGTGTGGATGATATTTACAGAAAATTAAAAGAAAATGGTGTTAAGGTTTGCAAGGATAAAATAAAAAATGTGTTGCAAAATGAGAATGTGTATACGTTACACAAACCTTCATATCATAACTTTGAAAGGAGGCGAGTGTATGTTCACTATGTTGATGAGCAATGGCAAGCTGATTTAGTTGACATGCAGAAATATAAAAAAGAAAATAATAAAACAAATTACATTTTAACTGTTATTGATTGCTTTAGTAAATATGCTTGGTGTATCCCTCTGAAAGACAAAACGGGTGCTGAAATAATAAAAGCATTCAGTGTTATATTTAAAGAAAGAATTCCTAAGAAACTACAAACTGATAAAGGTAAAGAATTTGTGATGAGAAATGTTCAAACTTTTTTGAAAAATAGCGGTATACACTGGTTTGCATCTGAAAGCGAATTGAAAGCGCAAATTGTAGAACGATTCAACAGAACGTTAAAAGAAAAGTTATGGAAATATTTCACTCACAATAACACTACTAATTGGATTGATATTTTACCTTTATTTGTGAGTAATTATAATAACTCGTACCACCATTCAATACAAATGAAACCAGTTGATGCTAGTAAAAAGGTTAATCAGAAAAAGGTTTTTAGTGCTCTGTTTCCTCCAGTAGATGACTACAAAATCACAGGAAACGTCAAAGTAGGGGATTTAGTCAGAATTAAAAAAGAAAAAAGTGTTTTTGATAAAGGATATTTACCTAATTATACGGATGAAGTATTTCAGATAGCAACCATCAGACCTACCATTCCCATTACTTATGAAATATCTGACAAAAGTGGGGAATTAATTCAAGGAGGGTTTTATGAAAAAGAACTTTCAAAATTTATTATGAAATAAAATTACTTGTATATAAATGGATTCAAGACGCTTGAGTGATATGTTATCGGATATAGTGAAGAACAGAGAAGTTCAGAGAAGAAAGGTTCAACAAAATGAGATGGAGAAGGCAGGATTTCGGGAATATGCTTCAGAGTTAAACGCTCCAGTTATTATAGCACAAAAAGAAAACACTAAAGACACCATCAAAAAATTACAAGAAAACGCTGAAACGATAATTAATAAACTACAGGAAGGTGATAATAATTCAAGAAGACGGTTTGTCAGATTAGGTGATACATTTAAAACAGCTTTACAGACCACTAATTCAGAGGAATCGAGTCGAGCTCCCACTCCTGCTATAGAACCCAATCTAGAACAACCATATGACGTAAATCTAAACTTAAATATTGATGTGGAATTATTAAATCAAATTAATTTAAAATATAAAGATGACTGGAATGATACCGATAATTATTTTAAAATGACTCATTATTACCTTAAGCATCCTAACGAAATAGATGGGGCTCTGAATTATTTAACATCTATAAGTCAAAGCTATGGTGGTCTGAAAAGTAAAAGTTATAGTTCTAGTAAGTATGATAAAATTATTTTATTTATACAAGACTATAAGGATAGATTAAGAAAAATTCAATCTAGTATACCCTTTATCAGACAACAAGGAACTGGAATATTTATGAATTGTGATGAAATGATTTCAAAATTATACACTTTGATAGGTAGCAGAGTAAACGGAAATACATCTGATGAGGTGAGAAATGAAGCTATTGATATTTTGGATTCGTTAATGCGAAATAAATTTCTTACGAAGAGATATTACAATTCAATATATAAAAAATATTTCTAATAAATGGTGTTGTTAAACATTGAAGGTAATGAAAGTATCATTGATATAACATTTAGTCAACCAATCGAATTGAATCGTAATTGGGATTATGAAATAGGTTTGAATCAGTGTACTTTGTGGTATTCGTGGCATAATATAAGTGATAAATTTGGAAATAATACATTTCAATACAGGAAAGATGAAGATAATATTGCAACAGAATGGATGAATGTTACTATTCCTAATGGGATGTATAACGATGATTGTTTGAATTATTTTTTGTGTCAGTATTTTGATACCCCAAAAGATAAATGTCCTATTGTAATTTCATCCAATCCAGCATCTATGAGATTTGTCATACTATTACAAGAAAAATATGTGTTTAGATTTAATAGTGACTTGTGTCAGATTTTAGGATTTGAGAAGGATAGTGAGATATCCAAGAAAATCAATGAAGGTACAAAGCTTCCGAATATAACAAGAAGCGTTGATAAAATTCAAATTCACTGCTCTCTTGTAAACAGTTCTATCGTAAACAAAAGTAAATCAGATGTCATTTGGACATTTGTTCCTAATACAGAACCGGGTTGTCAAATTGTTGAGAATCCTAGACAATTAATCTACCTTCCTATTAATACAAAAGACTTTATTTACTCCTTGAGAATGACAATTACTGATCAGTTGGGAAGACCTATCGATTTGAATGGTGATAACGTTGGATACGTACTGCATTTAAGAAAAGCTTAAAGGATTAGTGAAATAAAATTATTTACCTATAAATGTTGATTAATAATAAGCGATTACTTTATAAAAAGCAGTATGGAAGTGGAATCGGTAGTGTATTCAAAAACATTGTTAATTCCCAGTTATTTCAAACGTCAGCAAAACAAATAAAAGATGGGGCTATGTCAATGTATAATAATATTATTAAACCGAGATTTGAGTTGTTGAAAAACAGAGCAATAGAATATGGGAAAGATCTGATCAATGTAAACAAGAAGGAACTCATTGATGTAATTGGAAACAAAAAATCGATGAAGGATCTTATCGGTACAAATAAAAGGATTTTAAATCAAAGAAGTCTGGACTTGATCAAAACGTTAATGACTGGAAATGGATTAAAGATTCTGAAATAAGTTTTATTTAATAATTTCTTTCTTATATAAATGGCAGTAAATAAAGTTATCAGTCCGCAATGGAACATATTTGACGAACCGCTTGTGGATGATACAGTGGTTAAATATGAATTTAAAGAAATTCGAGAAACAGATGTGAATGTATCTAATAAATCAGAGTTTGAATTCGTAACGAAGAAATTAGATTCCTGGTTTTATCCAAGTGAAAGTTATCTTGATGTTAGTGTAAGAATAGTGAAAGAAAATGGAGATAATATAGCTGCAACCGATATTGCTACTTTGACGAACAATGGATTTAATTTATTCAGTACCGCTGAATATGTAATAAACGATGAATCGATTGAAAAAATTAATCATGTTGGTATTACAACTACCGTTACAAAGTTGATTGAATACTCTGATGATTATTCTAGAAGTGCAGCAAGAAATCATTTCTGGTATAAAGATTATAATCAAGGAAAAGAAAACAATCCTGTAGTTGCTTCTTTTACTGCAGGGGCTGCAGCAGGGGCTGGAACAGTCAGGTTGACCAATAATGATAATTATAATAAAGGATTTGAAAAAAGATATAACAGAACAAAGAGCAGTAAATTAGTAAATATGTATTTACCATTATCAGAATTGTTTGGATTTTTGAAAGGAAACAAACGATTCTTCAGAGGTGCATCGCATAAAATATTTCTAAGAAGAAATGATGATAACAACATGATTATAAGAAATGGAAATACTAATTTGAAAGTGGTCATCGAGTATTTATCCTGGAAGATCCCTATTGTAGCTCCTAGTATTGAAATGATGAGTAACTTAGAAAAGGGATTGGCAAAGGACAGAAAGCATAATCTGATGTGGGAAGCATGTAATACTTATAAAAGCGATGTTAGTCAGAATAAGGAACACACTTGGAAAGTTATATCTGAGAGAAACAATCCAACAAAAGTAGTTGTGATGCTACAGAAAAATGAAAAGCATAACAATCAATTAATGAATAATATGGTGTTTGATCATATGAATTTAACAGACATAGAACTTAGAATTAATGGGGATAAATATCCTGAAGAACCACTTAAATGTGATTTTAGCGATGATAAATGTAAATACTCAAATCTTTACAATAGGTTCATACATTTGGGTTATAAACAATTAGCATTTGATACTGGTAGTGTTGTTAGTATAGAAGAATTTAAAGAAGTATATCCACTATTCTGTTTCGATGTTTCCAAACACGAGTCAAATATTTATAATGGAACAACTGCTGATATTGAAATAAGTTTAACGTTGAAAGATAATCAACCCGTACCATATAATGTTTACTGTGTTATATATTATGAAAGAAAAGCTACATTAGATATTATCAATACAAATATGTATGTAAGTTTGTGAGCCTGGATTTTTATTTAATAAAATCATCCACTAATAAATGGAGTCTACAAAGGAAGTCTTGAATACAATCAGAATGAATAAATACAATGAGACAATCAGGAAAGAAGCATTGGTATTAGGAAAGAAATATACTATCGTTAAAATGAGAATTGCTAAGACGAAATATGGTGATAAGTTGGTTGTAGTCATTAATCATAATGACAAACCCTGTGATTTGTTTATAACTCAGAAATATAATGCCATTGCTAACGAATTACTTTTAAAGAAAAATCTAGTTTTGCAACCGATTGTACGCGAAAACAAGAACAAAGAAACATATGTGGATTTAGAACTGTTTACTCAGTAATATTTGAATAAAAAATAAAAAATGTAAAAAAAAAAGAAGTAGTAGTAGATTGTAGTATTTTATATGTAGTAAAGGGTAATATTCTTATTTCTTGTATCCTTTATTTTGGAAGTAGGAAAATAAAAATGTTCTTAAAAAGGGGGATAATTTGGTAAAAAGGCTGTTAAAATTTAAGAAATTGATGTTAAAATGGGGTTTTGAAATTGGGGGGGAGGGTGGAGTGGGAGCCCCTTTATATAACTACTGCTAGGCAAAAATTTCGCGCAGTGCTGTTTCTACTTCAAGCCGAACTATTTTCGCGTCGCAGAAGTTCAATCGCGCTGAGGAAATGCAGGAAATCAACGGTCAACCTGGTCAAAGTAGAGTATATAACCAGATATAGAGCACATAACCAAAAAAATTACTTTTCATCCTGTTGTCTTTCTAATCGTATCCACGTATACATATCTATAGTATAGTGTAAAAAGTTTGTCTGAGTTAGAGTTAGGATTAACATCAGTATTTGCTACTGGGATTAAGCAAATGTCTACTGATTAATCCCAATTAGAGATAAGACTATCTTTTTAGAGACGAGATTAATACCAGTAGCAAATACTGCAAGATTTTTTTGTTTACAGTGTAGTCCCCCACATATTCGCTGCCAGTGAGGTCTACACAGCGAATTCGCTGGACGGCGCGAAAGAACAAAATTCGTTGGCGAAAATAATTCGCGTTCTGTGGGAATCTCTCTTTAGCCTTATGCCAAACGAACGGCGCAACGGAAAATTTCTATCCGCACCATTTCAGTCTTTGTTTCCTGTCGCGCCGTCTCGCCGATTTTTCTCAAGTGCTATCAACACTTAGCGATGTTTATGTACTTATTGTTCACCCGGCAAACTAAGAAGTAAGTGAAGAAAACGAGAAACAGAGAAATTATCAAAACACCATTCAAGATGTGAACCCCAAAGGCGACTTTTGTAGCTACTAAGCTCTGCAGCAAATATTAACAGAAAAAAGGGAACTAGCTCCGATTTAGTGTATTATTAGTTGTCTTGACTAGCTGTATATACCGTATTTGTCTGTTCTATATTGTCAAAATTATGTCATGACCATACGTTGACAGAGAAGTTCAAATTTCAAGATGCAAATGTTACCCTTTTGGATGTTTCTTCGTCGCTATAAGAAATCATTGACAAGAGCCCAAGCAGCGCACGACCTTCTCCCCTGCTTCCTGGCCGAAGATTGGAAATTAGTGTTTTTTACTGTATCTTATGTGTTTTATTTTCTTTCATTTACTCCACTTTTTCGGCGGGTTATAAATAAATTACTTACTTACTTACTTATATCCTATTCAAAAATATTTCCTATTCTGTATTAATCCGGCTTTAGCCTTATGGAATGAGTTGTGTCCCCCCCCCCCCCGTCCTACAAGAAAGCTTCCACAGAGGGAGATAAGCTTAACATACCTTTAGGTGTAAGGCTGAAGTTCCTTAAACGATAAGCATCATCATCATCATCGCAGTTGTCTAGGTCCTTCTGTGATCTCCTTGTATTCTCCGACCCTTTTGTTGGGTAGCGGTAGTAGCTTTTGCTGCGCACTGTGCGAGGGGACCTGGCTGTCGGAGTCTGGCGAGGGGAATCCCCTGTGATTGTGGGGATTGTTAAAGGAGGGCGCTGATTACGCTTCTGTCGAGTTGCGGAGTTCGAATTAGAGTCGTTCTCACAGCTCATGATCAAGGCACCTGCACTGTCGCTTATACCCAAGAGTCGACCTAGAAAGAAAAATTGACTCTTAAAAGGACACCTACACAATGAAACCATACTTGAACACACCATGGAGAATGCATTTACAGACATGGCCAAGGAGAGCACTCTTCTCCTGAGCGTGACGTTTTCAAAATAGGGATGTTCGTTTCTGGGGGTTTGCACATGTAAACTCCCAAGACAAAAAGCGCAATTCATTCAAATCTCGAACAGCGCTGGCCGGATCGTATTGGAATTTCTTCTAGATATATGTTTGGGCTTAAATGGTTAAAAAATATTCCAGAAGAAGTGTTGATTGGAGACTGTTGATTGTTCATTTCTAAAACTGTGAGGTACTGAAATAAGGACAGATGCAAAATGGAGCAAAAATCATAGCTTGGAAACACTATTTCGTATTTGGATTGGGTTTTCTGCAGGCAATGTTAACGGTAGTCATACAGATAGGGATGATACTTGGTACTCTTCATTTAGGTGTCCTTTAAAAAAGTTAACTTATTTTTATTGGTTGTTTACCTCCTTGAGGATCTCGTTGTGAAGGGAGTATGAAATAGCATATCTGGTCTGAAGTGATCTGAAAGCAGTGGTTCCCAACCGGTGGTAAAGAGACCTTCGCAAGGGTTACGCGAAGGTCCAAAATTGTCCCTAAACTTACTTATAAAATCCACCTTGACGAAATCTTTGTTCCTCTTCGACAACAAGACCAAGGATTCGATGGGATCCTAAAAATTTAATATTCGGTTCAGACAATTGGTTATGTAAATATCCAGTCTTCGCCAAATTCCTTGAAAATTTTACTATTAAAATTTAGAAACAGAATAAGGCCAATGGCTAATCATCTGAGAAAACTAAGTTCAGATATGGATTCAGCATGTGTATTTACCCCTATACGTCATATCTACTTTGACATAACTTCCATGCTTTATAACACATTTTCGCCTTGCTTCTGCCACATTTTCGGTTTCAGCCGAATTTCGGCCGAACTACTTTTCAGGCAAAAAAATTAAGCTCAAAAATGAATTTAGCACATCTCCTTACCCCGAAATCAAACCTCTAATCAAGATAAAACTTTACTTTTAAGAAATTGTCCGGTTTCCGCCGGATTCTGTATCAACTATATGTTGGGGTAGAAAATGATTGCCATATAAGGATTCAGCATGTTTTCTTACCCCTAAATCGAACATCTAATCAACTTCAGATTTATCTTTTACTTTTAACAAATTTTCGGGTTTCTGGCCGGATTCCGGGCGAACTACTTTTGCGACTAGAAAATAATTTTCATATAAATGTTCAACATGTCTTCTTACCCTAAATCTAGCATCTACTCAACTTAAAGTACAACTTTACTTTAACAAACTTTCTGGTTCTGGCCGGATTCCGGGCGAACTACTTGTCCGGCGAGAAAATGATATTCATATTCGTCTTCAGCATGTCTTCTTACCTCTAAATCGAATATCTCATTAGCTATTAAACAATATTTTGTTCGACCCTTAATTTAAAACCCTTCCCCCACCCCTAAATTTAGGGCTACAGAGCCCATCTACGAAATCAACCTGTCCCTTGTCCCAAAGAATCCTCCACAAAGTTTCATCAAAACATCTCATTCCCTTCGAGAGTTATCGTGCTCGCAGACGGGCAACTTTTACGAAGTCATAGATATCCCTCCATTTACGTTTTGGTATCACAAAAAGCAAAGCTGGAAAAAAAGTTTTCTAAAACAATGAGATAAAATATGATTGCACCGCAAAGTAAAAGTAAACTCACAGTTAACGATTCTATTCGAAAAACTATAACAGTTAACTTTCCTCCATCTCGGTTGATATCGGAATAGCAATCATATGGTCATTTAAACATTTCATCCACGCTCGCGCTCGGTAGATATTTTTCAAAACCTACATCGATTAGGCTCGGATGAGTTATTTTCAATAGCTGTCTCGATACTATTTTTCGATATCAACCTCGATCTTGGAAGTTAACCTTTAATTTGCGTTTTTTGTGTGAACTAGCGAGCTTTTACGTGCAGATTGCTGAAAGCTCAAGTATATATCAGCTGAAAAACATAAATTATGTCATGGATGGTTGAAAGGACCCCTCGCTTACTCTTCAACTTTTATTTTTTATAAAATATTTGAATACTTTAAGGAAGGAAGGAAGGAAGGAAGGAAGGAATTTATTTCTTCAACATTTCTACAACATATTGAACATATTCTTAAACCAATAGCCCGTCTCAATATGTGACAACAGGTCACCTGTGCAAGACGGACATCAAATTATCAAAATCTATTGATCAATTTTTTTTTTTTTCTATACACTTAGTGATAGAAAGGAAGGTGGTTTCTTCAAATAACCCACGGATTATGCTGTCCTACAGTATATTGTAGCCCACAGCACCACCATACTGACCTCTCCCCTTCCCTTCGGCACGTTTTACCACCTCATTATATCCACTCGTACGGTGCCATTTTTTATTTTCACTTGTGCATTAAGGGTTCTGCATTACACCGATATATGCAGAAAATATCTATCCCCCATAGTACCTATATAAACACTATGAACTATACCCCTCTTAGTTTCAGGTGTCCTACACCCTATGCCGTACCCGAGAGGCCTATTCGGCTTCAGTCGCTGGGGAGTTTGGTGGGGTCGGGGACTACTCTCCGATACTAAACAACTGACTAGGCCTTGAGAGTTCGGCATATATTACTATGCCGTACCCGAGAGGCCTATTCGGCTTCAGTCGCTGGGCTAATGCGATCGGCGGAGCAGGCAGAAAAAAAAAAAGAAGGAAAAGAGAGGAATAAATAACAGCGCAAGAAGGATTGAAGGAAAACAAGAATACTGAATGAAGAGAAGATCACTAAAGTTGATTGTAATAAAATAATTATTGAATGTAAGAAAGGAGCTATGTCCATTTTCTGCGGGACCTAGTCAGCATCTCTAGTCCTCGGCTCAAGTCGGGGACTACTCTCCGATACTAAACAACTGACTAGGCCTTGAGAGTTCGGCATATATTACAAATCCAGGGCTCACTTGTGTTCTTATACACACGTTAACAGGCCATGAGCCCCCCCCCCCCCCACGAATTAAAAATACTGTATACACCGATATATAACCATTTTCCGAGAATACTACACCACAAGGGGTTGGCAATCTAGTCAGATTGTATTGACCACCACAGACGGTTTGGGTGTAGCTAGTTTACTGGACTGGAGGACTTAGTAGAAGCCTCGCCCAGCGCTCCGCGCTCTGCTCCCTGAAAACCAGTTTTTTGGGATCCCAAAACGTAAGTGGAGCGATACCTATGACATCGCAAAAGATGTCCGTCTGTCCGTCCGAACGTCTGTCCGTCTATGCGCACTATAACTCTCGAAGAGAATGAGATATTTTAATGAAACTTGGTGTAAGGCTTCTTTGGGTCAAGAGTAAGGTCGAGTTCGTACATGGGCTCTGTAGCCCTAGATTTAGGAGTGGGGTAGGGGGTTTAAATTAAGGGGCAAATGAAATAGTTTTAAATAGATAATGTGATAGTCGATTATTGGGGAAGAAGACATGCTGAATATGATGTTGAAAACCATTTTGTCATCTGACAAGTAGTTCGCCCAGAATCCGGCCGAAACCAGAAAGTTTGTTAAAAGTAAAAGCTTTATCTGAAGTTGATTAGATGTTCGATTTAGGGGTAAAAAGACATGCTGAAGACGAAGATGAAAACAATTTTCTCGTCGGACAAGTAGTTCGCCCGGGATCCGGCAAAAACCGGAAAGTTTGTTACAAGTAAAATTTATTTGGAGTTCATTAGATGTTCGATTTAGGGGTAAGAAGACATGCTGAACACTAACGTGAAAACAATTTTCTACCCGGACAAGTAGTTCACCCGGAATCTGGCCAAAACCGTAAAATTGTTAAAAGTTAAAGTTTTGTTTGTAGTTGATTAAATATCTGATTTAGGGGTACGAAGAGTTGCTGAATCCGTTTATGACAATCATTTTTTACCCGGACATATAGTTCGACCGGAATCCGGCTGGTGCCGGAAAATTTGTTATAAGTTAAATTTTTATTTTCAAGTTGATTAGATGTTCAGTATTGGGGAAAGAAGATACGCTGACTTCTTCGTTCTTTAGCTTTCTTTTTTCGCCGGACAAGTAGTTCCTGAATTCGGACGAAACCGGGAAATTGGCAGAAGTGGCAGGAAGTTTTCATCAAAACAGATATAACTTATAGGGGTAAACACACATGCTGAATCAATATATGAACAATATATATTATATGATATATATATGATATGTATATATACAATATATTATTGTATATATACAATAATCTGTTTCTGAATTTTAATAGTAAAAATGTTCAAAAAGTCTGTCGAAGACTGGATTTGGCTAACACAAGACCCAATTGTCTGGATCAAATATTGAATTTTTGGGATCCCATCGAAACCTTTGTTCTTGTTTTTATCGAAAAACTTCTCACACAACCAGCACACAACCGTCGACAGCGTGATACACATCGAAGGTAGCAAAACACGGCAAGTGGGAAAATCAGCGTGGTTTTGTCAGAGGGGTTAGAGTGAACCGTACGAGATAGGAGTCTCCGGGCTTAGAAATATATGGAGTGATTATGGAATTAGGTTGTGTTAGTGTTATAGGTAAGACAGGTCCTTTAAGTTTGGGTCATTCGTGCAGTAAAAAATTACATAATCTGAAGTCTCGAGTGTCCTATCTGAGGACGGTTTACCGGAAGTGTAACGGAAATATCCAAAATTGTATTTATCGCTCCCACATCTTGGAGGGATAACTGGCTGATCAAGAAAAAACTCCGACAATCTCGTCTTTCTATTTTATTTGAAATGAATGGTCAGCTTGGCTTTAAACCTTATATCCTATCTACGTCCTTGAAAGAGAAGGTGAAAGGGTAAATCTGTGCTTGCGGACCTTCTAGAAGTTTCTTTGTGGGCCGCCTTTTAGTTGTCGGGGATATTCAGTGCCGGGAACCTTTTCAAAGGGAACGAACCGTAGGGGATGTAACGCCGAAGCCATGTCTTGTCGGAGATGTTTCCTAGGATGTTAGTTGATGGTGTGAATGCCGACTAAACTGTAAAAAGTTTCTCCGAATAAGGATGCAGTATTGCTACTGGGATTAATAGTATCTCCATTGGGATAAGACTAATCCGAATTAGGGATAATCTTATCTCAACAAAGATAAGATTAATCCCAGTGGGAAATACTGCAAGATTGTTTTTGTTTACAGTGTAACACTGAGGCAGACTGTGAATGATGCTCATTTCGGCTCTGAATAATCAGAGAGTTTCGTTTCATTGGCTCGAATATTTTGATTAAGTTCTTACGAAACCATTTTTAAATCCTATTGACTATTATAAATTAATACTATGTACTTGCACATCAGTATCTTCTTTGCTCTTCTTAATGATGAATTTTGGAAAATTAAACTGAACTGAATTTAACAGAATCACCCCAAATTAGGACTCCCGCACTGTCAGAAGTTTCATAACAGATAACACGAGGATGCGCGGTTTCAACAGATAATGCGTAACAGATAACACTTCGGATGTTATCTGTTGTGTTTGAAAACGTTATGCATGAAATGTTATTAATAACAAGCTTTGTTAAGAAGAGCCAAAAAAGCATCTACTGACTTTATTCCCTATCGTCATGATGTCGGAAAACTCAGCAGATACTTTCTGGCGGTTTTTCGGTTCTTCTTGATGGTTGCGCTTATTATGCATAACATTTTGAAACAGAACAGATAACATCAGGAGTGATATCTGTTATGTATTATCTATTGACACCGCGCATCCTCGTGTTATCTGTTATGAAACTTCCAACAGTGCGATACACATACTTGAAGATTCTTATGGTTGTAATAGTACTCGTTATGAGGCCTCAGGGCAGGACAACGTAATTTAGAGGACCCGTCGTGCCTACTAGTGAAATGCAACCTACTTCAGTAATTGCATCTGTTAATTCTTAAAGTTTAACCGAAAAGGGCTAGGACACGACAATCTAGTTACCCATCACTGCTTCACTTAAATAATCTTGAAAACCCGATGAAAAAGCGTTAGTTTGTTTTCCTGATATTTCCAATAAAGCGATTATACCACTGTGCTTGCCGATCTTCCCATTTTTGTGATAGCTCTATGGTGCCTGGAACATTTGGCAACAACACCAGCAACAAACAAATAAAAACGGGTGGCGACTAAATTGTGACAGAATTCCATACAAACGTGATCGTGTACCAAATAAACAAAAAAGTGTCTGCTAGTGAGGTGTCTTGTGTATTGAAATTGGCTGCCCGATTTCCATCATCACCAACTGTTGCATCAGATGGAACACCTTCAGCAATGTCTTGGCACCTTTATTACAGGGTTGGTGGGAGATACAGTGTTTAATTAAATTACTGGTCTCTCTCAACCTTGTGGTTACGGACCAACATTCGACAAACCTTTCCCACCTATTACTTGTCTGAGGTAAATCCTTCCTTATTCCTTTGAATCACTAAGAATGGCCGATTCAGTCAGGATTCAGGGGGACTGAATGGCCTAACATTGTCGGAACCACTCTAATAATAAGATTTGTTTTCAAAAACATGGAAAGTAGTCAGTAATCACTAGAATTTGGTTGTATCAATGTACAATGCAGGGAAAGGACCTGCCCTCATTTTACACTAACTCAATTTTTGTAGCGAAAATGTTTAAATGAAATGTACATGCTGTCTGACAGGCAAGAGGTAAAATATGACCTTTTTTAATAAAAAAAACTTCTGGCTCTTGGGCTCGAACCCTTATTAATGCGTTCAAAATACTCAAATTCTGTGCCTTTTCTTTGTTTTCAAGCTGCTCTGTAAAGGTATATTCGGGCCATTGACTTTGGTAACTGAATTGATCTTTTCTGAAAAGAAAATAATGTTTAACTGAAATACTGAAGCAATATTTATCTGTCCATTATGTAAACCATTCAATTAGCTTCAGTCTAGTATGTTTTTCATATTTGTTTGTTCCGTTTTAAGCCAGATAGATTATTCTGAAGGAAAGACTTTTCTGGAAAATTGAATTCTTGTCTGAGGTTGTCAACCCCTCCTTTAATGCAGAGGTATGCGATCCAACGCCTTCCACATTTTTTCACCATAACTTTGCTGTATTCCACACTTTCTTGTTTATGAAAAAGTTTTTTTTACGCAAATTCTAAACTCTACCTTCTTTCATTTGCTGGTTTAAATGAACTAGCAGCAACGTAAAATAATTTTTACGAAGTTGTCCGCTAGTTTGGGTGTCTGACCTACCAGTCAAGGAAAAAATCTGATTTTTTACATATTGACAAAAATATGTTAATTTCCAGACTGTTATACGTTTGTTTGTGAATGCTTGGAGCTTTGAAAAAAAAACAGAGCCGAAAATATTCAGTGGGACTGCATAACCTTGTCAAAACCATTCGGACCATATACTATAAATTTTCTGTTCTATTTCCTACCATTCAGTAATCCCTAGGATTTGCCTGTACAATGCAGATAGAACAGTAGCAGCATGCTTATTTGGACACCTCTCTAAATTTTCCATACCTTGGCCCTGTTCACAAAACAGTTGACAATATAGTGTAATATCAAACTTCGTATCAGTGAACAGGAGTCTCTTGCAGCAATTTTCTTGTCACAAAATAAAAAGTTGTTTATACCGACATTCTTTGAATTTAAATTTTTCCTTTTTTAATTTCCTGGTTCAAATCGACCAACAGTGAGGTAAACAAGAAAAAAAAATGGAATCAGTTGTCTGTCGGTTTGAGTGCTTGAGGTATCTGTGAAGGAAAACAAAATCTGATAAAGTATGTACACGCTTGTTACCTATTGACAAAAATATGTCGAGTTTCAGACTGTTGTGTTGTTTTGTGAAAGCTTGGAACCTTGAAAGAAGAAACAGAGCAAGGGGGAACAGAGCCTAAACTGTTCAAGTCTTGGATGAAACCTGGGTATGACCTAGCAATTAGTACATATACTAGCATTTTGGCACCTTTGTTACGTTGGATGCCGTATTGATATTTGATTTGAACCGCTGGTGTCTCTCAACCTTGTAGTTAAGGACCAATATTTAGCACACCTTACCTGAAAAATGTTTTAGCACCCACCATTCTAAGCACATTCCAGGTTTCACCTTCAGCTCAGTTTGCCTTCCATCCACTGTGTCAAAACCCTGACAACCATCAACATGCTAAAAAATTGTATCAGTCTACAAACTATGTTTGTCCAGACAAGTAGCCCATTTCTTAGGCCAAACTACTGAAATGCAGCTGCTCAGAATAAAGACCAGTCTATTTTTTTTACTATTTACGCCAAAAACACAATGAAGCACTCAGAATAAAACCGTATATCTCTTTATTGTAAAGCCTATTATGCTTCACTAAATTTCATCAAATCAGGTGCAGTTTTGACTGATGATGACCAACACAGCTGTTCCAATGTAACTGGCACAAGCAAGCCTGCAAGGCTGAACTCGCCAGGTCCATATTATCCTGAAACTAATCATAAAATTAGAATGCAAGTTTATGTTTGAATATAAGGCTTCATGCTACTGTTTCCCTATGGCTTCCCCGTCTTCTTCTTCAAATACACAGCTGTCTGAGCAATGAGCAGTCCTCACATAGTTAATTAACCCCCCAAAATACCCTGTTTATTGGTATATAGATTATATTATTTTCAAAATACTGAAAACAGTAGTTTCATAACAGATAATGCAAGGATGCTCAGGTTCAATGGACAACACTCAACAGACAACACCTTGAATCTGTTGTGTTTGAAGCTCGTTATGGGTGAAATGTTATGCATAATAAGCATTGCCAGGAAGAGCAAGAAAGGGAGTAAAAGTGAAAGAAGTATTACATAATTTTAGTAAGGACGAAGCAAACCTGGTCATCCTGAACCATAATACAACGTTTCAGGTATGAAATATTTGCTTTCAAAGTAGATACTAGTTTTGGGCAAGAAAGGTAGTATGAAGAAATGTATGATTTTCGTGAGGATGAAGGGGAGTTAGTTTCGACTTACACCTTGACAGGGGCGTAACTAACATCCTTGGAGGGGGGAGGGGCTATGCTAATTAGCAAGCTTCAAAGATTCAATCCTAGCTAACAAATTCTTGCCATTAGCTACCGGCATGATAATTACCATCTGCAAACACGTAGGTGAATAAGGGCTTTTTGAACATCCAAGCCCTTGTAAGTAAGCTTCTGAGGTGTGAACACTCAACTCGCAATTGCCTTACACCGGTTCAGCGCTCCAAGTTGATTGGTTCTGCCAATATCCCATTGTCTCGGAATCAGTACTCGTATAGACACACTAAGCAGTCGGATCCATAAGGTAGTGGGTAACTTTCAGTTTCTGCGACATGTCCATTAGGGACTCAGATTGCAGGTTTTCTGCTCATGAACCTGTGGATCTATTTTACTCTGTCTGACACAATTGCGGTGGTGAGGTAGAGGGGGATTTACAGAAACTAGTCCGCTTAGAAGCGGTGAACCGGAATATGGCGAATTTCCGAATACTGAAGTTTCATTTGTAACAGGGGTCTCATTTTTAACCACTGACAGAAACAATTAAAACTCATTTTGCATTCTTCTCATATATTCCCTTATTATGTCTTAAAGGACACCTCGTACTACAGAGTGTTTCTGCTGTTTTGGGATAGATGACTACTTTACAACTTAGCTTTCCTTACAGAAAATTACACAAGGCTGTAGCTTTTCTTGGCCTCCTTACAGCCCCTCACCCTGGATGGCAAACTCGGCAAAATTTGCATAACCAGTTTTCGCACCAATGAGTCAACAGTATTGGCCTGTTTGACTATCCTCCCATTTTATTTGTCCCCCTGCTAACACCCCCAGAATACCTAAAAAAAAAAAAAAAAGAATCCTTATACCTGTGTCACAATCCCAATGCAAGATCTACAACTGAAAAGCTAGAAACCTACCTAATGTGATACTCTTCTTCATCAAGTTGGTTCAAACCAGCTGTTACCAACAAAGCTTCTATAGATGCGGCGCAGAAAAGTGATTGCCTTTAGTCACCTGTGTCCTCTGATTGCTCGGTGGTAGTAACTATGGGTTGATCTTGGAAGGGTGTTCTGAATTTGTCAAGGCTCGACTGCACTTCAACCTAAAATAGAAACAGTTTTCAAAGGGTGGAATTTCTAGCCAATTACACTGTAAAAAGTCTCTCCTACATCGGTCTTTAGAGGTTGCACATCACCAAGTCGGTGATTTTTATTTCGAATTCGGAGAGTTAAAATCCGAATTCGGAGAGTTAAAGTCCGAATTCGGAGAGTTCAAATCCGATACAGGATTAAAACGCTAAAATGTGAAATGCTGCAGAATATTTTGCATTCTAGCGTTTTAATCCTCTATCGGATTCTAACTCTCCGAATTCGGATTTTAACTCTCCGAATTCGGATTTTAACTCTCCGAATTCGGATTTTAACTCTCCGAATTCGGATTTTAACTCTCCGAATACGAATTTTAACTCTCCGAATTCGGAATAAAATTGCTGAATTCGATGATGTGCAACCACCAACGTCCGATGTAGGAGAGACTTTTACAGTGTAGTTATCTTGTCACAGTTCCTCCAAACATTTATATGTGGCCTCACCAAGAAGTATGACTAGATAGTTTCCTTGAAGAGCCAGACCATGTTTTTATATGCTACCCAAAAGTCTCAAGCAGTAAGACTGGTTTGGTCTCAAACAGGGAGCGGCGAATCAGCATGGTACCAGATATACATAACAAAGTCACCCCTGTTGTTTGTAAGGTTGAGAGTCTTGATTACCTCCTAGTAAACCAACCATTGCTGATTTTTTTCTCATAAAAACCTGACATATGTAATGTATATTTTTATGGCCTAGCCTACTACAAAGCGATTATTATTGGGTTTTTTTTATCAAGAAAATATTCAATAGTTACCCATGAGTTGCGATTCTGCACGTTGACATTCTGCTTCTGCATGATCTATGTTGGTATACTGTCTGTGCAGATGGTGCCATTATGGGCTTACTGGTTAGTTTTGTTTGTAAGCCTGTTCATTTACTGATTTCATTTGTGAAAATAAAGCAAACAAGAATATAGAATATGCACTGTGTAGGACAGAATCCACAGTAGGTATCTGCAAAGGCAAACAGTGCAAGGATTGCTGTGATGATCGATTATTTGCTTGGTGTGCTAGCTTTTTGCAAGGGACCTAAGGCTGACTATGCCAGGCTGTCTGGCATTCCATTCCCTTTTTGGTTCTTTTCACATGGTAAAGGCAGGTCGATGCCAGTCCATTTTCTTCAGAAATACAGAATTGGACTGACATTCTCGTCAAAGTACATTGAGGCTTGCTTGTTTCATATTTGAAGGCAAAGCAACAGACTTCTCTGTTGCAGTGTGTAAGATTACAGCTGGTAACAACAACAACAAGCATGCAAACAAGATTGTAAACAAAATGTAGGCTATTTCCAGAAATCACAGGATCTGCGAAGGCAAAAAGTCCAAGGATTGCTTCTGGGATTGACTATTTTCTTGGTAGGCTAGCTATTTGCAAGGACCTAAGGCTGAGTATGTTCCAGGCTGTATGGCTTTCTGTTCTCCATGGCTTTTTTTCACAAAGCCAGTCATTTTTCTTTGAAAATATAGAATCGGAATATCATTCTTGTCGTAGTATATTGAGACATGATATGAACTTGGTCTTTTTAGGTTGTGAGAAGCCAAAGGACTAATTTGAATTAATAGTTGTGTGGTACTTCATATGTGGTGTATTTGCTCGGCTTTAGTTCTATTTATTCATTTTTTTACCTTATTTTTTTGAAAAGCACAACGGGTAAAAAAGGCTTTCTTCTTTGCAACTCTTTGAGGAACCCTGGGTGCGCAATTTACTTGGATTAAAAGTGACTTATTTGCAGATGACTTGACTTCGCTACGCTAAAGTCTAGTTAATTTTTAGCCAGTTTAGGTCCATCACTAGTTTGTCCTGTTTCTTCAGTATTATTTGAAGGTGCTTTACGGAAAATTGATATAAGAGTATTCTACAAACCTGTAAAGATTCTGTCGATCCGTCGTTCCAAGAGGACCATGTGACTTCATAAAAATTCCTCCATTGACTCCACTCCGTTGAAGAACGCTGGAAGATTTCCTTGACACGGCAAGTCTTCTGGTTGTTACCCTTGTCAGTAGGCAGTCTTCTGAGCTGTTTTTATAATCAAGGATTGAGCGACGACTGATATTTGCCATATCTGACCTCGACCAAAATATGAGCTTGAAAAATCACGTTTGGTCGATATTTTAAATTTTCGCGGGCGAATTGTGGACGGATTCACCATGGGAAAGCGTCCACATTCCCAACGTCCCTACTGAAGACTACTGTGGGACAGAATGAAAATCCCTAATGGGTGTTGTAATAATTCAATGTGTTTGAATCTAAGATGTAAAAATAAGTTGCCTGTTCAGTTAAACTTTAAAGCACAACTCTTACTAGAAATTATATTTTCACTATAAAATGGATCAGAAATGTCGATTTCCAGAAATACCATGACTTTCCACGTCAAATAAGCGATTTTCTTGTCAGCGCTTGTCGACCCTATCGAGCCTTCCTGCTATCCCACGAGGCGGCTGGGCGCAAAACATTTGAAAACTGAACGCGCCGTGGTTTAAGAGTGGGAAAACTAAGCAATACAAAAGAAGTCAAAACCAGACGATAGATTTTCTACTAAATTTGCGAAATAAAAAACAACAAAGCGTTGTCAGCGTTCGTTTAAGATTCCGGTCAAGTTTGCGTTGCATGACGAGCAAAACTCGGCACGGCGGAAAAGGCACTACAAATCTTAGCCACAAAACCAAACAAAAGCGAAAGGTCGGGATTTTAGAAGCCTATAATTCCAT
The DNA here is from genome assembly GCA_023053575.1 of Branchinecta lynchi. Lineage (NCBI taxonomy): Eukaryota > Metazoa > Arthropoda > Branchiopoda > Anostraca > Branchinectidae > Branchinecta > Branchinecta lynchi. The sequence continues at coordinate 21,364,547 of JAKZAP010000011.1, read as the reverse complement.
AAGGGAGCTAGATACTCTATAAAAGGCAGAACAAGTAAGAGGGGTCCTTTAAGCCCAGAGACCCGAGTTTCATCTGTTACATTCTAACCCACTAACGACACCTCATTGATTTTCACACTTGCCGTGATTCAATATTTTCCCTGCGTATCAGGTTTCCAACGAGTGTCCGAGCGTTATACTATCGACGCGTAAAACCGGTTGTCTGAATTCTGCTGTGTTCTTGCTAGAAGTCAATGGGCCTGAAAAAAGGTTTATAACAGCCAAAGCCGTGTATGATTTGTTAAAAGCAGAGCCTAGTTCTACAGTATTTAAAGAGGTTTGCATATTTGAACATATACAGTAAATAGTGCGATGTGTGCTTTAAGATCTTCTTTGTCTGGATTTTTGTCTGAAGGGTCGTTGTACCCCTTGTATCTTAACAAGAAACAAAGAATGATCAGCGATGCTGTACATAAGTCCTTTTTTCTATTGACTGTATCTGATACCAACGGTCTCAAAGACCTTTTTCCAGCTAAAATGTTTTGCAGTTCGCCTACTGAGTATCTGACAAGTTACCGTGGTGTCTGGGTTACTCAAATATGAGTGTCAGGTACTCAGTAGGAGGATGGAAGGACTTCTTTGTGGAGAACCTCTAACAAGAGCTGTAAGCTCATATGGCATTTACATGGGTTAAGATGTTTTCATTGATAAAAAGTAAGTTTCGACTTTGCGGTTGATATGCGCACTCTAAGGGAGCGAGAACTTCATTTGTAAGCAAAAGACTTGAGGCAAAAATGATAATGGGCTTATGAGCATCATGAAAATGATTTAAGGAATAATCGAATTTGGGAAGTAGCAATTTCTAAGCAAATGTTGTTCAATCTCCAATATTCCAGCGAAGTGTCATCGTCCTAGCACATCTGGAAGTACCTCAACTCGCGTTCAGCGGACCCCCCCCCCCCCCCTCCAACTCCACCCACAATACCCGGAGCCAATCCGGTTTTGTAAATGATTAATCTAGAGCATCTGCTTGTTAATCCCACGAAGTTCGATCCCGATCACACCAGTTTAAGTGGGTCAAGTATCCCCCCCCCCCCCAACAATTGTCGGATTCGGTCCGGAAATGAAAAAGATCACCAGAGAGAAATGTCCTCTGTTAAATTATTCAATTTCACTAGAATCCGATCACCCGTTCCAAAGTTACGCATGACTCAATATTCCGGATTCCCCTCCCTGAACGCCCCCCCCCCCCCCAGATTATAATATCGAGGAAATTTTTTTATTCCAAGTCAGTTTGACCGGGTCCCTGATACGCCAGCCAAGTTTCGTCGTGAAAATTGAGTTTCGCTTCGTCGTGACCCTTTCCAAGAAGGGTCGAAATATGGCTCTAATAAAATGTAGCTGATGTATCCAGACTCGGCATGGGCTGAAGAAAATTCGCTATACGGAACTCAGGGCAAGTGCCACAAAAACAACAAAATGCATAAGTTGCCGTGGTACCAGATATCGTGGTATGTGCAGAAACACGACTATTATGTGGTTTATAAGTTTGAAAAAAAAGAAATGTAATGTTTTTTGTTAGTTTGTAGCTTAACTAACAATTTATATTACACCGCCCAAGGACATTGTGTAGTAAAAGAGGACAGATAAAGCTAAAACGAAAGCTTATGAACGATTTCATATCGTGGAGACGTAAGCTTTGAGTAGGAGAAGATAAGTTCGAAGAGAGGTTTTCGAATGTCAATGATGGATCACAAGTCAACTAACGGTGGATCAGGTAGAATGAATGAATGAATGAATGAACTTTATTACCCGTAAAGTGTAAAACACAAAATACGGAGTATTATGAAATAAACAAAACGATAAATAACGAAAAAACAACAACAAACAAACTAAGCAAAACAACATGAACTATCTAACCAGTATCAATAACAAAAAATGTCCGCAGAGGGTCGTAAGGGTGAATCAGGTTAATGGTCTTTTTACACAGGTCATCACTCGAAGTTTGAATCCGAGAGGGCACGTCTATTAGTCCAAATCGGGCAATGACTTTTCTGTTTCGGTGCCATCTAGGGAGTCGGAGGAGGATTTTACAATATTTGAAATAAGCAACTCGCAGAGTCTGGCCATCTTTTTTACGAAACAGATGAGTCATGCCGACTAAAAATAGAAGCACAGGGGCGCAATAAGCGTTGTAAAGCGAACAAAGACCATTGCGGTTATAACGACTTTTGTTTGGGGATATTTTCCCGTAAGCCACGCGTAGGCTCTTTACGGCTCTGTAGAGAATATGTTCATATTTTGTATGACCAATAACAACACCCACCTCGTTTCTCCTTAGAATCGACGTTCACTGAAAAACAAACCCTCCTATCCCTATTCATCGGCCATAACCTGGCTCCACTTGGCACTTTCGAAGGACTGGAAAAGCCTGGAGTATTTTTGAGGGCGCCTGGATAAGGTTGTACTGCTAGCATCAACAATACCGCCCGTCTCATCGCCACCTGTCCCATAAAACAAGTTGCAGATAAACTGTTTACTTTCCCCGTGGGGCATTTGACGTCAGAGGACTGGTTTCAAGGTCAATGGCCCATTGAATTAAAAGTTTAAAGCAGCTAAATCGGAAGCATTTTAACGAGGGCTCTAATAGTAAAAGATGTGGAGTCGCGTATTTCTGCTAGTTTTGGGGCGGTGATTTGTCTTAGGGATTTCCTATCTAGACGCAATCTTGCAAAGATTTTTAACACTGTTGCTCTTCCACAGGCTTTGCTTGCATCTTCTTTTTTACCCTTTTTAATGTTATCAAATTTATCGCGTATCAAAACTACTTTTTTTAATTTTGGGAAATTTTTATGCCGGTTTTCGAAATACCAATCCAGTTCTTTTATGATGGATAATTATGGTTTAAAAAACCCCATTGATATTTTGAAAAAGAAACGGGAAACATTTTTTTCAAAAACTTATTCCATAAAGCACACTTTGTCCGATGCGTTGCGTTGATTGTATTTTGGTTGAAGTGTTAGGTAGACTTCATTTAGGATAGTGTAGGCTAATTGTTTTTTTAAAACGTAGAGTTTTTATGAAAGTATATGGTCTAGTTACTAGTTTGTAGACCGATTGTATGAATTTTGTTATATTTTTTTTTACTCGCCAGCTTTGGCGGATACAAATAAATGAATTGAATTGAATTGAATTGAATCTGCTACCTCCATACAAGTCGGTATAGTTAAAACGAGGACATGGCACGACCGACGGATCATTGACTTGAGTGACTAGGAAAGTACAAATCAAATATATAGCAATCTATGCCTTCAAAAAGTGCACATCATTACATATCAAAATTGTCTGGAAAAGATATAACGTAGTGTGTGTGACTCTTGATGTGTATACTTTTCCGAAAGAACACACAAAAAAAGGCTTAACGGCCCCTTTTGCTTATTGTACTGTTTATATTTTCCCTAGATTCCTTATGGATTATAAGCTTCTAAAATCCCAACCTTTCGCCATTGTTTCCTTTCCTACACATGATATGTGTACACGCCGAGCCGTACTTTGCCAGTTATGCAACGTAAACTTCGCCGATAGCTTCAAGGTCCGCCGATAGGTCTTCCACACATAAGGACACGAGGAGTTCAAAGGGGTTTCCATTTAGAAGGATATGGCAGACCATCAGGTCTACCTTCGGTTTTGGATTTTTTTTTTGCTTTGTTTCTCACACTTTTCAACCACGGCACATTTTTTCTATTATTTTGCGTCCAGCCACCGCGTCGGAGATCGTGAAGGCTGAACAGAATTGACAACCACCAACAAGAAAATGGCCAGTTAAATTACTAAATTACTTTACTTAAAAAGTAATGGTATTTCTATAGAAAGTAATGGTATTTGCGAATAAAGAAATTTCTGAGCCATTTCATCGTGAATAGATCATTTCTTGCAGGAATTGTGCTTTGACAAGAAAGCTAGAAAACCAGAAAGAAATCTGGTATATGAATTAAGAGTAAGAAGGTGTTGATAGTCCCACATACTTGACAGCAAGTGTATTCACTGTTATCATTATATCAAATGATTTATTCCCTGTATAGGCCTAGCAGAAAACAGGGTTAACATGTGATCCCCCTGAATCCTGGTTTTAGACTAACATTTTGAAAGTGGGTGATCTAGACAATACACATTCGTTAATTCGTTTTCGCCGCACGCACGCCAAATAAATATTACTGAAGTCACTAAGCTTCCATAGACTTGACGAAGTCTCTACATTTCCGCGTGCCAGCACAACCAGACCTTTCATTCTTAGTAAGTAAACAAACAGAAGAAGCAGAAGTTTTAGCACTAGTACTTTTTCGCGATTTACACCGAGCGACCTCCGGAATTGTCGACTAAATTGTATCGGAATTCCATACAGTCGTGACTTATGTAGTGACGTCGCGTGATTGAGGACCCAACATAGGGCTTAATTGTCCCTAGGCCGTTTTAAATGTAAACGCGCTCGGCTCTCTATTTGTATATTAAAATATATACTCACCGGCAGGCCCTACCCAAGAATTTATTGGGGGGGGGGGTTGCCTGCGGGTCGGACAAAAAAGTACAAAAAAGACATAGATCAGAGGGAAAAGCCTATAAAAATGATTACTTTTGTATGTTGCAGGGGGGTGGGTGTCGACCCCCTACCCCCCCCCCTGGATACGGCCTTGCTCACCTGTAGGAATAAACTACGATTTTTCGTTTTCTGAGGTAAAATAGATCAAATGGGTGTGACGTCACGCTTGTATGGAATTATGATAGAATTTATTTTAGACCCCTCCGGAGGATTTCTACAGGATCGAGCAGGAAGAAAATATCGCTAATGCGTTCAGCGCAAGGCCTTATCCAGGGGGAGGGGTTAGGGATTGACCCCCCCCTCCCCCCTGCAACATACAAAAGTAATCATTTTTATAGGCTTTTCCCTCTGATCTATGTCTTTTTTGTACTTTTTTGTCCGACTCGCGGATTCCCGGCCGGAATCCGGCGAAAGCCGGAAAGTTTGTCGAAAATAAAAGATCAATCTGAAGTTGATTAGAGGTTCGATTTAAGGATAGTGATACATGTTGAATCCGAATATGAAAATTACTTTGTCGCCGGACAAGTAGTTCGCCCGGAATCAGGCTGAAACGGGAAACTTGGCAGAAGTAATGCAGGAACTTTCGTCAAAGTAGACATGACGCAGGCTATAGGGGTAAACTCACATGCGGAATGAACTTCGTCTTCTCCGATGATTACCACTGGACTGCTACAAGACTCGATTGTCTGTAAATATTAAATTTGTGGGATCCCATCGAAACCTTTGGTCTTGTTGTTGTTGATTTCTTAATGTTTTTTTAAATGAAGAGGATTTACGTAAAGTTGATGTAATAATGAAAGTAAGTTTGTATAAATCAAGATAAAATTGGGGTAAGAAAAAGAGCTGAAATTATATTATAAATAAAAAGTAGAAATAGAGGATAGTGCAGGTGATACTAATTAGTTAGGTCGGTCAAAATACTTAAAGGAAAAATTAGTTTTAAGATCGTTGGCGTCACCGAGGGTGAGTGGAAGCGTACACTGGGTCAATTCATATTGGACGGGAATGATGTAAAGGATACTACACGGCAAACAAAAACCTGACTAGCTATAAGTATACCAGAGAATCACGCTCATTCAAAACATTCGGGTTTGGTCAGACCCCGACCGGACGGTAAATCGGAGGCTAAAGTAATTAGTATTTCCCGATTCACCGTATCTTTTTCGGGTACACCAACCTTTCCAAACAAATCTTTGGATATTATAATTTTATTTCAATTTTTCAAAATTTCGGTTTTAGCTGGATTCTGGTGAAACTGCTTGTCCGGTTAGAAAATGAAGTTCGTATTTGGATTCAGCATGTATTCTCACCTCTGTTTGTATCGACGCTCTAATCGACCAACGTCGAGCCTCTCATTAACTTCCGAACAAACTTCTTCTCGATCAATTATCCGCTTCTGGCCGATTCCAACTACTTGTCCAGCCAAAAGAAAATTCAGAAACGGATTCAACATGTCTCTTTAAAGTTTAACTGAAAAGGCAACTTATTTTTACATCTTAGATTCAAATACATTGAATTATTACAACACCTATTGGGGATTTTCATTCTGTCCACAGTAGTCTCCAGTAGGGACGTTGGGAATGTGGACGCTTTCCCATGGTGAATCCGTCCACAATTCGCCCGCGAAAATCACTGCACTATCACTACACAAGACACATCACTATCTAGCTCTAGTTTTGGCACTGCAGACTGCGTTTGCTGCTGGTATTGTTGCCAAATGTTCCAGGCACCATAGAGATATCCCAAAAACGGGGAGAGCGGCAAGCACAATGGGATAATCGATTATTTGGAAATATCAGAAAAACAAACTAACGCTTTTTCATCGGGTTTTCAAGATTACTTAAGCGAACAAGTGATGGGTAACTAGACTGTAGTATCCTAGCCCTTTTCGGTTAAACTTTAAACCTAAACCGACTGTAACATCAGCTTTTGTTTTCATCCCTCAATTTAAAACCCCCTCCCCAACCCCTAAATATAAGGTTATAATACAGGGCCATATACGATCCTGACCTGTACTTTTACTCGATGGATCCTCACACCAAGTTTGAACACAACTCCTTCGAGAGCTGTCGTGCTAACAGATCGACGGAAAAAGTTTACGAAGCCCTAGGCATTCGTCACTATTGTTTTTAGATCCCAAGAACACAGCTTTCTAGTGGATGACTTGGAAGGGCTCTTCCCAGAAAGTGGAAAGTATCTACTAACTTTCTAGCTTACTCAGCAAACGAGATTCTTTGTTGGAGAATATCAAGATTTCCTTCCGAATTAATTTCGAGGTAATAGTCGAGGGATCGAGTTCACAAATTCAAGGTGAGAACTGATAGATCTGCCGTATGTCAAATTAAATAGTATTTAAGTCTCTGTGTCAAGGTACAAGAGGTTCAAAACACCTTCTTGGCATGAGCTGGCTTTATTTATCTTGTGATTTTTTTTTATGAAATGCCAAATAGCGCAAGGAAGAAAAAGCGTACACCCTAAATACATTACTGACAAAATAGGAACGGGTTGCGTCATGGTAGGGGGAGTTGTATGGGTTTTCCGGAATTCCGGTGATCGTGAGTTGGGAATTCCCCGCCAGATGTGCTAGGACCATGAAACTTGACAGGCGTATTAGGGACTCTACCACATTGACTTGAAAATAGTCCATTCCCCGATCCGATCATCGTGGGGGGATTGCAGAGATGGGGAATCCGGAATCTAGTGACAGGCATAACTTTAGAACGGTTGATTGGACGTTCATAAAACTTGAAAAGTTTCTCAGATGTTGAGTTTCAAGTTCGTACTGGACCGGATCGGACTTGATCATGATCACTTGGCTCTGATCTGATCACTGAGGGGAGAGATAGAGAGGGCACCGGAAATCTCGAAACGCTTAGTGTCGAGGGATCGGAGTGGGACTTAGTTGGAAGAACAAGCGTAAACCCTAGATACATTATTGACAAAGCAGGATCGGGTCTTGTCACTGTAGAAGGAGTTAGAAGGATTTTCCGGAATTCCGGTACTAGCGAGTTAAAGTTCAATGGGCACATCAAACTACCCCAATCCCACTCTTTAACAACCTAGGAACAATGCTTACCCCCTAGATGAGCAGCTATTTCAACAGTTTCCTCTCTGTGATATTTCAAAGCGTAATTTTTTGTGCCAGTACATGCTCAATTTACTAGCTTCGACAAAGATAAAAGTGATGTTTCTTATAATACTTAGTAGATCTTTATTTTATGCATAAATCAGCTTGTATAATTTAGATTAGAATACGTTATTTATTTTTTAATGATTTTTGCAGCTATGTTATTTTTTATAAGCTTATTGCATATTCTGGTACATTTATAAAGCAAGCTAATCGAACTTCACAACACTATTCCACAAAGGAAAACTTTTAATAGGCACTTTAAGCCATGGAACTTCTGATGAAACACTAGAACAATCAGGTAAACTGCATCTGAGGCTTGACTTTGGTGACATCTCAAATATATCATTTTATATCAAGCATTGCTGGGAGTTTTTGAATTTCCTGCCACGATATCCCAGCTCCTAAGATTTGGATCGCCGAAATGCCAGAGAGGTAAAGACAAGGGATAACAAGAAAACGGCCGATTTTCGTAGCGCCTTTTAAAGGAAGTCGGAAATGTTTATTTGTGAAGCATTTAATACAAAGTAAAGCATTAGAAGTGTCCATTGTGCTTTAAGGTACTTTTAGACGTGCTGAGACAACGAAACTTGCACGCACATTAGGGAAACGACCAGATTAACTTCGAAATAGTCACTTCCCGACGCGATCATCCCGAAGGGATTAGAGGGAACCTATTGACATTCATAACTTTGAACAAGTGATCGTATGTGAAGAGCCTTGACAAGACTCAAGAACAATTGTCTCAGATGTTTAATTTCAAGTATGGTCAGGTCAGGATCCCATACTGGTGGGGAGCTGCAGATGGGGCACCAGAATTCTAATAAAACGCTTAGAGTCGATGAATCGGGATGGAAATCGGTGGGCAAACCATAGTTACATTATTGAAACAGCAGGACCGACCGGGGCGTTGTGGGTGGAGCTGGAGAGGGTTTCCCGGAATCCCGACTGGGGCGTCCCGAGGGAGGCAAAACTTCCGGTCGTAAGGGACATCGCGGCGAAGCCATGATGTAACATCTTTTGTCCCGACATTTCCAAACTGGGTGATTTAACGTGTTTATTGGTTCCCATTCTTTATCGGATTTTGGTAATTCATCCAACTTTTGTTCAGTCCGGATCGATTTCAGTGAAATCGGTCCGTTCCTTCGTGCGTGTTTATTTGGTCCCCTTCGTTACTAAATTCGGTAATTCCTACGACTTCTCTCATGTCCGTATCTATTCTACTGCATTCGGTCAGTCCATTTCATAAGTAGGTGATTAATCAGACTAACTTGGTTCTGATTCATTACCGAATTCGGTCGCATCTATTAACAGACGTGCCACATTCGGTTGTTTTAAGTGGTTCTAACAAGAGTTTTATTCCATTATGAAATACTATTGTTGTACCGCTACCAGTTATAGTTTTTCGGTAGTATGGATTCATCACTTGGTTCACCCCAGTGTTTGAGTTCGGTAATATAATAATAATATAATATAATATATTCTTTATTTCCATAATAGCACAACGTAATATGGCTAGCAGAGGATCTTCATGACGTAACACAAGTCAAAAGCAGCGATGTACAATGTATACAGTATATGATAATAAAGAATAGGCCTACATAGTATTCTGTATGTCACACAACAAGAATTAAAATAGGAAATAATCGAAGGAAGCATCAAGAGTTAAAACGAGAAATAAAATAAGGTACGAACGATAATAAATATGGGTCAGACGAATTTACTAGGGGCGGGGTAATTTATATAAGGTTTAAAGCCAAGCTGACCATTCATTTCAAATAAAATAGAAAAACGAGATTTTGTTCGGTGGAAGGTTTTATTTAAAGTGGTTGAAACACATTATGGATTTCTGGAGTGGGCCGTTTTCTGGTTGAAAGCTTCTGCGTATTCCCAGACGGATGGTAAATTGTAAATATTCACAGAACTCAGAATTGTAAGTAATCACAGATTAGTACATATACACTTTGAATAAGCACATTTTAGCTTTCGATATTTTACTTTTATCTGCAAGCCGTTCAGTCCGCATCGTTTTTATGGTTTTTAGTTACATTCCGTCTTATTGTTTGCTGGTTCCGCATCGTTTTCCTGTTGTTATTGTGGTGGACTTTATGATTTAGTTTTGTTTTTTTTTCGCTGAGGACGGTTTGCCGGAAGTGCAACCGAAATATCCGAAAGTGTACTTATCTCTCGCACATCATCTTGGAGGGGTAACTAGCTGATCAAGAAACAAAAAAAAACGAACACCTCGGTTTTTCTATTTTATTCGGGGTAATTTAAAGCCGATTTTTTTTTTTTTCAGTTTCTATGTGGCGCTTATTTAGTGATTGTTCTTTACCATTTAACGGTAGTTCCAGCTGTGCCTAGGCTGGAGACGGCTAGTGAAATCCATGAAAAACAGAAGTGGAAGAGCGTGAAAACGCGCCAAATTTTCTCTTTAGACTTGATTTTGTACATACTATGCAACTTTTTTCATTGTAGCTTCTTGAAGGCAACTCTCTGAGTCTTTCAACAAAAATAATAAATTCGGTAAAAATGATGTAGCGATTCGGTAAATTTTACCAGGTCCCCCCCCCCCCCCCCCTCAAGGTGATCGCGACTTAAGGTACTGCCAACTTATCTATGACGATGAAACTTTGCAGTCGTATTAGGGATCGTGGGGGATGGAATAGAATATAATGTAATTACCAAAAAAGCCCATGGGCCATGGCAACAAAATTGTAAAAATGCACTAACTTGCATAACTAACACACTGCTCCTATTCTAAAAATCTCCTTCTATGCTCCATCGCAGGCCTCAAGTAACGTCCAAGTGTTTTTACAGTAACAAGAGTGAGGCGGAATCCGGAATCTAGTGGCATTAATTTTCGAACGGGTTATCGGATGTGAATAGAAGTCGACAAGGGGCAAGAGCTAATGTTGGATGTTCCGTTCCAAGTCAGGAACAATCTCGATGACGATGTTTATTTTAAAACTTATATCTGTCCAGAATATGCTTCACCGGTTTGGCATTCTTCTCTTTATGCAGAGCTCTCTGATCGCCTGGAAAATGTCCAAAAGAGAGCCAGGACAATCATTCTGGGTGATCATAATATTACATACGAAGAGGCTCTCGTTAAACTTAACATTCCTAAATTACCTGTACGTAGACATACTCTTTCAAACAAATTTGGAGCTAAGATAACGTGTTGTCCCCAGATGACCCATCTATTCCCGCCACCCCTCCCGTCTTCCGTGCGTCGGTCCGAGAGGAATACTGACAATAAGTTTTCCCCATATCCCACTAATTCTTCTACCCAATTTTTACGTAGTTCCACCCTTGCCAAGGACCCTTGCCAAGAAGGGCCGAAATATCGCTGATGAAGAATCATAGCTGACGTATCCGTTGTAAACATTGTTTGAATAAATGTTTCAAAGTCAGCTTGGGCTCAAAGAATATTTATAGTTCTATTCCACCATTTGTTTCTGGGAATTTCTTGTAAGTGTATTGTTAATTTGTTTTTTGTGTGTCTGTGTATTTTGCAAATGTGTATTCCTTTTCTAGCTTTTAGCTATTCGGATTAAGCTTGATTGATTAAAGAAAAAGAAAAAAAAAAAAAAAATGTGCGGAGCTCGAAGGGGCCGCCGGAAATCTCGTGATCCCGTCCAGCTCCAATCTGCCAGTTGGGGAACAGAATGTTCACAGCTAGAGTATTTGCTCCTACCATCTATTGGGTCATATGCGGATCGGGACCACAGTACGACACAAAGTTGTCAACGAGTGGAATAACCATTTCAGATTTTCTAGATCAACCCCGTCTTCTGATGGTAAAACATCTAAGATAATTGGAAGTTATAAGAAAGGAATATCGGGAGAGACATCATACCTTAAGCATGTTCCACCCTACTTACCGTAGTTGCTATGCATGATGTCACGGATTCTGGCTTTTTGCCGTCAAGGCTGGAACGATTTTTCTATTTTCCAGCAGGATATCATGCCGCGGGCTAATCCGACCAATCCCGTTACAGAGATATGTCGTTACTACGCTCCCGAGCATGGTAAGCAAATAGTAACTACTATATAGTTACTATTGCGAGAAGGTTGGAACCGTCAGCGTAGTAACTTTTCGTGAGGATGGAACGGAAATAGCAACTAATAATAACTATTGTTAGGAGGCTGGAACACGCTCCTTGACACCTGCAACCTTGTATGGCAAACATGCTAACTGTTCTTGCAAGTGCCATATTAGCTTTCAGCTCTTGTTTTATGATGTGATGTTTATTCGTTAGAAATTGTTTTTGTAAAGAGACATTAATAATCAACAGATGGCACTTTACACAAGAGACTTGTATCGTGACCAATAAACCAGAAACAGCTCAAATCCCGGCCGAGGAGCATTTGTGTTTTTCAGTTCACTACTTATAAAATATTAGATTTAGATTATATATTGGGTTTACTGGAAAAAAAACACTAGGAACTACAAAACCCTCCAGAAGTTTACAGTTGTTAAAAGGTTTAAGAAACCCCCTTTGACAGATTAACTTACAGAGCTTTATAATAAAGAAAGAAAGAAGAAAAAAGAGAAAAAGAAAAAAAAATGGAAACAAAATACTCGGTTCCTGGTCAAACATCCCCCCAAAAAACAAAAAACTTACACTCCACAAATAAAGAGATAATGTTGGTTAGATTTAGGGATGGGAGAAGCCCATCGCAGCCGCGGCCATTTCCTTTTTTTTCTCTTTTATTTTTTATCTTTCGATTGATCCTTGAAGAGGCTCAGCCTCCCACAATCTGGGTACAAGGTAAAACCAACATATGTGTTGAAAGAGTTAGGTAGAAAACAGGGTAAAACAGTCGATAAGGACGATTATTGCTGAATAAACGCAACTAACCTGTGCTTGGTATCCGTTTTAAAAACGGGTTGTATGACTCCTGTTCTCCATCCTCGCTGATAAATACTTCACTACCTGAGTTCATCTGGTCCAAGGGCCCATTATGGGGTGGCCTCTTCTTCACGCGGGGTTTAACTCCCTGAAGGCGCTCGCTTTTCGACCGTCGGGCCGCATTCCTTTTCGGGCTCTCGCGCCCCTGCTCCTCACGCAGCAGCTGCACCTGCTGCGTCAAAGGGCGCCCATCGTCGTTGGGCGGCCCGCAGATAGACGCCGAGCGCCCCTTCCGCGCCGCATGCTCCCGGAATTGCTCATCATAATCGTACATTTTCACAGATTTGACACTGTCGAACCAACACTAGATTGCGATGGATTCTCAATCTTCTCCTCAACCTGAGTATCTATTTTTATGGCCGGTAGAGCGTGCCAAGGAGGCCAAGAATTCCAAGCCCCCAAGGCGATCTCATGACTGAGGCTTGACGGAAAAGATGGGATGTGCATTTTCGGGGAGCCGTGTTTCGCACATGTCAACATCTGCTGGGGGGAACAAGCACGGAGGGGCACGTCTTTTGGGGGAGAGGTCAGCATTTGGCAAATGAACATATTCAGAGAACAGCTGAACTGCAAAGGACAGCTGGAATTACTGTAAATCAATCTTGGGGAGGTCAGCTTATAGCAAACACATTCAGAAATCAAAAGAATTGAAAAGCAGCTGGAATTACTGTAGGTCAAGTACAATTTTGTGGTATGTAAGCCGGAGGCGTTACTAGCCAATTTGTTTAAGGGGGGGGGGGGGCAAGGAATTTAACGACTGGCTGGTAATTTTTACCGACTGTTTTTGCACCAAAAACGACTGTTTTCAAGAATAACAAGACCAAAGGTTTCGATGGGATCCCAAAAATCTAATATTTGATCCAGACCATTACGAACGAACTACCATATACTTGTCTACAAAAAAAAGAAAGTTCAGAAACGAATTCAGTGTATCTCCTTACCCGTACAAAGAACATCTAATCAACTTCAAGTAAAACTCGAGGTAAAACTTTAAATTATAAAAGAAATCAGGTTTCAACCGGATTCCGAACGATCTATATCTCCCGGTAAAAAAAAAAAAGATCGTCATATACAGTTTCAGCGTATCTTCTTACCACTAGATCTGTCATCTATTCAACTTCAAATAAAACTTTTGCTTTTAACAAATTTTCCGGTTCTGGCCTGATTCCGGGCGAACAATTTGTCCAGGTAGAACATACTTTTCACATAAGTGTTCATGTTGTCTTCTTACCCCTAAATAGGTCATCTAATCAACTTCAAATAAAACTTTTACTTTTAACAGACTTTCCGGTTTTGGCCGGATTCTGGGCTAACTACTTGTCCGGCAAAAAAAATAATTTTCACCGTCGTATTCAGCATGTCTTCTTACCCCTAAATCGAACATCTAATCAACTTCAAATAAAACTTTCACTTTTAACAAACTTTCCGGTTTCGGCCGGATTCCGGGCGAACTACTTGTCCGATGACAAAATGGTTTTCACCTACCCCATAATCGACTATCACATTATATGTTTAAAAATATTTCATTTGCTCTTTAATTCAAACCCCCTCCCCCACCCCTAAATGTAGGGCTACAGAGCCCATCTACGAACTCGACCTTACTCTTGACCCAAACAACCCTCATACCAAGTTTCATGAAAATATCTCATTCCCTTCGAGAGTTATAGTGCGCACAGACGGACGGACAGACGGACGGACGGACAGACGGACGGACGGATAGACGGACGACTTTTGCGATCTCATAGGTATCCCTCCACTTACGTGTTGGTATCCCAAAAACGACAGACTGTTTTGAAGAAAAATCGACTGATTTCCAAAAAAATCGACTGTTTTTATGAAAAATATCAACTGTTTTGACAGAAAAATCGCGGCCCTTCGCGCCGACTCAATCAATTTTTACCGACTGGCCGAAAACAATGCCCCCCCCCCCCCCCCCCAGTCGTGACGTCCCCGATGTCAGCATATGGCAAGTAAACACATACATAGAACAGAATAACTAAAATGGATAGACGGAATGGCTATAGTTTAAACTCCAGTTCTATGATAGGTTTCCAAGTAAACACATCGTTAGAACAGAAGAACTGAAAAAAAGACAGATGAAACTATGATAACTATTATTTTAACCAGGACATTTTAATCATAATCTAATCTTTAGCTTTGATTTTATTCAACCAAACCTTAGTAGCAAGAATGCTCGTGGGGGGGAGGGGCACTCGCTGGTAGTTTTTGCGACTGTTTTTCACAAGAATCGACTTTAAGGAAAATCGTTTTCCGTTTCGCGCCTTCTAATTCATATCTTATCGAGTGGCCTACAACAGTGTGCCCCCCCCCCACACATTTGTTTCGCCTCTGTTCCTAACTGCATGAGAGACAGATTGAAAGCAAGAATGCAAATGAAGACAGTTTCTACAGTTCTCTCAAATGTAGCAATTTTGAAACATGTGAATTATTGTCGTTGCTGCATGTTCTAGCTACACTGTAAAAAAAATCTTTCAGTATTTGCTACTGGGATTAATCTTTTTTTTATTAATTTTTTTTTCGGTAATTTCAAATATCTGAAAATAAAAATAAAATTCCTGTGAAATCTCAATAAATAGAACTCCTGGCTTATTTCCTTACCATATGTACAAAAATCATCCTCAGTCTGAAGTCTATATGCTTGAAAAATTAGACGGACGACTTTTGCGATCTCATAGGTATCCCTCCACTTACGTGTTGGTATCCCAAAAACGACAGACTGTTTTGAAGAAAAATCGACTGATTTCCAAAAAAATCGACTGTTTTTATGAAAAATATCAACTGTTTTGACAGAAAAATCGCGGCCCTTCGCGCCGACTCATTCAATTTTTACCGACTGGCCGAAAACAATGCCCCCCCCCCCCCCAGTCGTGACGTCCCCGATGTCAGCATATGGCAAGTAAACACATACATAGAACAGAGTAACTAAAATGGATAGACGGAATGGCTATAGTTTAAACTCCAGTTCTATGATAGGTTTCCAAGTAAACACATCGTTAGAACAGAAGAACTGAAAAAAAGACAGATGAAAATATGATAATTATTATTTTAACCAGGACATTTTAATCATAATCTAATCTTTAGCTTTGATTTTATTCAACCAAACCTTAGTAGCAAGAATGCTCGTGGGGGGGAGGGGCACTCGCTGGTAGTTTTTGCGACTGTTTTTCACAAGAATCGACTTTAAGGAAAATCGTTTTCCGTTTCGCGCCTTCTAATTCTTATCTTATCGAGTGGCCTACAACAGTGTGCCCCCCCCCCCCCCACACATTTGTTTCGCCTCTGTTCCTAACTGCATGAGAGACAGATTGAAAGCAAGAATGCAAATGAAGACAGTTGAAGACAGTTTCTACAGTTCTCTCAAATGTAGCAATTTTGAAACATGTGAATTATTGCCGTTGCTGCATGTTCTAGCTACACTGTAAAAAAAATCTTTCAGTATTTGCTACTGGGATTAATCTTGTCTTTATTGAGATACGATTATCCCTAATTCAGATTAATTTTATCCCAAGAGAGACAAGATTAATCCCAGTAGCAAATACTGCATCCTTATTCGGAGAAACTTTTTACAGTGTATTACCAATTTCTAGCTTTTCTTCCATGCTCCACCTGAATCACGCTACCGAGATATCCTTCTGAAATATTTTATCCATTCTCAAAACTGTACAGCCATATCTTACTATAGCTATATCTTACTATATTTGTGCATACATCTGATTAGAGCACAAGTGCCGTAGAATTTAATTCATAAGGTACTTTCACAGCGAAAACGCATATTTCAATTGTCGTCAATAAGCAAGACCAAAGGTTTTGATTTGATCCCAAACTCAAATATTTTTGGAGTTCCTGATACAGACAATCGGATCTAACAGATCTCCAGAACGCGTAAAATAGCAATATTTATATAATAAGGCTACACTTTCGCGAGATCCATCAGCTTAACACTTTCAGTCAAAAAGGATATCAGATAAGATAATCAGGTTTATTCGTAAACTCTTCGGTTGTCTGGATTCTGGCCAGATTGTCCATCCTATAGGCGAGAAAAAATAGTATTTCCCGACTCACCGTGTCTTTTTCCAGTGCAACAACTATCCAATCAGTTTCACTGCGGATAACATTGTCCCTATATTTTTTGGTCCGTCCTCTTCCCTGATTACGACAAAACGACAGATCCTCCGAGAAAACTAGCAGCAGATACCGACTCAGCATTTACTCTGAGCCCAAACCAAAGCTCTAATGGACTTTAGACCTAAATTCTACTTCCGCTAAAATTCCGTTATTTTCCGGATTCCGGGCGAAGCTTCTCCGATGAGAAATGAACCTCAGATATAGGTTCAACAATAGCCTACGTTTTTCCCGATTTCGAATCTTAAATCGGCCTAAGAAAAAAATATTTTTACTGAATATCCTTCGGCCAAATTCCGGGCTAACTACTTGCCCGACAAAAACAAAGTTCAAAAATTGATTCAGCATGTCTCTTTACCCCTACATCGTACCTCTGATCGATTTCGGGACAAATTTTTTTTTTTACTTAATTTACCGAATTTCTGGTTGTGGCCTGGTTTTCGCAGGATTTCCGACAAACTACTTGTCTGGCACGAAAGGAAAGTTCTGATGTGGATTCAGCGTGTATTCTTACCTCTATACCTAGTCTCTGATCGACCTTAGAGTAGACTTTTATTTGCCCCCCCCCCACCAAATAAAGTAAAAAGCTAGTGACGCCCCTGCTGGTACCCCTGTGGAGAACAAGGGGTACAATATTCTAGAGACTATTATAGACTGAGTGATACCGCTGAGGGCAAATTCATAGCAGTTCACATCCCAATGCCATGGGATTAAATACCCTCACCAACCCCCCAATAGTGCTACGAGGACCATTCGAGCTTGACTTTTACTTTGACCCAAATCATATTCACACTAAGAGCGTGTTCCACCCTACTTACCGTAGTTACTACGCATGACGTCACGAATTCTGGCTTTCTGCCGTCAAGGCTGGAATGATTTTTCTATTTTCCAGCAGAATATCATGCCACGGGCGAATCCAACCAATCACGTTCCAGAGATGCGTAGTTACTACGCTTACCACGCTCACATGTTTAAGCAAATAGTAACTATTAGTTACTATTTCGAGAAGGTTGGAACGGTCAGCGTAGTAACTTTTCGTGAGGATGGAACGGAAATAGTAACTATTGTTAGAGGGGTGGAACACGCTCCAAGTTTGACGACAATATCTCAAAACCTTCAACAGTTACTGTGCTAACACATGGATAAAAAGAACTGTTAAAGTGTAACCGAAATGGCTGAGATACGACAATCTAGTTACCAATCACGTATTCACTTAAAGAGGCTTGGAGACCCGATCAAAATTCGTTACTTTGTTCCCTCCACTATTCACAAACAATCAATTTCATAAATTAGAATTTCCCTGTCGGATTTGTGGTACCTCTATGCGCATGTGCCTGTGTTGTACGCTTGATGAAAGCAATTTACAAAAAGTAAGTGTTCATGCAGTGATCTACCTTCTGCATGGTGATTACTGGCCACTGAAACGCCACGAATGGACCGAGATTCTAATTTTCCGCATCATAGTATAAGTTTCTGCTGTGAGGACAGCCATAGATATTCTGAACGTCATAATAGAGCAAATAGTGAAAAATAAAAATAAAAACCTTAACACAATACAAGTAATACGGTGCACTCCAGTGCACTCAGTTAAATGATACAAAGATAAGTTGGTATATCTGTTAAACTGTAACATCCAATATGGGTTACGTTAACTTTGATACGTCGGCCATTTGCAGTATCTGCCATCGTAATTATCTAAACCAATAAAATACTTTACTTTGGTATCAGTCAACTACAAACCCTGATTTTTGGATACCCTATATCAACTACTGGGTACAGCATATCTAGCACTTGGCAGTACTTGGCATAGCCTATACCTAACGCTGGATACCCTATGCCAAATCCTGGATAGCTGCTGGTACCCTAACCATGACATATCCCACTATAGAAGAATTCTGATAGGTTGATTTTGAGCTTCTTTCAAAATTGCAATATTTTACTAAGTTCAAGTATCCAGCATTTGGCATAGACTATCCAGAGTTAGACTAGGCGTTTTTCCCTGCTCCCAGAAACAGCTTGTGGGTCGATTGTGGCTCAAAAAGTGTTTCCACGGCTTTTTGTGCGGCCCACAAGTGTGTTTCCGCGACCAACAACATTTTCGTTGCTCGCTTTGTGGCTCAAAATTGACAAACAGCTGGTGAGGTGATTGTTGATTTTGTGGCTCAATTCTGGCGGGAAATTCAAATTAAGCAGCCAAATAAGGCGTTTTTCCGCGACACAATTGTGGGCCACACACTTCTGAATGTTGTTGCGGAAACAAGAGTGTGTGCCACACAGTCGAGCCACAAGTTGAAGCTCGCGGAAACGCCGTTTTGTCTATTTTTTTTTGCGGTAATTTCAAATATCTGAAAATAAAAATTAAATTCCTGTGAAATCTCAATAAATAGAACTCCTGGCTTAATTCCTTACCTTTATGTACAAAAATCATCCTCAGTTTGAAGTCTATATGCTTGAAAAATTAGTTAATCTTATTGTTTAGACGCTACTTTGCTGCTTAATTTGAATTTCCCGCCAGAATCGAGCCACAAAATCGACAATCACCTCGCCAGTTGTTTGTCGAATTTGAGCCACAAAGCGAGCCACGAAAATCCTGTTGGTCGCGGAAACACACTTGTGGGGCGCACGGAAGACCACGGAAATACCTTTTTCGATCCACAGTCGACCCACAAACTGTTTGTGGGAGCACGGAAAAACGTCTATAGTGTCGAAACAATAAAGCTAATTACTTTTTCAAGCATATATACTTAAAACTTAAAACAGGCGTTTATCATAGGATATAAAAGAATCAGGACTGTTTGATAAAAAGTATGGTTTATGGTTTTTTAGCTAATGTTTCAAGCGCGTTGTGGAGCTTTTGAATATTTCTGGCCTAGCCAGAAGTCTTAAGAGACATCTCGCGAAACAGACGACTTTTAACATTTTTCTCAAAGGTGGCGACCGCATCGAAAATTCACAGAATTCACCAGATCGGCGCTCAGCGCCATTTTCAAAACCTTTCTGAAACATGAGTTTGTTCTGTAATTACGGAGTGGATTGCCGCCATGTTGTCTCACACTTGAACTCACCCCAACTCACATCAGTCCTGTGTTTATAACGTCATCACAGGTAATTTTTGAAGAGGAGGTTATTTCAATCAAGATTAGTCGGACTCAAGGTTAGACCTTTCATAATAATTTGCAGGTTTCTTGGACCAGTCTTGGAACAAGAGAGCAAGTTTTTCAGTCCTGTATGCTCAACACTTAAATTTTGTTTAGAACCAACTTGAGGGGTGGCCGCTAAAATTTCAAATCATTATGGAATATGGGAATAACGTATGCTGTAAAATCAGAACAACTCTTGAACCCTATATCAAACCTGGGTCAGACATGGGCTCAGTCTAGTACACTAAACCTTTTTCTTTGATAACCATGCTCAGATGCTGAGTCATGCTGCCAGATGTAGGTATAGTACTGTTATAGTAGTCACATCTAAATATACCCCATTTTTCCCAGAGTCGGACATCCCACTTAAACTTATACTAAAACAGGACTATTCTTTGGTAGGAAGAGCTTGACACATAGCTAGGGATTAGCATCACTTTTTTAATGGCCCTGTTGGCCTGCAGTGATATTTGAGCTGATAATGCGACGAACTGAATAGGTCTAAGGAATTAAAGGACAGCCTACTTCAGTAACCACTCAGTCCATCTGTAAACACAGAGATCCGTGCAGTGATATTTGAGCTAGAATGTAATGCAAATAACTGAATAGGTCTCAAAGAAGGAATTAAAGGACAGCCTACTTTAGTAACCACTCTGTCCATTCCTAAACACAGCAATCCTAATTTAATACTGTCTGATGAATCACATTGTCAACAGTTGTTGGTAGGAGTTTTTCTCTGTGACAAACAGCGGTTATAAAATTGTATCCGTGCTCGTGTTGTAAGTCAGTGGGCCTGGAAAAAGGCTCAAAACAGCCAAAGCCGTGGGTAATGTGTTGATATCAGAACCTAGTTGTAAAATATTCAACTGTCAGAACACTCGAACTTAAAGAATTAATAGTGGAAGGGGTCCTTTAAAACACATAAATACTATATCATTTTCATTGAGTTTGGTTCATCAAGGTTTGGGATTTCTTAGTTTGAATTTCTTCTGCATCAAGGAAGACCGAGAAGGATGCAATTGAAATGTGGGGATTATGGGGGGGGGGGGGATTTCTTGTGGGAAAGAAAAAAATAAAGACTGAATTTAAGAATAAAAACCAAACTCGGAATCAGTTTGGAGAATATTTGACCTTTTGGTGCCTGTGCATTTTCTTTCCCCTGCATTCAGAGGCGTCAGTAGCCAAAATGTTTGGGTGGGGGGACGAGGTATTTACCGACTGGCTGGTAACTTTTACCGACTGTTTCTGCAGAAAAAACGACTGTTTTCAGCAGCAAAAAATGACAGTTTAGAAAAAAATCGCTAATTTTCAGAAAATCCACTGATTTTCAGAAAAACCGACTATTTTGACAAAAAATCGACCAATTTTCACAAAAACCGACTGTTTTCATGAAAAGATCAACTGTTTGGTTATTTTTTACCGACATGTCGACAGCATCGGGGGGGGGGGGGGGCGTCCCCCCTCTCCCCAAGTCGTGACGCCCCTGCCTGCATTATCAAGCTATCGGAGGCTCCTAGACCGCTGGAAACACAAAAAAGGATTAGGCCTAGCCTTCCAGATCCATTAAACCAAACTAGTTGTAGAAATTATTATAAAAAACTCCCTGGTCTACTGTTGAAAAATAGATTTGTGCAAACACCATTTGATTATTAGGCTATGTGACTATACTTGCATTTTTTCTTCCTCAGGCTTATAGATGGGAAAAAACAAGTAATTAAAAGAGTCAGAGGAGATTGTTTGTCTGGATGTAAATCTTCCTGAGCTAATTTCCAGTTTCCATTTGGTTATAACTTGTTTCATTTATGATAGGAGTGGCTGAAAGAAGCCAAAGTGATAAAAGGGGCGTAGGAGCTGCTTGAAGACATAAAGACAGGGCGTCGATCGACAGTAAAAAAAGAATTCCGTTCAAGGAGAACCGAAAGAGAGCTGTGAGATCTTTACAGAAGAGATATTGCATCAGGCCCGCTTGTTTATTTGTGCGTCCTCAGAGACCAAGTACGGAAAGTAAGTGTTTTGGTGAGCTCCGAAGGTTGGGTAGATTCCTGAAGCTAGCTACGACCCACCGTGAACTATTTTTATACAAGTTGATTTTTGGTTTGTTTTTCGGAGTGTATGATACATGGAGTGTATGTGTATGATTGTGTTACGTTTCCCGCCATGGCCCTTGGGCTTTATTGAATAAATTCATTCATTCATTCATTCATAAAGACAGGGCGTCGATCGACAATAAAAACAATTTGCCGTTAAATGAGAACCGAAAGTGAGCTGTGAGATCTTTATAGAACAGATATTGCATCAGGGCCGCGTGTTTATTTGTGCGTCCCCAGACGTATGATTCCTTAAGTAGATTACCTGGTAGGTAGTTAGGCCACACGCAGCGTTTTTAAAAGCCGTTAAAGCAGAATTGAAACCCATACTACTTTATTATTTTTACCAGTGGTGTCATCTACCTGCCCAGTTTCAGCCTTTGTTTCTTAATTGATTTCATGATTTTACTCTGAAGCCAAGTGTAATCTCCCCATGAAGCATTTCCACGGTCGAGCCCCGCCCTGGCCTTTATGTGAATTGTAGACCGTCGTGCAAGGCAACCAAAGACAATATTTATTGAGAGCGTTAATCAAGGCTGCTAACGAGATCTAATATGTGTTTATAGGGACAAAAAACTTTTAAATGGACTTAGTCACTGTAAAAGTTCCTTGTGTAAGTTATCTTCAGACAAATGTAATTATCTAGTGCCTGGGGATGTGAACGGTTTAGGCAAATTTGCCTCGAGCAAATTTGCCTAAACCGCTACTGCTTCTAGAGCCGTTACTAACTGGCGAGTGTAGTGGTTCGCGAACTTTGTTCTTAATCACCTCGATAGCTCACTTAGAGCGTGTTCCACCCTTCTAACAATAGTTACTATTTCCGTTCCATCCTCACGAAAAGTTACTACGCTGACCGTTCCAACCTTGTCGGAATAGTAACTAATAGTTACTATTTGCTTACCATGCTCGGGAGCGTAGTAAGCGTAGTAACTACGCATCTCTGTAACGTGATTGGTCGGATTCACCCTTCGCGTGAAATCCTGCTGTAAAATAGAAAAATCGTTCCAGCCTTGGCGGCAAAAAGCCAGAATTCGTGACGTCATTCGTAGTAACTACGGTAAGTAGGGTGAAACACGCTCTTGGTGGCACGTTACAGAGTCGGTGCGTGAACCTAAAGATTGTGGGTCCAAAGCCCATTTGAGATGCATTTATGCTTTCACAGTGACTATGCAGTACAAATTTAAATGCATGGGATCATTTCGCTTTAACGCAGGGTTTACAAGTACAGGACTGTTCAAGTACCTTGAACAGAATCCGACCTTGGTGAGAAGATTATGTTTACACGCAGAGGGAAAAAAGTAAATTCTTCAAACCAGAAAATAAATTCACTAGCCAATAAAAAAACATTTTGAGAACATTTACGCCGTCAGTACTGATGGTTGCTGCTCTCAAAAGCTAGCTGGACTGTTTTATAGTACTTTTTACCAGCGCCGCCGACAAGATTCCTATCAAGACCGGAATTCCTTTCATCATGAAAGGATTCCTGTCCAGCTAGACTTTTTTTCTTCTCGTCTTCACGAACGAAATCCTTTCGAGTCGACCGGAATTCCTTTCTATTTGACGGGATTTCCTGTCCGTGTAAACGCTACATAAGAGCTGATCAGTATTTCCGCCGGAATCTGCCAAAAATAGTTCGATACGGAATCTGGCAAAATTTGATACAGGGACACATTCTTGATCACCTGTTTGAAATGAAATAGGCTATTGATGATAAAGACATGCTAAATCTTTCCTTCCTACCGATCTCACGGGATCGATAGTATCACGTGAACGATACTCAGAAAGTAGAACAGTAACTTCGCTTAGGGTCCCACTGAAGCTTTCGGTCTTGTTTGTCATGCCTGAACTAAGAAGTTTCGGAGCTCTATCTGTTGTCTTTCTTGTAGGCTAACTCTTGGTTTCGAAATTGTATCACTTTCTTACCGCCAGATGCCTTCGACGTCGTTCTCTGTAGCTTGCAGACACGAGAGGTACTGAGCCTGAATGTACATAACTACGAAATTGGCATTAAAAGTGTTAAAAGAAAGTTCTTTTCTCTCTTAACTAGTTCCTAACTGTCATGAAGCAAAATAATGAAATAGCGAGTCAGAATTAGTCAGGACCGAAACAAATTCCTTTTAAAGCACAACTCTTACTAGAAATTATCTTTTTACCATACCATTACTTGCCAATCTTGCCACGTGAAAATAAGCGATTTTCTTGTTAGCGCTTCTCGACTCTATCCAGCCTTCTTGCTCTCCGACGCGACGGCTGGACGCAACAAATTTGAAAACTGAAAACGTCGTGGTTAACAAGACCAAAGGTTTCGATGGGATCCCGAAAATGTAATATTTATCAGACTTCTTGATCCAGACAATCGAATCTTTTACATTTCTGAGTCTTCGCGAGACCCCTTTAACGTTTTTGCTATTTATCCAGAATCAACTAATCAAATGAGGAAACCAAGTTCAGATATGGTTTTAACAAGCATTTTTACTCCAGTATCTTATATCCTATCGACTTCAAAAAGGTCTCTTGGATTTTTTTTATTTTTTTTTACCAAATTCCTCGTGTTTTATCAGCATTCCCGGCGAACTGTATGCAGAGCAGAAGATCTAGTAACACTGAGAGCCGAACCTTTTAATCAAAATTTTCAGGTTTTTACAAATTTTGCCAGTTTATCGGTCAAGGAAATAAGTTCAAAATTCGATTCAGCATGTCTCCTCATCCCGATACTGAATCTCTAATCGACCTCAGAAACAGCTTTGAGCTTCAACCACTTTTGGCAGAATTCCTGGTGAATCATTTGTTCAGCAAAAAATCTAAGTTCAGATATGGATTCAGTGAGCCTCCTTACCCTGAAACGAATACCTCATTAGCTTATAAAAACATATTTGTGTTTACCCTTTATTCAAACACCCTCCTCTGCCTCGAAATATAGGGCTAAAGGACCCATCTACGGACTTGGCGTGTACTTTGTCAGTGAATCGATCTACGAAGTTCAAACAACATATATCAAACCCTTCGACCCCCCCCCCCCGGACAATCTAAAACCCAAAGAATACGTAGGCTAGGT
Source organism: Branchinecta lynchi (assembly GCA_023053575.1). Lineage (NCBI taxonomy): Eukaryota > Metazoa > Arthropoda > Branchiopoda > Anostraca > Branchinectidae > Branchinecta > Branchinecta lynchi. The sequence continues at coordinate 21,339,500 of JAKZAP010000011.1, read as the reverse complement.
TTAAACAGTCTTCTATAAACCCAAACTTTGCGCGTATACGCGCGAACGAAGTCACCACCCCTTTTTAGATTAAACAAAGTGACGTCACCCACGCGCAGAGCTTACGCCAGTGTGAGAAAGGGGGTAGGGTAGGGACTCCTCAATGGTCAAAAATTGGTCAACAAATTTTATAAAATTGTTACCAGATAGCTGTCGGATGCATTCTGACTTTTCGACTCAGTAAATGCCGTTTCGGACTTTAGAGATAACCCAACAGATCGCATACACTTTGTGTGTGTCATGAGTATGTTCGAAAGTTGCAACATCATACTCCTCACTCCTCACTCTATGTCGACTATATTAAAACTTCATGTTAAATTTCGGGATTCAACGCGAACTACTTGCCTTCATAAAAATAATTTCCATATTCGAATTCGGCATCTGTTCCTACCCCTAAATTGAACATCTAATCAACTTCAGATACAACTTTTACTTTTTCCAAACTTCCGGTTTTGGCCGGATTTCGGGTGAACTATTTGTCCGGCCAGAACATAATTTTCATATTCGGATTCAGCATGTTTCCTTACCCCGAAATTGACTATCTCATTAGCTTTTAAAAATATTTTGTTGTTGTCCCTTAATTTAACCCGCCCCCCCCCCTCCCACCCCTAAATATAAGAATGTAGAGCCCATCTTCGAACTTGACCTGGACTTTGACCCAAAAAGTCATCGTGCAAAATTTGAACAAGTATCTCAACCCCTCCAAGAGTTATCGTGCTAAGAGACGGACAGACGGACAACTTTTGCAATGTCATAAGGTTTCCCTCCACTTACGTTTTGGGATCCGAAAAAGTGGTAAAACCAAGAAAAAGAAAAGAATTTCAAAACAGAAGGTATACTTGATAGTCTACCGTGTCTTTCAAAATGAAAGCAATATTTGAAGCTTCTCATGTCCGTATGTGTGAAAAGTTGTCGGCGGAGCTTAAAGCAGCTTTCACATTGACGCGTCATTGCTATGCCTCGCTTATGCGTTTATCTTCCGTTGCGTACAGGTTGCGTAGCGAATCTTTCACACCTGCGCGGGAACATTTCACGCTGGATGCGTATTTACGTTTTCCTTTTTCTGTTTCTTCTGCCAAATTTTTATTTCTTTCATCATGTTTTTAATCATCATTAATAAGTTTTTCTTCATCATTAGTATCTAATTCTCTAGTTTTCTTCGAAACTTCAATTTTTCACTGACAAATTAATATGATGCGTAACGCGTTGATGCAACGCAAAAATAGAACTTGGTTCTATTCTTGCGTTACGTTTTATTTGTCTGCGTAAGCTCTGTGTTGCGTCGCAGCAACCGTGACGCAGAGATTGCGCAGCTTTGTCTGAAAGGCTCTATGCGTCAAGGTAAAAGCGGCTTGATGTTTACGGCGAAGTTTGAGTTCCGTGACAGTTAAATATCGACTAGGCCGAAAAAGCGCTAAAAATCGCAGGTACAAAACGAAACAATGGAAAAAGGCGGGGATTTCGGAAGCTTATAATCCCATAGCATGGCCAACGAAAATACAAAAGGCAGAATAAGCAAGTAGGGTCCTTTCAAGCACAGCTCGCACTATTTACTGTTTATGTTCCAATATTCAAAACTACTTGAATAGGCCTACTGTAAACAGGCCCGTATCCAGGAATTTATTTCGGGGGGGGGGGGGAGAGAGGGTTGCCTGCTGGTTGGACAAAAAAGTACAAAAAACACATAGATCAGAGGGAAAAGCGTACACGAATCATTAATTTTGTATGTTTCGGGGGGACCCCCCCCCCCCGGATACGGCCTTGACTGTAAAACTAGGCTCTGCTTTTAACAAATTATCCACGGATTTCGCTGGTTTCAAGAACCTGTCTTACCTATAATACTAACGCAACCCACTTACATAATCACCCGGAGACCCCAAGATTGTACGGTACATCCTAACCAACCACGCTGATTTTCTCACTTACTTATAATACTAATGCAACCCACTTCCATAATCACCCGGAGACCCCAATGTCGTACGGTACATTCTAACCCCTCTAACAAAACCACGCTGATTTTCTCACTTGCCGTGTTTTGCTACCTTCGATGTCTATCACGCTGTCGACGGTTGTCTGCGAGAAGTTTTCACATCAAAATAACTGGTTTTGTAAATTGTTTGCCTATTTTCGCTACAAGTCATCGCGTCCCGAAAAAAGGCTTAAAACAGCCAAAACCGTGGGTTTATTTGTTGCAAGCACAACCTAGTTTTAAAGTAGGCTATTTAAATATTTTAAAACACTGCAAGTTGAAGAGTAAATAGTGCAAGGGGTCCTTTAAGCCTTTTTCCATGTCCATTGACTTCTAGCAGTACCTCGGCAAAATTGGAATCACCAGTTTTAAGCTTCTCTAGCATACGCGAACACTTATCGGGAACATAATGCGCATGGAAAATAGTGAATCATCGCAAGTGCAAAGAGTAGGCTAGAGAGATATCGGGTGGGCATATGATGTAGGCCTAACATGTGAAATTTGGGTCTCTGGGCTGAGAATTAATCACTGCAGTTACGAATGTAGGTTGACAAAAGAAATAGAAAGCTGTGATTTTTCTTGATCAGCTAGATCAGCGCTAAGATGATGTGCGAGGAACAAATATAAATTCGGATATTTCGGTTGCACTTCCGGCAAACCATCCTCAGCACATCATCTTGGAGGGATAACTAGCTGATCAATGAGGAGAAGAAACTTCGACTCGCTTACGCTTCCACCGTGATAAACAAGGTCCACTTTTCACGCAGTCTGCTCGCCAAACTCTACAGCGCTGTGGCGCTACCCCACGTTTTATATCTGGCTCCATTTTGGAAACTATTCACGACTACCGAGTAGTCTCGAGTCCGGTCGCTCTATTTTCGTTACCTAAAATATTTGCTAAAATGCCACCGTGGACACGCTACAGGTACCTAATAAGAAAATTCAGCCTGGTAGAACCCAACGAGACTGTAGATAAGTTAGTCCAGAAAGTTCTTGGAACGGCCGCACACCCGTAGTTACCGGTACTTTGTGCCCAATGGATGACTACTGATTAACTCGCCTTTTGTGTTTTACTTTATTTGTAGTGCTGTTTACATTTTATTGTTTCTCTCTTTTGTTCTTTATTTCTTTTTCTTCCATTTACTCCGTTTTTGTTCAGTTTGAATGTAACGGGTTATAAAGAATATACATACATACAATAAAAAAAACACAAAATCACGGTTTTCTATTTCTTTCTTAATGAATGGTCAGCTTGGCTTCAAACCTTATATTCGGATGTAGGTTGCATTGGCATTGTGGACTTTAGAGGCGAATTTCGACTCTATGTACATCCGAGGCTGGGTACTTCTCCTGTACTACAAGCGAAAAGCCGAGTAGAATGTTTTGCAATGCAAATATGTAGTTAGTATTCGATTTGCATAATATTTTTGTACCATGGCCCGTTGGGCTTTCCATGTACAATACATACATACATACATACACACATACACTACATAGATGTAGACATTGTTTACAGCTTATGCCAACATAAGTACGGTTTAATGTCGTTTTAATGCAAAATAGTTCAGTTATTGATCAATTAGCTTTACTTCAGCGCAAATGCAATAAAAAACAGAAAAGGAGAAACAAAGAAAAACACTAGAGAACAAAAGAATTGTCATATTTGACGGAGCAAAACGGACAAGTCACAGAGCTATATTTCGGCCCTTCTTGGCAAGGGTCATTTTCCAGCTTGAGCGGCTTGACCCTGAAGAAGACCCTTGCCAAGAAGGGCCGAAATATAGCTCAAATAAAATGTAGCCAACTTATCCGTTTTGCACCGACAAATATGATTCGCAGTCTGCTTGAGCTGAAGGAATATGCATAAGAATCGTCGTTTAATGGCCGTCAAATGGGTAAATAAAAACATATAGAAAAAAGTATGTGCGTCCTGGAACTCTCGCTTCGATGTTAATTATTCGAAGGATCTGCCGTTTGGATTATCTCCTGGCCCTGCGCTGTATCAATCTTATAATAAAATTACATGGAATGCTGCAAGTATGGCTGTCGTTGCAAAAATGACGAATTGCAGATCACAAGTGTCAGGCTGGTAGCGATTGATCATTTGGTTGGATTTGTTTAATCAATGATGGAGTAGATAGGCTCTAGGCTGAAACTGTGACAATACCGTGCTGCCGTAGATCTAACTTCTCAATCATATAACGGACAGCTGGTTATTCCATTAGGGAGTTAAAGTTTGTATCTCCATACATGGACTTATCATCCCCAGTCTAATCTTTGCTTTTGCTTTTTTCAAATCTGCACTCTGCTGTGAGTCATCGTGAAGGGGAGACAAGCTTTCAGGCATCAAACAGTACTGTACTCATAACGCATTCCTGTCGAGACGGAACACAATCGAAAGAAGACGTCTAAAATATTTGCTAAGATTAAATGTTTCCAAAGTGGTGTCTCAAACTCACAAATATACCCTTACTAATTACTCACAGATATTTCACTCTGCTCACTGAGAGATTTAGGAATCCCTGCATCACCGATTCTGGCGGGAAAGAGAGGCAGGCGATGAGCGATCAGCAATTGGGTTAGAGATTACGCATTTAACAACTAAATGAAGAGTACAGTTTCGCCATACTATTATGACACTTTGATGAAAAGGAAAAGTTTACATATGTGAGGAAATAGAGAGTAGTGTTAATTTGAAGCAGAAACATCGTATGACTTCAGATGTGGTTACATTCGCCTTACGTTCAGCAGACGGTCAGGGTAGGGAGGTCACAGGCTGGAATTCCTGCCAGGATTTTTTACACCATCATCAATGGAAAAGCCTACGATGAAATTGTAGTAATCCTGACAGAAAAAGCCGATGGCCTGTCACTGCACGCCGAGACCGAGGTGGACTGTATGGGAAATCGGAAACAAGACCTAATTCTCAGGTATCGTTATGGCCAGTTGATCAAATTTATTTGACAATATTTCGTGTATTCGTAACCTCCAAAACCGGAGAGTAAAAAAAATGAATGTTTCTTCAGAATTTCAAACTTTAATTCCTAATGATGTAAATATCAATATGTGTGTGTAACAAAGACATTTTATCTAGATCAGTGGTGCCGTTTCAGTAAGCCATAGGGATGGGGGTCAAAGACCCCGCACCCCCCCCCCAAAAAAAATTGCGGCTCTGATCTCAATGATTACCTTGTAAGTTTTACAGTTATTTGAGTATTTTTTAGGGTCAGCCACAATGTTTAGTACGCGAGCGTTTGGAAAAAGAAACAACAAATGTTGAGTGTAGGCCTACTAATCTTTTAGCTTAATTAAATATGGCGTACAGTGGAAAACTGCTTGTCTCCGTAGGGTCGATAGCCTCAAGGCCGATCTTTCCCAAACATTCTCTCTTTTCTTGTAACATTGAAACTGGAATGATAAGTTCTCACAACGACCCCCAGCTGAAGGCTCAGGTAATAGTATTGACTGGTGAAAATTGTCCAGACCTTTGACAGGTTTATTGTTGTTGATCTTAGGCAGCCCGACCCTCTGATCATGATACCCAAATGATATCAATACGTGCATTGTACTGAAAAAGTAGGAGCAGCTGAAGATATACGATGGACTCAGTGTGACCTGGTCATTCATGACATTAGCATGTGTGGTCCTGGATTGAGGGGTTGTCAGCTTCATGTGGCAGTTCCTTTATGGTACAGGGTTCGTGCTGTAGATAATTGCTTAGTGTTCTGATGGAAATAAAGATATAAGGCATACAGGTCCATCCGGTTCTACCTTCTAATATCAGGGACCCATGAATTTCCTGTAATGACTCGCCATTCAGGGGGCTTGTCATTTCCTATGCTTCTATGTTGCTATGTTGCCCGAGCCTCACCTAGTTTCCAAAAATTCCGCTTGGGTCGACGGCGTTCTTGCTCAGACAGACAAAATTTGTTGGCACAAATCAGGACTGTTCAGCATGCGACCAGGTACCTAAGGTAGGACAAAAGATCCAGGATACTCTTCCATTACAGAGAATATTCCTAGTTCAGCACAAGAGCTGCAAACATTTTTGTCTAGCTGGATAGTCGGTATTTTATCCCCATTGGTATTTCTCGAACTATCTGACGCTCGGTCAAGAGCGCTAATATTAGTGAAAGTCCTCCGTAACAAATGGAAGTGTCGGAAGCCTTTTCCGCTTTCGGACTAACTATTTTTGAAATGAACGATCAAAATGTATTTCAGTTCAGTTCAGTTTATTTAGACACAATAGCAAATATATATATAATATAATATACAAAATATAATCACTATAAGGAGAATTATGGCCTCATTTACAGTTGCGTGTAAGTTGTACACTGCTAATGAGTTTAAAACCTAAACTATATTAAAATTATAAATTTTCTAAATCATGATCGGTCTCAGGAGCTGGAACAAACCCAGGCCCAATTCTCTCTCCTTAGCCCTAGCACCTTGCAAAGTTTAGGACGGACTAATCTCTATTTGCCGAAATCGTAAATTCTGAGCGTAGCGTAGACCTGCTCTAGCACGTTGACAGGTCGCAGTGACTTACTGCAAAGATTTTGGGCTTTCGGCCTATTCTTAACTTTTTCTGTCACTAGGCCCATTGTTTTCTTAGTTTTAAGTTACCTACAGATAAATCAGAGCAGTCGAAGTAACAAAAGAGAATAATATATTCCGCCGAAAATATCCTAATGAAATAATCGATTCAAGCGTAGTCCAACTGGAGTCAAAATTGAATTACACACTCTTATTGAATTGTGAGAAACTGCATTGACAGTCTTGAGGTAGCACAATGACTCCTCGTCGGTACCGATTCTCGACTGCACTAAAAAAGCGACATAGTGTTTTTTCAGCGGAAGCAATCTCACCCTTCTCTATTCGTCAGTTTGAGGACTGCGAATAAACAATGAGCGTCTTCACCCCTTTTTACAACAAAAATTATAAGTTACTATTTACTATTATTAATTATTTGCTTATCACACTCTAGTGTACAACAATCTACCCTTAAAAATAAAACTCTCCACAAAATCCCGTTTTAGCTTCCCCACACATCACGCATTTAGGTCAATTTTAGTGTTTTAGTCTCTTGGTAAGTAGCCTATATATTTTTTCATTCTTCTTTACTCCGCTATTAATTTTTTCACCGGGTTGTAAAAATATTTTTTTTTTTTAAGGGCAAGTGCCATATAGGGATTGTAATCTCTGTCCGTCAGTCGGTCTGTCGGTCCCGGTTTTGCTAGTTCGGGCACTTCCAGTTCAGCTAGGACGATGAAACTTGGCAGGCATATCAGGGACCCGACCAGATCAACTTACAAATAATCATTTTCCCAATCCGAATTTCCCCGGGTCCGGGAGTCCGGAGACTATAAAGCAAAAGCGGAGCGAAACGTAGCAAAAAGAGCGCTGCCCATATGCAGGATCGATCCACCGACCTCTAAGTCGTGAAGCCAGTGTTCTACCACTGCGTCAAGACTTCATGTATTCGGTAGCGAATGCGGGAGTAGATATGGTTTATTAAAGTAAGACCAACTGGTCAAAACGAATGTGGTTAAACTAAACAAATCTACTGCAACGCTTCCACATAAGCTAGGACAATGAAACTTGGCATGAATATCAGGGAACCGACCACATTAACTTGGAAATAATCAATTTCCAGATCCGATCATAGTAGAGGGATGGGAAATCTGGAAACTATTAACATGCATAACTTTGGAGAGGGTAATCAAACATGCGTGAAACTTGACATGTGTCAAGGACAAGTGTTTCGGATATTCAGTTTCAAATCCGAACCAGCTAGTTCGGGCACTTCCACATAAGCTGGGACGATAAAACTTGGCAGGCATATCACGGACACAAATGATAAGGTTGGAAATAGTCACTTCCCACATCCGAGCACCGTGGGGGGAGTGGAGGGAGGGGAAATCCGGAATCTGGAGATATTTATAACTTTTGAACGCGTGATCGGATCTCGATGAAACTTGATATTGGGAAAGACCTCATGCCTCAGACGACCCACTTACAATCCGGACCGGATCTGGTGACTTTTGGGTGGAGCTATGAGTGGAGGGATCGAGATGATACTTGGTGGGAAGACACCTAGCAAACACTAGATACATCATTGACATAACCGAGCCGATTCGGGCACTGTGGGGGGAGTGGAGGGAGGGGAATCCAGAATCTTGAGGTATTTATAACTTTGAACGGGTGATCGGATCTTAATGAAACTTGATATTTGGAAAGACCTCGTGCCTCACCTACGTGCCTACTCGTAACAAGTGCCATATGAGCTCGTAGCTCTTATTTTTTTGTGTTTTTTTGGGGGGTTTGTATGCATACTGATGATGATTATTTTATTTATGAAGTATCAAAATAAACACAAGGCACAAAGACGGAGTAAATAATAATATTCTTAATATCCTTGTGTATAATAACGTTCTTGAGCTTCTCTCTTTGTAACGGGGTCGGAGGATAGAAATAAAAGGTGGCTAGAAATAAAATAAACTAATAAAGTTGGATACTTTTATCGCCCAGCCTCTTCACTCCTGTCTTTAATGTGAACTACGGAAATAGATGAATATTATAAATATTATGGAATATTGGGTTAGAAGAGGGGTGGTGATTTGAACGAAAATAATTTTTTACGCGCATCCTAGTCATTAGGCATTTGTACAGTATATCCACAACCAAGAGAAACAAACGAATAAGAGCGAACCCATTACCTTCTTATAGTGTTATGTAGGTTAATCTGTCAAAGGGGGTTTGTTAAACCTCTCAACAAGTGTAAGCTTCAGGAGGGTTTTGTAGTTCTTAGTGTTTTCTCCAACAAACCCCATATCTAATCTAATCTAACCTAAATTACCTTCTTTGCGGGATATTCGGCACGAAACAACCACGTTCTTCAATTAGAAACAGGTCCTTTGAATGACTCGGTATTCTCGCTCCAGCCAGTTTGAAGAACCAGACTGTAACTTATTTATTCTCAATGTGAAAATAATCCCAGGAAATACTGGTCAGTCGGTGACAGTTTACAAGCGAATTACTACGTGTCTAGTACGTTTAATGATAAACGGTGCAGCCAAAACATTTCTAGAAGATTTTTGTTTACAGGCTTCTACAAAAGGTATGACCGAGCCTACCTAACATTGGAAACTCCTAGGCAAGGGCGCCATTTGGGGGGGGGGGGGCAAATATCAATTTTGGGTCCCCCCCCCCCCCCCCTCCGAAACATTCCTCTGATTTATGTCTTTTTGTACTTTTTGTCCGACCGCCAGGCAACCCCCCCCCCCCCCCCCCCCCCCCTCCGAAAGGCCCCCCCCCCGAAATAAATTCCTGGATACGGGCCTGAACAGTACGATACCCTTTATCCAGTATTACTGGTCCGCTGAGGTACTGTTCCTTATAACTCTTGGTTCGCGTACCACTTGCGGCGGGCGTCTAGGAAAATTTGGCGGCTCGCGTATCTGTTGGATCGGATCCTCTGGTTCAGATCTTCCCGAGCTCTTAACCTGTGAAAACGAACATCAGCTCCCGGACTAGGGAATGTGCTGGGTCGTATTTCTAACATAAATCATGGAATAAGAGTTTAATCTGGATTGGAAGAGTGGAATCTGGATTAGCGGGAGGATCTGTGATAGTAATTTTGTGAAAAATGAGTGAATTATGGAAGTTGTGCTTTTTTGTGACCTGTGTCGGAGCTAGTTTAGCGGATTATTTAAGTTATGACGCTGGTAAGGAGGGTTGTGAAATGAAATATAAGTAATATCCTGGACACGCATTCTCTAGTCCTACTCTGCCGAAGAGAAAAAGAAATTACATAAACCATATCTCATAGTTAGAAAACATAGAAAATAGGTAGCCTTTAATAATAATAATCATGGATGACAGAAAATTGTGCATAACGATTTGTATCCGTGTTTCTCGCTGAAAGAGATACAGCTTATAAAAATAGGATTCGTGTTGTGAGTAAAGATTTTGTTAAGCTTATCCAGTCACGTCTCGGCGTCAGAATTCTTGGGAAGGAGAAGATGCAGCATTGTGTTTTAAAGCGGATAAGCTGAACCAAAGAATATTTTTTTAGAGCCGGAAGAATTCTTTATCTGCACACTCTAGGCCGTATCCTGGGTTAGGGGGTTGACCCCCCCCCCCCCCCCCCCCCCCCCCCCCCAAAAAAAAAAAAAAAAAAAAACATACACAAATAATCATTTTTATAGGCTTTTCTCTCTGATCCATGTGTTTTTTGTACTTTTTTTTATCCAACCAGCAGGCAGCCCCCCCCCCAAAAAAAAAATTCCTGGATACGGGCCTGTGTACACTCATTAGGCTACTGTTAAAGGACACCTGAATGAAGAGTACCAATTATCATCCGTATCTGTAGAGTTCCGTTAACATTGCCTGCAGAAAACCCAAATACGAAACAGTGTTTCCAAGCTATGATTTTTGCTCCATTTTGCATCTGTCCTTATTTCACTATCGAACTATTTTAGAAATGAACAAATGTCTCCATTCAACCCTTCTTCTGGAATATTTTTAACCGGTTAAGCCCAAACGTATATCTAGAAGAAATTCCAAACGATCCGGCCAGCGCTGTACAAGATTTGAATGAATTGCGCTTTTTGTCTTGGAGTCTGCATGTGCAAACCTCCAGAAACGAACATCCCTATTTTGAAAACGTCATGCTCAGGAGAAGAATGCTCTTCGTGGCCATGTCTGTAAATGCATTCTTCATGGTATGTTCAAGTATGGTTTCATTGTTCATGCTGTCCTTTAACTAAAATTTCGCAACTTTTGGAATGTTTTCGGAATATTTCCAGTTGTCTAATTTGTTGCAAATCCTCCTTGTTTTCGTAAACTGCTTTTCCGGCATCTTGCAGCTTTGCAGCTTTTGAGTCACCCTGCTCTGCATCTGCGGGAATATAGTGATTTGTGCAAACTAGGGATAATCGATCAATCAACGAATTCATGTACGACACATCTCAACAAAAGGATGGGGAAGTGCCCTAAAGATGGAGTAACACGCAAAATAAATAGAGAAAAGTACTGACATTAAATACAAGAATATCAACAACGACGATTAAGTAAATGTCGCCATTGTCACATTAAAGTCGCAAAATTACCGCAGTGGTGGGGTAAAAGAAACGGGGATAAATTCGTGGATGCGGTCTAAGATGATCTTCGTTTTTGGACAGCTTGGACCAAGCCTGAAGCCGACCCTTTTCATTTTGAATATGGATAGTAGGCCAACGAGCCAAGATTGAACCGTGTACGGTTAAGCCTTCATTGGCCAGCGCCTATGCATTGGAATTGCTCATGTTACCTAATTAGTATTCACTACGGCATGGAAATATCTGTTGCAAATCAAATATAAAGCTTGGAATCGGGTTTCATTAGCGGATTTAGCAGACTTCACTTAAGCTACGTGCACACATAGTCCGACGAGATTTCACATGTGAAATATGTATACCAGATTCGCGTCACTCTGGAGCAGTGGTTCCCAACCGGTGATACGCGAAGGAACCAAAATTGGTTTAGTCTGTAGCTTCAAAATCTCGCCTCACTCATTTTTGATTGCCGAAAGCCTAATATTACCAGCAGAGGCATCACCAGCATGTATCTTAAGGGGCAAGGTATTTTTACTGGCCGACAGGTCATTTTTTCCTACTGTTTTTTTTTTTGCTTTTTTCAAGTAACTGCTTTTACGAAACATCGCGGAGCTTCGCGCCAACTCTTTTCTTTTTAGTCGTCTGGCCCACCTTTTTGGGGGGATGGGTGTTGTCGACCCGTACGTGACGCCTCCGATTAAAAGCCGTAGTGACATTGCAAGTGATATTGTCGTTCAGGCTGCGAATTAAGCTAACGAAAAAGTTTGCGATGCAGTTGGTGAAAAAGCAGGGAGCACATCAAAACCAAACACAGACACAGGCTGACTGTAAAAAATGCGGCTAACGACGTCGAGCCGAGATTTGACCAAATTTTTGCTACAAGGCAGCGTCTAGTGATTGCCTTATTGATTTGTATATATTTTTACAGATCTATGGTAATAACTATCGTCTTTTTCACGTTCTGAAAAAGGGGGTACGCAATCTTTTCGAACCTTGATTAGGGGTACGCGGTACGGAAAAGTTTGGGAACCACTGCTCAGGAGAACCCCCTGCATGCGATGGAGCACCATTTTGGAGCGACAAATGCGCCTCCGACTGCGAAAAAGATCGGACGGTTTCTGTACGTACCGTTAATGTACGTATTGGTACATGACAGGTTGCAGATGTAACCCCTTACCTGGAAATCCAAATAACATAAAGAAGAGAAATATCTAAAATTATAGTCTATATTCGCTATAGTCAACCCAGAACAGACGACGCTTTAATAACTAGCCTTACTGACTTTTCCAGGCGCACTGCCAGCCCCCCATTTAGTTTTTCTGGGCGAGCGCACAGATGAGCTGAAATTTCGTGGTTGGGCACTCTGCGAGCGCCCGTTTTACCTAAACTTGTGTGATCGGGCGCTCTGCGAGCGACCGTTTTAGCTTTTTTCTTTCTTGGAGGGGGGGGGGGGGTCCCCCCCCCCCCTTAGTGACGCCCCTACATAGGCATGTCTGATTTATAGAAAGAAATAGGATAAGCGAGGGGTTGCCACTCTCAATTTGAGTGTACACTCAAGTGCCGGGTGCCCCCGGTTGCCGCGTGTTAGAACATGAAAATCAGCATGAGAAGATGCGGGAATCGCCTAAGTTATGGCCGGCATTGCTCGTTTCTGCCGGTGCCTGGAAAGAGTGTACATTAGGTGCCGGAGAGTGGGTAGCCCCTCGAGGATAAGATTTTGAAATAAGTTGCTTCAGTTATAGATTTCTGGCCTTTGGTTCTTTAACCTATTCCAGAAAAAAAAATCGGAAAGCAAATGGCCTCCTCATCTTTTTTTCTTGGTATCTGCCGTCAGTACATTCCACATTACGTTCTTTTCTTTAACACATCTTTCCTGGTTTAGAAAACAGTAAATTTATTTTGGTTTCCCTCTTAGTTTTAGTAATACGGAACTAGTAACCAAATTTAAAGCAGGTGACCCGATGACGACACTTCGAAAGAAACTGGTTCGTTTTACACAAAATCGGAATTAATCTCTTCTTTTCCCCTTCTTGAAACAATACTAATTTTATCCGGTGTGCTATTTTTGTTAATTGTTTGGTAGCAGTTTTCCAGTTTTTACGCTGCCATGTAAACCTGATTGTGATTCAGCTTTTGGTCGTCTTTTTTTATTTACTTGACTCCTCTATTATACTTCGAGGGAAAATAAACAAAGAATAATAATAAGACAATAATTATGAAATAAAGATCATGGGCCCTTGCCAAGTTGAGTGACTTTTCAGTTCAGTTCAGTTAGGCGTATTCGGCGTAATGGCAGTCGTCACGTGGGTACGTCATACATCATAAAATACAATAGAGCACAAAACGAATAGACAGGGCGAAGAAGCAATGTAGTTGCAACGCCGTATCCAGGGGGGGGGTTAGGGGGTTGAAACCTCCCCCCCCCCCAAACATACAAAAATGGTCATTTTTGTACGCTCTTCCCTCTGATCTACGTCTTTTTTTGTACTTTTTTGTCTGACCCGCAGGCAACCCCCCCCCCCCCCCGAAAGGCATCCCCGCCCCCTCCGATATTAATTCCTGGATACGAGCCTGTGTAGTTGTATAGGGTTTGGGCCGTAGGAAAAGGAAGCCCAGGGTTTGAAATCCACGTTTGCCGCTACTAACACACTTGATTTAGTGCCTACCTCACCCTCCGTTGAGCGGACTGTTTCCTCTAACATATATAATACCTAATTGAGAGTAACAAATTGAATACGAAAATGCAAGGGCGTCCTCCCTTATGCCCAAATTAAGTTTTTGGGATCCCAAAACGTAAGGGGGAGGATATATAGATAGATAGATAGATTTATTTGCGCTAAAAAGCCACAAGGGCCATGGCAAATACAAAATAGTAACAACAAAACAACAACAAGAACAAACCTACAAAAAACCTTCCCGATATGACAGAGCGATCCGAAGGAATTTTCCAAAACTCTTTAAATCCCCAAAATGTTTACTTTTTAATTTTCTAACAAGTTCCTCCCTCGAGAAAAAACCCACCCTAAAAATTTCCTCCCTTAGATACCTTAAACCCTCACAATCACAAATAAAATGCTCTACATCTTCATCAATCATCCCGCACAAAGGGCAGAAATAAGGACCAGACGAAACTCTAATTTTCCCAATATATTTTCTTCTTTGGCCAAAAGGCAAACAATCTCCTCTCAGACTAATTAAACATTTCAATTCTTCTGGAGATAACCCCGACTTAAAATAAATTTCTTCGCCCCATGCCTCCTTAACCCTATTGTAGAGACTCAGGGACCCAGGAATCCAAACCTTACAACCCCACGCCTGCAACTCCTGGTCCTTTAATACTCTTTGGACTTCTTTCGCGACCTCACCTACCTCTAGCTGAACCCCCTTCCCCTCGTTCCACCTACCTGACAGTCCACACTCATTCAAAATAGTCTTAATTTGGCCAGGCCAAGTACCCTCACGTTCATCCTTTAGTGCCTCCAGGTATGCCGCTTTGGTCAACCGTACCCGAGGAAGCGTAAGGATTTTTTCCCAGAATTTAACCATACGAACTAAACGAACACTACGAAGACTAGTAAGGCCTAAATCTCCCTTCAAAACTAAACTATTTAAAGTAATATTTACCCCTAGAACTCTTTTAAAATACTTAAGCTGTACTGCTTCAAGCTTATCCCCCTGAATAAAACCCCATATTTCAGATCCATAATGCATTGCTGACGCTAATTTCGTAGCAAACACCTGCTTGTGAAATTTAACATCCTTTAGTGCTACTAACGGACTTCTAAGAATAAGATTAGCACATCGACTACCCTTCACCACACAATGCTCAACATGCTTCCCAAATCGACCCTTTGCAGAAAGTTTAACTCCTAAATAAATAAACTCCTCCTTAATTTCTAACTCCTTACCACCAAAATTTACTTTATCACTAGCTGCTATTTTCCCCCCTTTACGAAAAACCATCACCACTGACTTTGAAGCATTCAATTCCAATTCTTTAGTTGAAAGATAATCCGTCACCAAATTTAGAAGCTTCTGTAGGTTATCACGCGAACCAGCCACCAATGCTATGTCGTCGGCAAAAAGAAGCATGCAAAGGCGAAAAATATCAACAGAAAGCATAGGAGCTTGTCCATCCCGCATATAAGAATCTAAATCATTAATATAAAGTGAAAATAGTTTAGGCGACAAAGTGCAACCTTGTTTTAAACCCATTTTCGAAGAAAAAACCTTCGAAAATTTCCCAGCAACCCGAACTACAAGTCTTACACTGGAGTAAAGCTCCACCAAAATTAATACAAACCAAGCAGGAAGGCTTCGTAAAAGTTGTCCGTCCGTCTGTCCGTACGCGTGTGTCAGCCCGATAAGTTAAAGTTTTGTCTGAATTGTATTAGAGCTTCGATACAGGGGTAAGGAGATATGATAGATTCATTTTTGAGGTCTATTTTTTTTACCGGACAAGTAGTTCGCCCGGAATCCGGCCAAAAAACGGAAATTTGGTAGAAGTAAGGCGTGAAGTTTGGATCAGTTTCGTAAAAGTAGATATGACGTATAGGGGTAAACACAATGCTGAATCCATATTTGAACCTGGTTTTCTCGGACGATTGGTCAGTGGCCTTAATCTGTTTCTAAATTTTAATAGTAAAAAGTTCAAGGAGTCTGGCAAAGACCGGATGTCTGCAAGACTTAATTGTCTGGATCAGATACAAAAATTTTGGGATCCCATCGAAACCTTTGGTCTTGTCTTCAGAGACTCGGCCATTAGGACCCTCGCAGCCTACTACACTGTTAGAAGTCTGATAGCGTAGCGTGCAACACATGTATACATATCCTTATGTTATATGTTATGACGGATTCCGAGGGTACTTATGTTATGACCTTTAAGATGTCATATTTTCGCTGCGTAAGTCACAGTTAAAATAATTTATAACATATATATCTTTGGAGCCCGTCTTAAACTTTAATACAAGGGTATAAATCTATTTCTTAAACGTGATGAAACGTCAGCCAGTGTAGGCTAAGAGATTGGTGTCCCAGACCTATAAATTCTGTAAAGAGATTATTCCATGTTTAGTTTTTCACGTATTAGTTTTTCCCCTGCATAGTATAGATCTTCACTTAAATATCATAATTGTTATCAGAACTGTATCATAATTGTTACAAAGGTTCTAAAATTGTTTGCATCACCCTTAAAATGCGTACCGAAATTTTGTTTGGTTATTTCGCTACCAAGTGCTTTGAGTGATGGAAGGAGATATGGCAGGCTGATGGCTCTGCAAGTTATTTAATATTGAAGTGAGTATCTAGGATCCCGCTAGGTGGTGACAGATCCGGTTAGGATCTATGTTAGGCCTACCTCTTAATAATGGGTAGTAAACCCTCAGTTTCAACTAGTGCGGGATGTACGAGCCGCCTAATAATTTGGGCGGAGCTGGTCGAATAATATCACCCTTGGAATGCAAGCCGGTAGCTAGCAAGGCTCATTATGCCCTGATGAGTTTTGACAGGCTTTTAGCGGTGTTTCAAACATTCATGAAGTATGTTGTCGTTCATTAGGCGAAGGTTGTCTTGCACCGCTTGAGATGTTGTCGGCCACGCGCTAAATAACCGACAGTAGTCTTTTAGATACAATTTTCCGGAACAAGTTGAGTTTAGGTACGAGAGAAACGGGATCTCGATTTTTCGGCCGGATTTTATCCTTTACGTACATGGTGCCAGGGTTTTGACCCCAAGGTGTTTTGTGGAAGTCCATATGATTTCCTGGTAATTCGACTTTGAGTAAAAACAATTTAAGGGAAACCGGATTGAGCTTGTCTGGACGGATTCTCTCCTTTTACGTAGATGACGCCAGGACTGATGAGCAACTTGAGGCAGAGCAACATAGCTGTGAACTATAGGGGTCGGAGAACGTCGTAACGCCAGCTACCGCGAAACCGATAAGAGAGGCAATAAGCTTTGCGGATTTTCTCTTTGATGTTTAATAATAACAGGCCGGAAAATCTTAAGATGAAGCAGATGATCTTCAAAAGCCATTTTTTTTTTTGCCATTTACGCACTCCATCTAGGAAGAAGATTTTTTAGACCCGACTAGTCCCTTTTCTTTTCTTTTTTTTAAATGTTTATTTTTTGATCTCGTGCATTTACTACATTATAGAAAGCCTAGTGTATTTTTTTCCTTTTATTTGTCTATACTGCACTATTTCCTCGCCTTAAGTGCGTTAATAAAATCATCATCATCATCATCAAAGCATATTATGGATCATACCAGACCACGAACGATTTTTTGTCATTGTCTAAATACGCATACAAAATTGCTGATTCGGTTCTATGCTGGCTATTAGCTACAATTTCTCGAGATTGACCGTGCAATATCTTTAGAAAACTTTTCTGTATATTCTCAGCTTTTGCGTTACTCAGCAAGAGCCTCTAGAGTATTACCGACTCGGTGTTTCTCAACGTCGGTAGTATGCTCCAACCCCTACCCACAGGCCCGTATCCAGGAATTCATTTCGGGGGGGGGGGGGGGGGTTTGCCTGTCTGTCGGACGAAAAAGTACAAAAAAGACATAGATCAGAGGGAAAAGCCTATACAATTAACGATTTTTGCATGTTTCGGGGGGGGGGGGGGGTCAACTCCCTAACGCCCCCCCCCCCCCCCCCTGGATACGGCCTTGCCTACCCAACAGTTATTAAAAGACACCGCCGTTCCAGTCTATACTCTTGATGACTATCTCTCCTTGCCGATACAGAATCTCCGGCCTCTCTGGGTACCTGGCGGATGAAAGGCAAAAGTGGTGTCACAGCTGCTCCGAAAGATCGCCGTGATTGTTTGACACTGGATTTTGGCGTGTTTTGGACATGAGTATTCTTTCACACTGGTTTAAATGACAGTAGTATCTTTAGTGTTGGTAGAGGGTTGAAATACACCCTGAATCCACACAGTGTTGTTATCAAATACCGCCTTTGTATATATGAATATTGTAGACTCGGAATACCAAAAGCTTTTGAAATTACCGCAATAAACAGTAGCCAAATATTAAATTGATAGCTTTTAGCTTCTTGTCGAAAGTGCTGCCTAAGATCAGATTGGCTAGTTGTGTTTGGAAGCGTAAATTTATGTACGTAGTGAAACATAAAGGCTTGGCAGTTTTAGGTAGTCGGTAGCTCGGATGATAATAACGGGCAGGCCCGTATCCAGGAATTTATTGCGGGGGAGGGGGGGTCTGCCCGCGGGTTGGACAAAAAAGACATAGATCATAGGGACCTATGAAAAATGATTATTTTTGTATGTTTTGGAGGGGAGGGGACCCCCCCCCCCCCCATCGATACGGTCTTGCTAACGAGGAACAAACGAGCGAAATGTCGAACGGCTACCACTCTTTTAAGGACGCCTTGGACGTAGGATGTACTTCCTTGATGGAAGTAGGCAAGAAGTTCTGCATCAGTTATCTTTTTTCGTGAAGTTCATAAGATGACTCTTGGTAGAAGAGGTCAAAATATTTTTTTTTTTATAAATTTCAAACTGTTAAAGCACAACTCTTACTAAAAATTATCTTTTCCCTATGTAATGGGCCAGAAAAAACTTTTTCCGAAAATACCTTTACTTTCTACATAGAGTTAGCGATTTTCTTGTTAGCGCTTGTCGCCTCTATCCGTGCTTCCTGCTCTCCGACGCGGCGGCTGGGCGCAAAACATTTGAAACTGGACGCACAGGTGGTATAAAATTTCGAAAACTAAGCAAATAAAATATGAAAAAAGAGAAGATGGTCATATCCTTATATGTGAAAGAGTTGTAAGTGGACGCTAAAGATTCCGGGAAACTTTGCGTTGTGTGACGAGCAAAGCTCGACAAGGCCGAAAAGCGCTAAAAATTCGTAAGCACTAAACGAAACCTTTCAGAAAAGTGGGGATTGTAGCAATTTATAATTCCACAAGGGAGCTAGGTATATTATAAAAGGCAGAATAAGCAAGAGGGGTTCTTTAAAAATGTTTCATAAAGCTAAATTCTCGTCTGAAAGGCGACACCATGTTTTGCGAAAAACTTAAAACCTTGCGAACGCAGTCTCAGCCTACATTTTTTTTGTTCCCTCCTCCACTGAGTGACACAAGTGTGGCACTTACTCTTTCCATTCTTACTTTAAAATTCTATTAGGTTTACTATTCCATTCATAACTTAACATTGTAACCTTATATATTTTCACCATTACTTTTTAAAATAAAAAAAAATATAAAAAATCAAACTCATGAAAAGCATTCAATATGATTATTGTAACGTGAAAAACGAGTCAAACATACAAAAACCGAACAAAAAACAAAATATACGGGGACGCAAAAGGGCACGCCTAGAGGTGCCCTTCCGCCATAGGGCACGTCTACTGTGGTGGAAATAACAAATACATGAAAACAAAAACAAGACTCGAATACACCAGCCTCCCAACTTTAAAACAGCCGTCCTTTAGTGAAAAGGCTGCCTTCCTCAGAGAACCAAGAAATGTGGAAATGCAACTTTGCTTACTCATACAAAAAGGCTTGGTAGTTCTTGGGCGTGGCAGCTCGGATCAAAAGTCCGCTAAATTTTTCGACCCGAAACTCACAAATTTTCTTTCATGGAAGATGTCAATAGTTACTTTTTCGCAGATACCATGGTATCTGATACCACGGTCTAATGTCGTTTTCGTAGTTACCGTGATATCTGATACCACGGTCAAAAGGCGTTTTTGCAGTTACTGGTGTATCTGTCCAGTTATTGTAATATGTGATATTCAGATAACACGGTCCGACCGTGGTAAAACTCATCTCACTTTCATCGAATTATTGGTGGGAAAGAAGTATTTTTTTTTGCGGCGAATCTTCCATTGGGTTTCTTTAGTTCTTATCTGCCCATGTGTGGAAACGCCTAAATGATGTTTCAGCTATACCGTGTTTGTATGGCCCATGTTGGTCAAGAGACATTACATAACATTAAAATAAGAGTAAGCCTAAACGAATGTTTGTGAGATAATCTTTTTTTTTTTTTTTTTTTTTTTTTAAATATCTTTTCTTCTTTACTATTAATATACTCATATTTTAAAACCTGGCAAAAACCCAAAATATGTACAATTTCTTATGGCACTTGCCTTCCGGCCAAGTGCCATATCCCGAATACTTTTCCGTCGGTCGGTCGGTCGGTCGGTTAGTCCCGTGTTTGCGAGTTAGAGTACTTCCAGATATGCTAGGACGATGAAACTTGGCAGGCATATTAGCGACCCGACCAAACTAAGTTGAAAATAGTCACTTGCCCGATCCGACCATCGTGGGGGGAGGGAGGGGAGCTGGCATCCGGAATTTCGTGGCATGGATAACTTTCGAACGGGTTATCGGATCTTAATGAAAGTTTATATTTGGAGAGACGTCATGTCTCAGATGTTCCATTTCAAGTCCGGACCGAATCCGATGAACGTGTGGGGGGGGCACAGGGGGGGGGGGGGGCCGAAAATCATATGACAAGCTTAAAGTGGAGGGATCGGGATGAAACTTGGTGAGAGGAACAAGCACATGCCCTAGGTACATCGTTGGCAGATGCGGACGGGATTCGTGCACTGTGGTGGGAGTTGGAGGGGGGGCCGGAAGTCCGGTGATACGGAGTTAAGTTACTTTTAGGTGGGCTGGGACAGTGAAACTTGGCAAGCGTACCAGAGACCCGACCAAACTAACTTGGAAACAGTCACTTCCCCGACACCGTGGGGGGAGTGGAGAGAAGGGGAATCCGGAATCTAGAGGTACGTATAACTTTGGAACGGGTGATCAGATCTTAATGAAACTTGATATTTGGAAAGGTCTCGTGTCTCGGATGTCCGATGTGAAGTCAGAACCGGATCCGATTATTTTCGGGGGGGAGTCAGGGGGGAGCCGTAAATCTTGTGACACGCTAAGAGTGGATCGATTGGGGTGAAACTTGGTGAGAAGAACAAGCACAAGCCCTAGATTCATCAGTGGAAGAACTGGATCGGGTTCGAGCACTGTGGGGGGAGGAAGGGGGGTCCGGAATTCCGGTGATCACCAGTTAAAGTACTTCCGGATGTGCTAGGACCATGAAACTTGAACATTAGAGACTTGACATGATCAGAATATTTTGCCTCATGGGTTTTGCTTACAACTGAATTTCTTAAAGTACAAATGATACTTTTGATTAAAATATACATTTCATTCTCCCGATGAGCTCATCATCATTTTTGCTTCAAGAGTTTTGATTACAGATGAATTTCTAGCGCCCCTAAAGTGCGCATCATCACAGCCAAATGTATTACCAAACGATATGTTCTCGTGATTTCCAAGGACCCATTATCTCAAGGGTTTTGCTTACAAATAATCACAACAAACCCTCGAACTGAAGAATTCCTACTTTCATCCTCTGACCCAGCCTTGCAAGTGGCATATGAGCTTGCAGCTCTTGATTCACTTCGAATCAAGCAGTCAAATTTTATAGGTTCGATCAGGAATAAAGAACCAACAAAAAACAAAAACTTTTATCTCACGCACTCTGCGATCCTTAGAGAATCTCTCTTACAGTGGCAAAAAGTTACTTCAATGAAAAAACAACAAAAAACCTTAAAACTTATTCCTTCAATCACCTACAAAAAAAAACAACAACCAACAACCAAACTCCCGATTTAAAATCTCCTTCCTTTACAACAAATGAAAACTAGCTATCACTCCAATTCCTTAAAAAACATCAGGTTGAAACTTTGACTGCCCAAATCAAAAACAACAAAACCAACCAAAAATTTGAATTTGTATTACATATTTTTTTTTAAATACCGGTCACCCACACTTAAATCATAAGATTTTGAACGCATCATTCAACCATCCCACATCCACGGATCTATTCCATAACCCACTCTGCGAATTTATTTTAACCACACTGTGGATCCAACCTCGGGACATTTATACTTTTACCTTTCTTCCTCATTTTCCACACGTGGACACAGACTGCAGTCATCAAGAAGACTATGGCCTGTTCTTTCCCTTTTGCAGCACCGATTTCAAAACAAAATTTCAGAGCCATTTTCTTTTCTTCTAAACTTTCAATTTTGACACCCTCCCTCTTAAAAATTTCGAATCCATCTTCAATCTTTTACAGTAGCCCTTCAACCCACAACCTGCACCCATTTTTTAACAAGTGAATAATATAGTACGTAAATAATTGCAATTTAGTTGTTGAAACTGGGGGTATTTTTTTGTAGTATTTGTTTCTCACTGAACGGACCATATGGTTTAGGCATAGTTCTGTTTTATTCATTTATATTTTGTACTCCTCAGTTCTGTGGTAAATGAATAATTAAATAAAATAAATAAATATGGTTCTTTTTCCCAGGTCTTAGCGAGAAGTTACGAGAACTGTACGATACAAATGATGTATACATTGCCATGCAAAAGGTCACACCCCACAGAAAGTCAACGAGGCCAAATGGCGACATTCTCATCATGTTCGAATCACCGTCAACCAAGGAGTCGGCTACAGTTATCCTCGATAGAAGATCTCAATCTGGTAAGTCATGTTTTTTATATGGTTTTCTAGGCTATAGTTTTTATATGGTTTTTATGGCACTTGAGCTTACTCAAGTGCCATATAGCGATTGTAATTTCTGTCCGTCAGTCGGTCTGTCCGTCTGTCGGTCCCGGTTTTGCTAGTTCGGGCACTTCCAGATAAGCTAGGACGATGAAACTTGGCAGGCATATCAGGAACTGGACCAGATTAAATTAGAAATTGTCGCTTCCTCGATCCGACCATCTGGAGGGGAGTGGAGGGAGGGGGAATCCGGAAAAAATAGGAAAAATTAGATATTTTTAGCTTACGAACGGGTGATCGGATCTTAATGAAACTTGATATATGGATATATGCAAGACAGCCTGACGAGGACCCTTGCCAAGAAGGGCCGAAATATCGCTGATGAAAAATCATAGCTGACGTATCCGTTGTAAACATTGTTTGAATAAAGGACTTCGTGTCTCAGACCCTCCATTTTAAATCCAGACCGGATCCGGTGACACTGGGGGGAGTTGGAGGGGGAAACCGGAAATCTTGGAAAACACTTAGAGTGGAGGGATCCGGATGAAACTTGGTGGAAAGTACAAGCAAAAGTCCTAGATACGTGACTGATATAACCGGAACGGATCCGCTCACTCTGGGGGAGTTGGGGGGGGGGAGAAGTCCGAATTTGTAGTGATCCCGCGAGTTCCGTGCTTCCTGATGTGCTGGGACGATGGAAATTTACAGGTATGTCTGGGACCCGACCAAATTAAATAGTAAATCGTCAATTCCCCGATTCGACCATCTGGGGGGGGGGGGAGTGGAGGGAGGGTGAAGCCAAAATTTGAGGTATTTTTAGCTTGCGAACGGGTGATCGGATCTTGATGAAAATTGATATTTAGGATGCCTCGTGTTCAGACATCTCACTTTAAATCCGGGCCGGATCCGATGACACTGGGGGGAGTTGGAGGAGGGAACCGGAAATTTTGAGAAACGCTTAAAGTGGAGGGATCGGGATGAAACTTGGTGGGAAAAATAAGCACAGGTCCTAGACACGTCATTGACATAACCGGACCGGATCAGGGCACTGTGGGGGAGTTGGGGGGGGGGGGGTCCGGATTTCTAGCGATCCCGCGAGTTCGGCATACTTCCTGATGTCCTAGGGCGATGAAACTTGGCTGGTATGTCAGGGATCCGAACAGATTGACTTGAGAACAGCCGTTTCCCCGACCCGACCATCGTGGGGGGAGTGGGTGGATGGGGAGTCCGGAATCTAGTGGCGTGCATAACTTTTGAACGGGTGATCGGATTTGAATGAAACTTGTCTGGTGAGCTATCGCCTCGGACGTTCAGTGTCACGTCCGGGTCGGGTCCGATACCTATGGGGATGGGGGGTGGGGGTGGAAAACTCAAGAAACTCTAAAAGCAGAGGGATTGGGACGAAACTTAAGGGATGGAACAAGCATTAGGCCTAGATGAAATTGACGGAGCCAGATGGTTTCGGGGCTCTGTGGGGGAAGTTGGAGGGGGTTTCCTGGAATTCCGATAGTCGTGAGTTAGAATAGTTCCAGATGTAAAACGACAACGAAACTTTGCAGGCATATTAGTGACCCGAATTATCTTGACTTAAGAACCTGACACAACATACCCCCGGAAACTTCCGTTCCTAGATCCGAGCATTTTTTGGGGAGCAAGAGAAGAGAAATATGGAAATTGACTTCTATAAATTGCGAACGAGTGGTCTGATTCGATTGAAACTTCATGGGTGATACGAATCGATGGCCTCGACATGTAAAACATGCGTTCGAACCATATGCGACCACGATTAGGGGAATTGGGGGTGGGGGGACTTTTGACATGCACAAAAACCAAACG
The DNA here is from genome assembly GCA_023053575.1 of Branchinecta lynchi. Lineage (NCBI taxonomy): Eukaryota > Metazoa > Arthropoda > Branchiopoda > Anostraca > Branchinectidae > Branchinecta > Branchinecta lynchi. Next base: position 21,315,011 of record JAKZAP010000011.1, on the reverse strand, counting down.
GATGGACCGAATGAGATGCAAATTCGACAATGCCGAGTATATGCGGCCTGCATTTGTTATTTGGCGTCTGGGCCGGATTCGGCCAAGGTAGGGGGGGGGGGGGGTACTGGAAACTTGCAGATGGGCTATGCTCCAATTTCAGTAAAACTTGATGGACAGGAACAGGGAATTAAGAGATTGGGCCCGAACCGGCTCCGACATCGTTGGTGGGAGGGGGGGGGGGGTACCAGAACTTTCCAAAAATGCTCAGATTCGAGTGAAACTTGATAGATGGTATAAAAGAAGATGCTTTAGGTGGTCAATTTTTTTTATTCCGAACCAGATTCGGCCACGGTAGGTGGAGATAGAGTGAGTACCGGAAATCCTATAGCACGTCTAGGGATCAAACAAATGGATTTATTGGGATGAAAGTTTGAACAGTCATGTGCATTTGCTACAGACAATCTAGACGATGCCGGAACAGCTCAGAAATGAGTGAAACTAAATATCCTATTTCTATTTCCGAACCGCATTTTTGGATCGCGGGTGTATTTTGTGACGTTCTCATCTACTTTCTTGTACATCCTACTCGTACAAGTGCCATATGAGCTCGTAGCTCTTGTTAATAGAGAGTTAAGGTTTTCGGGTCAACCCGATGAAAAATTTTATCTCAAAATAGTACTATGAAGTAGTACGAAAGACTTGCATGCAGTACTAACGATGCTACTACATGCTTCTACTTCAAGGCTACCGTGTTATTGCATACTACTATATGCTACTATTAGCTAGACTGGATACTACTATGGCAAGATATGATGCTACTGGATACTACTAGATATGATTGGACCAGTATGAGGCACATTAAATGGTAGTATTCTTTGCTATTACATACTATTACATGCAACGTTTTCGTACTACTACCATACTACTACGCAGGCTACAAATTTTTCATCGGGAAAAGGCGCCCGAGATTTCGCCATTTACCTCGGTAGGACGTCACGCTAAATCAGTCCTCTGTGGGAAGAATTATGTGACAGAAAAAGCTCGAGGCAAAAATTATTATATAAATGCATCGACGTGTTTAACACTGATAAAAACCTCCCTAGTCTAAGAACCTCGTTCTGTGCTCCATTGCAGGCCTTAAAGGACCCATCTTATCTATAATACTTCCATAATCACTCCATATTTTTCTAATCCCAGAGACCAAAATTTCGTACATTCTAACCCCTCAAACGAAACCACGCTCATTCTCTCACTTGCCGTGTTTTGCTATCGGGTATCCCCGTGGGTCGGACCTAATCCGTGCCTTAAAACAGTAAACCAAGAATATAGATCAGAAGTTAAAGCCTAAGAAAAACTCCCATTTTTTATATGTTTCGGGGTGTGGGTCGAACCCCCAGCCCCCCTGGATACGGCCTTGATCCTTGATTTTTCCCCGCGGATCGGTTTTATTCCCTCTCTCGAAATAATCATTCATTCAATTCCACACTCTCACACACCAAGTGAACCACACTTCATCATCACTGCCGTACATAGGACAGAAGTAGGGACCGATCCTCGCCTTTAGTGAGCTTTCAGATAGTACCTTCTTTTATATTTCCATTTTCTTGTCCGGTGCGTAATATAAATTCACCATCATCATCATTTAAGTGGTTATTCATTACGTACTGCAACAACACATCAACATTCATGTTATGGGGACCGAGGTTGCGTTCCGGGACTTCACGATCGTTAACAAATTGTTAAGTTCAACGGGCACATCAAACTACCCCAATCCCATTCTGTAACAGCCTAGGAACAATGCTTACCCCCTAGATCAGCAGCTTTTTCGACAGTTTCCTCTCTGTGATATTTCAAAGCGTAATTTTTTGGGCCAGTACATGCTCAATTTACTAGCTTGGACTAAGATAAAAGTGATGTTTCTTATAATACTTAGTAGACCTTTATTTTATGTATAAATCAGCTTGTATCATTCGGATTTGAATAGGTTATTTGTTTTTGAATGATTTTTGTAGCTATGTTATTTTCTAAAAGCTTATTGCATATTCTGGTACATTTTATAAAGCAAGTTAATCAAGCTTCACAACACTATTCCACAAAGAAAAACTTTTAATAGGCACTTTATGCCATAGAACTTCTGACGAAACACTAGAACAATCAGGTAAACTGCATCTGCGGCTTGACTTTGGTGACATCTCAAATATATCCTTTTCTATCAAGCATTGCTGGGAGTTTTTGAATTTCTTGCCACGATATCCCAGCTCCTAAGATTTGGATCGCCGAAATGCCAGAGAGATAAAGACAAGGGATAACAAGAAAACGGCTGATTTTCGTAGCGCCTTCTAAAGGAAGTTGGAAATGTTTATTTATATAGGATTTAATACAAAGTAAAGCATTAGAAGTGTCCATTGTGCTTTAACAGTTGTTAACTTTTTGCGTTCCACGTTTCTGATTTCAAAATTTAAGCTCCGCCCACCTACAATTTCCGTTCCAGAGCTTAACGATTGTTAACTATTTTGTAACGATGGTCGGTGAGCATCGTTGCAAAATCGTTAAGAGTTGTAGAACTGGGAACAGTTATCGATCGTTGAAGCTACAGTTAGCTCCGCCGCGAAGTAAAGTTAACGATTGTTAACAATTGTTAAATTTGGGTAACGCAACCCGAGAGTCGAGGAGGTGGTAACCCTTTCTCATCCTCCATAGGCTGCCACTCCCTAGCTTTGCTTGTATCCTAACATGAGTTTATGTAGTGCACTTGCGCTCAGCAGTATCTCAACCCAAAAAGGAATAATAATAAACAAAGAATGACAAGGTGTCTCTCAGTTTGGATTATGACCAGTCCATACTTAGTACACATCAATTTCCTCATGAATGGGCGTTGGGCGACTTCTGTCAACTCGTCAGATTCCAGCTGCTGTCGGTTGTTGATTTGATCAACGTTTTCATAAGTAGGCTACTGCTAGTCGTTAAGTCATTCAAAAAACCTGGCACCCCCGCCTGGCGGCTGGACGGGGATTGGAATAAATGTGTATTTTGAGATGATCATCTATCATTATCTATCGTTTTTGGAACCGCACGCCGAAGACAGGTTTTAGTGGTCTCACGGCTAATGAATGTTTTTTTTTGTGAGTAGGGAAAGAATAGCGCAGTCGATGGCTTTGACCACCGTATAGGCTAGAAATATCTGAAACTTTTTATTTTTAATGATTTATTTGTTTCTGACCCGCTTTTAGGTTACAGCTGAGTAAAAGGCAACAAGGTAAACATTTATTCAAACAATTTGTTTCCTTCCCCGAAGTTGATCCAGAGGATTGACAGCCTGACGAGGACCCTTGCCAAGAAGGGCCGAAATATCGCTGATTAAAAATCATAGCTGACGTATCCGTTGTAAACATTGTTTGAATAAATGTTTCAAAGTCAGCTTGGGCTCAAAGAATATTTAAGGTAAACATTTAAAACACAAACAAAAACAATATAAATAAACAAGTTTGCGTTTTTGAAGATACATTTCAACTTAAAAACGTTGTCATGTACACTAAACGGGCTCAAGATTAAACAAGACCAAAGGTTTCGGTGGGATCCCAAAAATTACATATCTCGTCCAGATAATTGGGTCCTGTCTTCTTCAGACTCCTTAAGCATTTTTACTAGAAAAATTCAGAAACAGATTAAGGCCAAATAGCTAATCATCTAAGAAAAACAAGTTCAGATATGGATTCAGTATGTGTGTTTACCCCTATAAGTCATATTTATATATACTTCCTGCAGCTTACTGCCAAATTTCCGGTTTCTGCCGAATACGGGAACTACTTATCCGACAAACTACTTATCCTCAAAAACAAATTATCGAATATCTAATCAACTTCAAATAAAGCTTTACTCTCATGACAAATTTGCCGGTTTCAGCCGGATCCCGGTCGAACTATGCGTCTGGGTAAATAAACGATTGTCGTATACGGATTCAGCATCTCTTCTAACCCCTAAATCGGAATGTAATGAACTACCAATAAGACTTTTGCTTTTAACAAATTTCCCGGATTTGGCGGGATTCCTGGAAAATAGTTTAATAATCGTGTTCAGCATGTTTTCTACCTCTAAGTCGAACATCTAATCAACTTCAAATAAAACTTTCGCTTTTAACAAATTATCCAGTTTTTTCCGGATTCCGGGTGATCTACTTGTCCGGAGAGAAACTGATTTTCATAATTGTTTTCAGCATGTCTTTTTACCCCTAAATCAAACATCGAATCAACTTCAAATAAAACTTTTACTTTTATTAAACTTTCCGGTTTTGGCCGGATTCCGGGCTAACTACTTGTCCGACAAAAAAATGGTTTCACCATCATTTTCAGCATTTCTTCTTACCCCATAATCGACTATCGCATTAGCTGTCTAAAATTTTTTGCTTGCCCCTTAATTTAAACCCCCATCTACGACTCGACCTTACTCTTGACCTATCCTCACACCAAGTTTCATCAAAATATCTCATTCCCTTCGAGAGTTATCGTGCTTACAGACGGACGGACAGAACTTTTGCCATGTCATCGGTATCCTCCACTTACGTTTTGGGATCCCAGAAACTGGCTAATAATGTCGTCAGCTGGCAGGGTAGGATGTTGGTGGAGGGGGAGCACATTTGAATGCGAACGAAGAAGTCCATTGATGCTATCTCGAACATTAACAAACTGTAATAGGCCGTAATGAAAGTGTGAATTTAAAATGACAATGAGGCCAAAGTTGTGAAGTAGGTTTGCAGAAGGAAAATATATCAAACATATACTTTAGCAGAGCTTTATTTAAGCTTCGATGACTTTTAGGACTAATAGGAACTAAACCGCACGATTGCTTAGGTCGGGAATATGAAGGATTCGTCTGGTGGTGCTCTGAGGTAAATCTCAGTCTTGTACAATCATAAGCCTTTCACCGGACCCCCAGGTTTTATTTGAGTTGCGTTTTCAGACACTAAATTGTGTTTTCCCTGAGTTTAGCAAAAAGCGTTTTCAATTGTCTGAGTCAAACACTGTATTACTGTGTTTATGTTTAAAAGCGCTTTAAGTCCCCGTGTTATGCGCGGGTTTAACACTGATTATCCAGAACACGCAACTCTCCCGACGACGTGACGTGTTTAGACGAGTAAGAGTAGGCTATTAGAGAGAGATTTGTGGACATCCACAATGTTAAACCCCGACCGTGGCCGGAGAACCCTGCATTGTCTACCAAGCTGATTTATAATATTTATGTAGATGGCTGGTTATTCAAGTTTGGCTCACGAGTTCTCAACCATATTTCTTCTTATCCGCTTGGAGGGCTGAACTGCATATATTTTGATTGCCCCTTAATTTAAACCCATCTACGAACTCTACGAATTGGGGTAGTTCAAGTTCTTCAGAATAAGCCATACGTGCCATTTGCAAGCTTGAGTCCCGTCAGAGTGTGGAGCCGTTTTTGACAAAACTTAAGATATTAAATGTGGCTTGACTTCGGGAAAGAGAGATTGCCGAAATTTTATATAAAGTAAGCACAAATACCGCATCTTAGTCGTTTATGTCGATTTTTCGAAGGAATGATGAAGTTCACAAATACGATGCTCGACATGGATCTGAACCAGTTACAGAAACGAGACGTTTCACGTCATCTGGTTTTTCAATCAAATCTAGCGATCCAAAAATATGGAATTATCTGCCAAATACCTTGAAAAATGGTAATATCATACCAGAGTTCAATAGTAAGATTAAAAGTTTCTTGTTGGAAAATTTCGAATTAGATCCTAACTTTTTCGACCGATAGTTCTCTATGTTTTAGTTTATTAATGTACGTTTGTTTTCTTTTCTTTTCTTTTCCCTTCTTCTTCTTTTCTTCCTTTTTTCTTTTCTTTTGTCTTTGTATTTCTTTGCTTGACAAATGAATGAATACTGTCACCCGTTACGGGCAGTGCTCACTCATGGTGTAGTTAGTTTACAGTGTATGATTTGCTTTTTGTTAAAGGTTAATAGAATAGAGCTAAGATACGACAGTCTGATTACCCATCATGTTTTTACTTAATTAGGCTAGAAGAACCGTCAAAAACTCGTTACTTCGTTACTTTGTTATCCACGATTCTTGAATTTTAGATGACGTAATTTCTCTTCCGAAACTGTTGTACCTCTATACGGACCTATCTATGTTTGGAATGTTTAGCAACTACAACGGCATTCGGCGATTTAGATTCTTCAAGCCAGGAAGATGACAGTAACATGAGCCTCGTTTTTGTTGCATGCTGCAGGTCCACTTCTCGGCCGATTCCGTACTGATTCTTTCTACATCCGTTTTTGAACTGCAGCGCTTCCGAGGAAGACGGCAGCGCTTCTCGAGAATCGCGGACTTGCTCACCGATCAAGTTCGTGCTTTCCTTCCACAAAGGAAACCTACTCGCGGCAGAACGGAAAAGAGGGCTCATCTTCGGATGTGATTCTGCAATCTGGAATCGAATATTTCAAAATCTTCGCTTTGTTAGCCGTTGAAACACACGCTTTTGCAGACATTCAAATTTTCTGCGACTCGCCGTAATGTTATTTGTCGTGCAGCCAGCGGAGATTCCAAACGTCACTACTAGGCTACGCGACGTACAAAACAAAAATCCCTTATATGTGTGAAAATAATTCAGTGTATTCAAATCAAACGTATAAAAATAAGTTGGCTTTTCAGTTAAACTTTAATAAACAAACTGGACTAAAACTGAACTGAACTAATGGAGTGTGTTTTAGTTGTCATTGAAGCTGCCAACAGACAAGGGAAGACCTACACCTCATCATACTCCGTGCCGAACTTGAAGGGCCGGTACATCATATCAAGCTTTGTCCTTGGTCTTCATCAGAAAGCCAACAACGACCTTGTCGTCAGCGTCGCTTTTGACTGCGTACCCCTTGGCGAACGAGTCATTCCCAACATGAGCCTGAGACACGTGTCCCAGAGGTCGACCGGGAAGATGAAGATCAGAATAGTAAGTATTTTCGTCGCTTTGCCGATTTTTCCGCTTATCGGATGTCACTTATCGGTATGCGGATACGGTAGCCGATTCTCATGTAATTCTGCACAAATAAAGAGCTAAGCTGCGAGACGCTAACAGAATATTTAAACAAAAAATAGCATAAGCTGAAGTCCGGTCTATCCCAGTCTTCGAATGTGCTAAGACGATGAACTTGGCAGGCATATTAGGGACTCGACCAGACAACTTGGAAGTAGCAGGGACCCATACATTCCCTGTAATGACTCGCCATTCAGGGGGCTTGTCAATAAGAGATTTCTGATGCGCTCTTGAACAAGCGTCAGATAGTTCGAGAAATACCCACGGGAATAAAATACCCGACTATCCAGATAGACAAAATTTTTCGCAGCTGTTATGCTGAACTAGGAATATTTCTCTGTAATGGAAGAGTATCCTGGATCTTTTGTCCTAGCTTAGGTACCTGGTGGCATGCTGGCAATTTTGTCCAACTGAGCAAGAACGCTGATTCGACCCAAGCGGAACTTTTGGAAACTGGGCGAGGCTCGGGCAACATAGCAACATAGAAGCATAGGAAATGACAAGCCCCCTGAATGGCGAGTCATTATAGGAAATTTATGGGTCCCTGGAAGTAGTCATGTCCCCTATCCGACCATCGTGGGGGAGTGGAGTGAGGGGAATCTGGAATCTTGAGGTAAATATAGCTAGCAGGTTGTTATATTCTGTTATGAGTTTTCAGCTTTTTGTTCTTTTTGTCGTTGCTGTGCATTAGTTAGACTAGTCAAAATTATTTCTACCGTATAACACGCCCGAGACAATAGTAAGGTAACATACAAATATACACGACCTTATATACACGACCTTCTCCACTTCTTTTTGCACGAAGATTGAAAATTAGTATCTTTTTCTGTGCCTTTATGTGTTTCATTGATTTTCTTTCGTTCACCCCTTTTATTCGAAATGTGGGTTACAAATAAACTACTTACTTACTTACTTATAGTTCATATAATTAGAGTCTTCCAATTTGAAAGTCTGTCATCGATAGTATATATATGTTTGCACGTAAAAATGTATGTATGTATTGTACGCCAACTGCATAATTGAAAACTTTTTTTTAAGTATCAATAAAAAACTAATCATATATGATAGTGCAAAACGGATACGTCAGCTGAATTTTATTAGAACTATATTTCGGCCCTTCTTGGGAAGGGTTCTCTTCAGGCTCAAAGCCGCTCAAGTTGAAAAAACGAACTTGTGGGAAATCCAGAAGGACCGAAATATAGCTCTAATAAAATTCAACTGACGTATCCGTTTTTCATAATCAAACAAATGTTGTAGTCCTACATGTGCGAAAATTTTTTTTTTCCTAAAGATCTGCTGCTTACCAGCCCATTAACCACTCCTCGTCTCCTTGTATGCAGCAGTTCCAACCTTAAATCAATCTGGCATGCGTAATCCCTTAAAAAAATTAAAAAATAAATAGCCACCAATTGTGAACATATGAACAATGGATGAAGAATGACAGACATTTTTTTTATTTCATCAACAAACTTATAAATTAAACAAACATTTTACCATTTACAAATTACCAATTTACCAATTACAAATTACCATTTATTGAAAAAAAAAGTAATAAGGTTTGAATATAGTTGTTTATTATAATAGTTTAACAAAATGAGATGTTAGTGTTGGCTCTCGATGAATTTGTTTATTTCTTCTTTTTTTTTTATTGTCTTGTTGCGTGGTGATGTGAAGGTCGGTTGTATTCGCGAGAACACCTGGTGAATTATTTGATTTTGTTATAAAGATTGTTTTTTTTTTCCAACCAGCGGGCCATAGAGCGCTTGGGATTATGTTTAATAAATAGATTCTGCTTCTTGTATATGTTAGTATTATGTTAGTTTTGTATACATAAGTTCGCCAATAAAAAGAACTTGAACATTAATGGCCACTTTTAAGACAAAGGAATCCTGATTGTTGCCGCAATTCTAACCACCATGAATCCGCTATATCATTCCTTTAAAAAAAAAAAAAAAAAAAAAAATAACATTAAATAAATACCCTTTCCTCTTATCACACTTATTTCCTTTTAAAAAAAATGGGATTTAACCATTCTCTTGAATGATGCCAGACTTGCAGCCGCTCTGACCGATTCTGGAAGGTCATTCCAGACGCTCACCTAGAATGGATGTCTAGGATCATGGGAAATAGTTGGCTTATGAGTATTAAACAGTTGGTGAGGTTCCCCAGGGTAGCCCTAGCCCATAGGGATAGGTGCTTATAAAAGGTATTATTTTTTGTTATTGTTTTTATTTTACATGTATTTGCCATGGCCTTTGGCTCTTTGTGTAAATAAATCTTATCTATCTTATCTTATATTATGCTGCCTTACCAGTAGGCTTGCGCTATCAGCAAGAATTCTTGTTATCAGTTCGAGTCAGCAGCTAGGCGTGTCGAATTGAGCGGATGGGAAGAAGTGTTAGCCCGCCCAAAACCGTATAACCCTTCCTCTACATCATGGAGATGCCATCCTTATAGTGTAAACAGTAATCTAGACTTTTAATGGCAGGACTACATGATTCCCACGGAAAGGTGTCCCATTTAATCAGATGAATTTTACCTGACCACACAGCATTAGGAAATTTATTTGGGTTACCTACAGACAGCTAAGCTGATCTCAAAGCACCCGTAAGCATTTATGAGACTGCTTTGATGAGGGCGATATAAATCAGTATGTCATATGGGATATTAGTGACAAAGATATGAAAGTAACTACTTCCGTCGTAAATTTGTGTTGGCAAAAGGGACCTTAGGTGATAGCCGTGTAACTTTGTTGGGTGATTTAGGTCATTTTGGACCAGGCGTTTAGAAGATTTAGAAGACAAGAAGACCAGTGTTCCGTAATAAAGGCCCATCTTCACAAACGCCTTCAATTTAACCTACCTTTTTCTTTAAAGAAAAAATGGTTCCAGAGAGAGTTATATGTATTTGGTTTTGTTTGTAAAATAACGCTTGTTTGATTGTTGGAGACTTTCCGACTTCAGAACCTGGATTTGTAAATTTCCGACATTGACTGTTCATTCTGGCCTCTAACCAGTTTTTAAGAAAAAAAAAATCTTCCTTTCCTCTATTCTTGCAATTACCAATGTGTAATATTCCTCCTTTCCCTACCCTTTTGGTCCAAAAACAGACACCTGATTTCGCGTTATGAACTTTGGGACAAATGGTTGAAACTTTCGGCCCTAAGTACAGAGTTTTCACAACGTCTCATCTCAGCTTTTCCCCAAGTCACGGCCTGTCCCTTCTTCTTGAGTGAACTTATGTGTTTTTTAGTGTTTGCTCAGTTTTCTGTTCTTTAACATTGTTTGTACTCCAATATTCTGTCTTTTCAGCGGGTTTTAAAATGACAGAAAATAAGGCTCCAAATAAATCCAAATCCAAACAAATGAGTATCTTCACCTGTTTCTGCCATATCTTCCAAAACATGTCGCCTTACAATCCTTCATTTACAAAGGGACCGTTTTTCGTTTATTATAGACCTGCATTACATTAAGCTACTTAGGGTGCACATTAGGTGACTTGGATGTATTAGGATTACTATTAGGACCTATTACTATTAGGATAATTAGGACCATGAATATGTAATATGTAAGTGCAGTGGAAAGTTCAGTGTAAACTGTTTCTGAGGATTTATATAGGTCACGACTAGACTTCATGGAGATAAAGATAAGTTAGTTAGGGAGGACGCCCCTCAATGATCGCTCGCTAAGACAACCTACCAAAATAGAGAAGATGAAAATACTGACATGGAATCAATCGAAATTTTGATCTCGATCAGTAAATGTAGTGCTTTCTAAAAAAAAACAGTCGGTAAAAATGACCGATCCGTCGATAAAATACCTTGGTGCAGATCACATTTTTTTCGGCTAGTAACACCGCTGCCTGCTACAGACTGGAGTGACTAAGACCACTAGTCTAGTATGAATGTAACAGGCAGGGGCGTCACGTGTTGGGGCAGGGGGAGATGACCCCCTCAATGTTGTCGGCCAGTCGGAAACAAATAATCGAGTCGGCACGAAGCGCCGAGTTTTTTCGGACAGCTTCCTGGCCGACGATTGAAATTAAGTGTCTTTTTGTGTATGTCTATGTGTTTTATTTACTTTCTTCATTTACTCCGCTTTCTGAAAACGGCGGGTTATAAATAAATTACTTACTTATTACTTAGACAGTTGACTTTTTCATGAAAAATGTCGTTATTTCTGAAAATTAATCCATGTTTCATCAAAACAGTAGGGTTTTTTTTAGTAATAACAGTCTTTTTTTTTTAAATCAGTCGATTTTTTCTGCAAAAACAGTCCGTAAAAATGACCAGGCAGTCGATAAATACCTTGCCCAAACCCCCAAAGCTGTTTGGCTAGTAACGCCTCTGGTGACAGGCAGCTCACGTATACATTAGCACATCCATTAGCATATCCAGAGATGCCCTTGTCGGCCCACGAAACCAAACCAGTTGCTATGTCGCCAACATCTTATAAGTAGTGAAGTGGAAGACAAAAATGCTCCTCAGCCGCGATTTGAACCCAGGACCCTTTGCTTACAAGGTAGGCGCTCTACCAACTGAGCTACCGAGGGGCTTGTGAACAGAGTTCGCATTGTCTACGTGGCTCCGACAGTGGAGTCCTAGACTTCTAAATTATATTCGAAAAAAATTGTTTCTGGTTTATTGGTCGCGGTACAAGTCCCTTGTGTAAAGTGCCATCTATGTATAATTACGTCGCCAACGGTTTTCGCCAGCGAAGAAAGAACCAGTTGTATAGCAAAACCGCGAAATCCAGCTTTTGGTTTCTACCTGGCGACCTCAGCGTTTAATTTTGAACACTGGCAGAAGAACTGTCAACTCTTACCCTGAAAAGTGGACGTCTGGATCCGCCAGTGCTCTGATACCATTTTTCCATTGAGCTTTTTTTTCCTTTAGGTTCTGTTCGGGTTTTTAATAACAAGTTAAATAACAAAACAGTCCTGAGCCCGGCAGAGAAGATAAACTCGTAAATCACGGGATAGAAAAACTTCTTTAATGAAAAACAACATCTATAATTGCCCCAAAATACAGGCCATTCCTGTTAATGGAAGTATGCCTGTAGCACCCCCTGCCCAACACCACCGGGTCACGCGTCCACAAAACCCACAATAAAAAATAAAATAAGAGATAACAAGAACCGGGGAAAGGTGTATCAGTCCAAGGAAAGACCCAGAAGCGAATAATCTCAATACCCCAGGTCCAGTATCCTTAGTTTCAAAGTTTACTCCTGTGTCTGATTCACTTGTTTGTAAACTCGGAATTCCGTGTCATTTGCTGGAAACTCCACTGGAAGTACAAACAAGCCCTGTCGCTGTCACTCCTCACAGATTGGCACTAACTTGCTATCAAAACAGTTCATGTCAAGCTCGAGGAATGTTGATCTCTTAACCAACTGATGTTGGTTTGTGTGGCATTTCTGCAGGAACCTTCGGCCCTAGCCAAGAAAAAGTGACATTCAGTTGTAGAGTTTTGTTTTATTGTAAATATCAAATGCATCCGAAATATAACAGAGACGGGGAGAGCCAAAATGAACACATGTTCAGTTGATTTTCAAAATGACATCATGGATTAAGACGAACATTGATTTCTTCGTGATGCATTGGATAATCATATTCTTCATCTGAACATACACTCCAGAATTGAACAATAAAAGCATACAAGGCCTAGAAAACTCCGCATTTTTCAGACAGCGTTAATCTAGTAATTTCAGCAGTTAACGCATGGAAAGGTAGTGTTCGTCAATGATTCATAGGGAACATTTCTTGTAGTTTTAGTATTATTAGAAATGACTCGTCATTGTGTTTCCTTTTGTTTGTATTGCCATGGCTCTTGGGCTTTTAGGGTAATAAATATTGTATCATATGTATCTGTCGCGGACGTTAAAAACAAATCCAATCCTCCATCTCCATCCTGTAAGTTCCAAAATGCGAGAATCGGACCTTATTTGTATCTATTTATTGAACTAACCGCCAACTGTAGGCACTCACCCAAACACACAAAAAGAACAGACAAAACAATAAGGGAAACATATAGATGAAGAATCAACAAACACAAAAGGTACTGGTCAGCTTTGGTTTTGTTGACCGTAAATCTCGCCAGACCAAGTCCGCAAACGTGGCAAAGACAGACAAACCAAGAGCTGTAAGCTCATATGGCGCTTGCATGGGTTAAGACGTATTAATTGATCAAAAGTAAGTTTCGACTTTGCGCTTAAGATGCTCACTCTAAGGGAGGTAGAACTTCATTTGTAAGCAAAACCCTTGAGGCAAAAATGATAATGGGGTGATCGGGATCATGAAAATGCATATTTTGCTTAAAAGTATTTTTATGGCACTTGCCCTTCGGCCAAGTGCCATATAGCGATCGCAATTTCTGTCCGTCCGTCGGTCTGTCGGTCTGTCGGTCTGTCCAGGTTTTGCTAGTTCGGGCACTTCCACATAAGCTAGAACGATAAAACTTGGCAGGCGTATCAGGGACCCCAAATGATTAAGTTGGAAATAGTCACTTCCCCGATCCGAGCACCGTGGGGGGAGTGGAGGGAGGGGGAATCCGGAATCTTGAGGTATTTTTAACTTTTGAACGGGTGATCGGATCTCGATGAAACTTGATATTTGGAACGACCTCATGCCTCAGACGACCCACTTAAAATCCGGACCAGATCCGGTGACTTTTGGGGGGAGCTGGAGGGGGCAACCGGAAATCTTGGGAAACGCTATGAGTGGAGGGATCGAGATGAAACTTGGTGGGAAGACACCTAGCAAACACTAGATACATCATTGACATAACCGAGCCGATTCGGGCACTCTGGGGGGAGTGGAGGGAGGGGGAATCCGGAATCTTGAAGTATTTATAACTTTTGAACGGGTGATCGGATCTCGTTGGAACTTGATATTTGGAAAGACCTCATGCCTCAGACGACCTACTTAAAATCCGGACCGGATCCGGTGACTTTTGGGGGGAGCTGGAGGGGGCAACCGGAAATCTTGGGAAACGCTATGAGAGGAGGGATCGAGATGAAACTTGGTGGGAAGACACCTAGCAAACACTAGATACATCATTGACATAACCGAGCCGATTCGGGTACTGTGGGGGGAGTGGAGGGAGGGGGAATCCGGAATCTTGAGGTATTTATAACTTTTGAACGGGTGATCGGACCTCGATGGAACTTGATATTTGGAAAGACCTCATACCTCAGACGACCCACTTATAATCTGGACCGGATCCGGTGACTTTTGGGGGGAGCTGGAGGAGGCAACCGGAAATCTTGGGAAATGCTATGAGTGGAGGGGTCGAGATGAAACTTGGTGGGAAGACACCTAGCAAACACTAGATACATCATTGACATGACCGAACCGATTTGGGCACTGTCGGGGGAGTGGAGGGAGGGGGAATCCGGAATCTTGAGGTATTTATAACTTTTGAACGGGTGACCGGATCTCGATGAAACTTGATATTTGGAACGACCTCATGCCTCAGACGACCCACTTAAAATTCGGACCGGATCCGGTGACTTTTGGGGGGAGCTGGAGGGGGCAACCGGAAATCTTGGGAACCGCTATGAGTGGAGGGATCGAGATGAAACTTGGTGTGCAGACACCTAGCAAATACTAGATACATCATTGACATAACCGAGCCAATTCGGGCACTGTGGGGGGAGTGGAAGGAGGGGGAATCCGGAATCTTGAAGTATTTATAACTTTTGAACGGGTGATCGGATCTCGATGAAATTTGATATTTGGAAAGGCCTCATGCCTCAGACGACCCACTAAAAATCCGGACCGGATCCGGTGACTTTTGGGGGAGCTGGAGGGGGCAACCGGAAATCTTGGGAAACGCTATGAGTGGAGGGATCGAGATGAAACTTGGTGGGAAGACACCTAGCAAACACTAGATACATCATTGACATGACCGAGCCGATTCGGGCACTGTCGGGGGAGTGGAGGGAGGGGGAATCCGGAATCTTGAGGTATTTATAACTTTTGAACGGGTGACCGGATCTCAATGAAACTTGATATTTGGAAAGACCTCATGCCTCAGACGACCCACTTAAAATCCGGACCGGGTCCGGTGACTTTTGGGCGGAGCTGGAGGGGAGAACCGGAAATATTGGAAAACGGTAAGAGTGGATGGATCGAGATGAAACTTGGTGGGAAGACACCTAGCAAACACTAGATATATCATTGACATAACCGAGCCGTGCTTACTCGTAACAAGTGCCATATGAGCTCGTAGCTCTTGTTCTTACTTTGCCGGCAAGATTTTTAGTTTATGGAATAATCGGATTTGGGAAGTAGCGATTTCTAAGCAAATCTTGTTGAGTCTCTAATATTCCAGCGAAGTTTCGTCGTCCTCGCACATCTGGAAGTACCTTAACTCGCGATCACCGCAATCCCAGACCCCCACCCCACTTCAACTCCACCCACAATACCCGGAGCCAATCCGTATCTGTAAATGATTTATCCTGAGCATCTGTTTGTTATTCCCACAAAAGTTCGATCCCGATCACACCAGTCTAAGCGGGTCAAGTATTCCCCCCCCCTCCCACTACTTGTCGAATCCGGTCTGGAAATGAAAAATATCACCTGAGAGAATTGTCCTCTGTTCAGTTATTAAATTTCACTCTAATACGATCACCCGTTCCAAAGTTACGCAATACTCAATATTACGGATTCCCCTCCCTCCACTCCCCCCTAAGATTTTTATGTCAAGGATTTGTTTTTTATTTCCAAGTCACTTTGACCGGTTCCCTGATATGCCTGCCAAGTTTCGTCGTGAAAATCCCCCAGAAACGGAATTAACCCCAAGTGTCCGGATCCAGTACAATTGTCTAAACGATTTATCTAGAGCAGATGCAGTTTCATTCCAATCCGATCACCAGTTCGAAAGTTACACACTACTCAATCTCTCGGATTTCCCCGCCCTCCACTCCCCCCCCCCGAGATGGTCAGATATGAAAACTGATAATTCCTAAGATTGTTTGGTCGGGTCCCTGGTATGCCTGCCAAGTTTCATGTTCCTAGCACATCCGGAAGTACCCTAACTCGAAAAGTGTGACAAAACTGACCTCAATGTTCTAGTTTCCACGCCCTCCACTCCCCCGCATATGCTCGGATCGGGAAACTGATTATGTCCAGGTTAGTTTGATCGGGTCCCTGATATGTCTGCCAAGTTTCACTGTCCTAGCACATCTGGAAGTAGGTACCCTAACTCGAAAAAGTGTGACAAAAAAACCGGACCGACCGACCGACCGACAGACGGAATTCTGATCGGTATATGGTACTTGAGCCAGAGGCTGCAAGTGCCATAAAAAGTGGCCCGAGTTCACCCCAACCGATTGTAAGAACCAGTTATCCTTGGCCGGAATTTTATTCCACTTTGGTTGAAAAGTTGGTCTATAATATAGAATTTTCTGAGTAAGACTTGTTAGCAACAAAACGTTCAAACAAAACCTTTTTTTTGTAATCGCTCAGTTGGATTTTTATTGAATATTTTTAAATATCAATATTCCCTTTTAGAAGGTGACAAGAAGTCACCCGCTCAAGAAGGAATAAAACAAAGAACAGATAATAAAATAGAAGAACACAACTCCGGCATCAAAAATGTCAATCTCAGTTTAGTATGAATTTTGGAAATAGGATAAGGAATATAGATAGATATTACCGAATTGGCACTAAATATTTAACGGGTTGAATGTAGAGTGTAGGTACAATTCCCAGTTGTCCCCGAAAGGTTGCATAGAAATAAATAACGACGGAGTTTCGTACAGGGTCGTGTGCTCTTTCCCAGCATAAGGAATGGATAGTGATAGAAAACTTTCTATTTCAGTACAGAGATCGTCGTGTCAGCACTACCATCCATTCCGGTATGGCGTTAGACACCATTTTGGAAACGTCAAAATGCCCGGATGTCCAAAATCAGGAAGGTGTTTACTCGTACCGAAGAGGTGAGTAAAAAGGTCAGGGAGGTGTGACCCTCAAAATAGTTTAGCATGGTCGTTCTTGCACACCTTTTTTGCGACTCATATCAACATGAAATTTGGATTCATTCTTATAATTAATTTCAGAAAGTTAAGCTAGTTTCGCAGCTAATGAAGACAGAAAGGAAAGCCCTTGCTCGTACAGATTGCGTTTTTCCTTCTCATCAGGAGGCTACATCGCTTAAAGGACAACTCGCACTGTTTCCTGTCTATGCTCCAGTATTAAATAAGAGCTATAAGCTTATATTGCACCTGCAAGCTTGTTAGCATGTATTCAAGTTCTCACACTGGGATGTGAATGAGGAGTCTCCTGTCATTGATGTACATAGGGCTTGTGCTTGTTCTTCCCACCAAGTTTCATTCCGGTCGCTTCACTCCAACGGTGTCAGACGGTTTTAGGTTCCCCCTCGACCCCCCCCCCACCATCGGATCCGATACGGACTTGAAACAGGAAATTTGAGACGTTTGACCTTTCTACATAACATGTTCTTGATATTAAAAAGTTTCAATATGATCCGATCGCCCGTTCTGAATTTATACATACCTCAAGATTCCTGATTCCCCCTCCCCCCCCACGATGGTCGATCTGGAAGTTGGATATTTATAGGTTAATCTGGTCGGGCCCTTATGCCTGACAAGTTTCACTTTCCTAACCCACATGGAAGTAACTTAACTCCGTGTCAACAGAATTCCGGACCCCGCCCCCTCCAACTCCCCCCACAGTGCACGAATCCGGTCCGGTTCTGTCTGTGATGTACATAGGGCTTGTGCTTGTTCCTCCCACCAAGTTTCATCCCGATCCCTCCACTCTAAGCGTGTCACATGATTTCCGGCCCCCTCCCTCTCCGCCCCCCACATTCATCGAATTCGGTCCGGACTTGAAATAGGACATCTGACACATGACTTCTTTCCAATTATCAGATTTCATTAAGATCCAATCACCCGTTCGAAAGTTATGCATGCCACTAAATTCCGGATTCCGGCTCCCTCCCTCCCCCCACGATGGTCGGATCGAGCAAGTGACTATTTCCAACTTAGTTTGGTCGGATCCCTACCTACAGACCGACGGAAAGTGACCGGCGTATGGCACTTGGCCGGAAGGCAAGTGCCATAAAATTGTTGAAAATTTCAAAACTAGGCTTTAGTTTTAGAAAATTGTCTACTCCTTTGGCGTTTTAATTATGATCTTTTTATTCAAACAATGTTTACAACGGATACGTCAGCTATGATTCTTAGCTGACGTATCCGTTGAATCATAGCTGACGTATCCGTTGTAAAAATTGTTTGAATAAATGTTTCAAAGCCAGTTGGGCTCAAAGAATATTTATGATCTTTTTGTAGACAGTCCTCGCGAGCATGATTCGCATCGAAAAAAGCAAAACACGGCGTGTGTAAATCGGTGTTGCGGAACTACGGTGGGGGGGGGGGGGGTTGTTATAACGTACCGTATGGAATTCGAGTCTCCCAGTTTAAGTATAGATGTAGGATCATGAAGTATAGCGGAAGAAGGTTGCATTAGTATCATAGGTACGACGGGTACTAACTGCGTTCATTCATTCTTTCACTCCCGTAAAAGGATCCTCATGTGGATCTTCTTAATTTATTTCCTACTTGAAATCGGAATTTGTGGTGTTTTTTCGTTGTTGTTTTTTAACCATACGTGTGGGATAAGCAAATTATTTGGGTCTGATCATGGTCGAACCCGAGAAAGTATGAGAATAACGTCAACAGACTTCGTGTGTTTTCTTGAAAAAGACATACTTTGTCACTTTCGTTTGGTGCGGTTCAGGACACGAAATAGGAAAAGGAAACAAGTGCGAAATAATTCTGACTGTTTGTGTATCTAATTTTCAAACAAGTGCCGTCACTGATTACGCTAAAATAAACAATTTTAGCCAGGAAACAATCACTGCCATTTTTTACTCAGCTGCTAGTCGCGTAACGTAAATAGTGTCAATAATCTTTTCCTTGACCCAACGTTTTTGAAAAAATCCGCCACGGAAGAACGCCACTGATCCGGCGCGGTTAGTTGAGAATGTTTTTACTTTTGCTTCTTGCGAGGCTTTATTCTTCCCGTTTTCTTTGCTTCAAAAACACGGCTGCCAAGAGCTCGGCTCATAACAAATTCACAGTTGATGACAATGAGATTCGTTTTGACACCTCGAATTTTTTGTGTGTATTCCGTTGCACAAAGCTCAAAATTGGTAATAACTGCATTCGTAACAACTGTTCTCAAAACATTTCTTAACTGTTAGTCCCTTTCATCATGGTTTTTAAAAAAATTTAATCAGAAATGAGCTTTATTTAAGCCTTCAAACTGTTTTTGTGCATAAAATCAAAGTACATGTTTTGGCAGTGGTTTGGGGCGCTAATCCGTCACTTCAGTAAAGGAAAAGAAAAAGTGCTTTTCTGACCTAAAAAAGTGTAATTCGTAAAAAACGTTGTCCCTTTCAGAGAAAAAGTGTCTCGCCCAGAGACAAAAAGTGTCAAAAAGCACCAAAATTGTCACACTCGGCAACACTGCATTGGACAGCATACTTTTATTTAGTACGACTCTTGGCGTGCGAGTGCTTGTTTTCTTTTGTGTTTGAACATTTCTTTGAAGACTGATGAAGCTTCGACCATGAATTTATGGCTCTTGTCATAATGCAAATTGCTTGTGAAACTGCAGCTGTATACTCTAATTACCCTTTTTAGAGGTATTCAGGTTTTCTTGACATGAAATTGCAGTTTAATTTAGTTTTTTGTCTGACTCACGAAATATGAACGCTTCTTTTTCTTTGGCCCACTGAAGATCAGTAATACTTTGAACATGAATTTTGAACATTGAGGGAGTTTTTTTGTATTGGAATAGGCAGAGGGCCATGGCTCCCCTATATTTGAAATCTTCCTCCTTTGTGACACATTTTGACGTTAAATAGGTGTCAAAAAGTGGAATGTAAAGCAATGACTTTACTTTAAGATACATTTTTAGATAGTAGCCTACTGTCCTATCGTATATGGAGTGAGGGAAAAGGATGAGGGTACAGGAAAAGTGGAGAGTATAAAACATGAGGTACAAGAACTGCGGTGTAGGCTGGCTACTTCGGATTCGCTGTGGTTTTATGCCGCAGCAAATTATTAAGTCACCTCTTAAAAAAAAAAACAGTACAGAAATGAGACTGACTGTCTGTCTTTCTTTTCTGTCTGTCTTGACTGACTGTCTGTCTGTCTTGACTGACTGTCTGTCTGTCTTGACTGACTGTCTGTCTGTCTTGACTGACTGTCTGTCTGTCTTGACTGACTGTCTGTCTGTCTTGACTGACTGTCTGTCTGTCTGTCTGTCTGTCTGTCTAGACTGACTCTTTGTCTGTCTGTCTGTCTTGAATGACTGTCTGTCTGTCTGTCTGTCTGTATGGAAATACTTATCCGTCAAACATTCCTTGAGCCCAAGGCGAATATGAAACATTTATTCAAATAATGCATACAATGCACTGTCAGAAGTTTCATAACAGATTGCGCACCCAGGACATCTGTGAAGAAATGCATGTTAATATAGATCATCTCAGTTGATAATTAGCCTAAGGGTAGATTCTTTACCGGTAGGATTAAGAAGGAAATATTTGGGTAAGGTAAAAGTGCTATGTGGTCCTTACTTTTGTCCGATTTGCCGTGCAATGAACGAAAGTATTCTCCATTTAGTGGATGAATGTCAGGAATCAATAGACCTGAAGAAGGTATGTGGGGAAATGGTTGTAGGGGAAGGAGAGGTTTAAACAAATAAAGGAATAGTTTTAGATATTCAGACAAATTTGGGAAGATTCCATAAGGTGGCCAAGCGTCACAGGGAATTTCAATGAACGAAAGTATTCTCCATTTAGTGGATGAATGTCAGGAATCAAGAGACCTGAAGAAGGAAATATGTGGGGAAATGGTTGTAGTGGAAGGAGAGGTTTAAACAAATAAAGGAATAGTTTTAGAGATTTAAAAAAATGGGGAAGATTGCTTAAGGTGGCCAAGCGTCACAGGGAATTTTTTGTAGTAGGTGTTACTACGTTAAATTTACCGTGAACAGAGCAATTAAATTTTTAGTGTGTGGATCAAGTTTTTTTTTTTAAAGATATAGTGAGTTTATTTTTATTATATCCGTTCTTTTTCTTTGGTCCATGGAGTAATTTTTTGAAGACTGATAAGGCTGTGATCACGAATTTCAACACTGGCAGGGTTCTCTTGAGAAACTGAAAATAAAATCTTTAGAGTTTCCGATTTGAGAGGATTTTTGCTCTTCACGTTTGGTGGACATCAACATTAATTCTGCAGCTTCATTTTATTTTTATATGACACGACATGTGAATCTTCACCGTCTTTTGTCCTTTGAAGTCTGACGTGGCATTAGTTGCGTTTTTGCAGACACGGTCTAAAGTCGTTTTTGCAGTTATCGTGGTGTCTGGCCAGTTATCCAGGTATCTGATATTCAGATACCATGGTCCGACCGTGGTAACTCATCGTGGTATTTGAAAAAGTCATCTCACTTTCGTCAATTTTTGTCAAATTGTTGGGTCATGTGACCGAATATCAGTTTTTGGGATCCCAAAACGTAAGTGGAGGGATACCTATGACATCGCAAAAGTTGTCCGTCTGTCCGTCCGTCAATCCGTCCGTCTGTCCGTCTGTAAGCACGATAACTCTCGAAGGGAATGAGATATTTTGATGAAACTTGCTGTGAGGATTCATTGGGTCGTCGGACCAGTCGAGTTCGTAGATGGGATTTGTAGCCCTACATTTAGGGGTGGGAAGGGGGATCAAATTAAGGGGTAAACAAAATATTTTGAAACAGCTAATGTGATAGTCGATTATAGGGTAAGAAGACATGCTGAACACGATGGTGAAAGCCATTTTGTCATCGGACAAGTAGTTTGCCCGGAATCCGGCCAAAATCGGAAAATTGTTAGAAGTTAAACTTTTATTTCTGGTTGATTAGATAACCGATTTGGGGGTAAGAAGAGATGCTGAATCCGTGTGTGATAATCATATTTTACCCGGACATATAGTTCGACCGGAATCCTGCTGGGGTCGGAAAATTTGTTGTAAGGTAAATTTTTATTTGAAGTCGATTAGATGTTAATTATTGGGGAAAGAAGATAGCCTGAGTTCGTTTTTGAGCTTTCTTTTTTCGCCGGACAAGTAGTTCTGGAGTTCGGCAGAAACCAGGAAATTGGCAGAAGTGGCAGGAAGTTTTCGTCAAAACAGATATGACTTGTAGGGGTAACACACATGCTGAATCCAAATCTGAACTTGGTTTTCTCAGATGATTAGCTATTTGGACTTAATCTTTTTCTGAATTTTAATTGTAAAAATGTTCAAGGAGTCTGGCGATGACTGGATCTGGCTAAGACAAGACCCAGTTGTCTGGATCAGATATTGAATTTTTGGGATCCCATCGGAACCTTTGGTCTTGTTCTTTTGGGATGACTTCGAAATGCGCAGTTTCGGCAATTGTCGTTTTTGCAGAGCAACCGTATACCGGATACCACGGTAACAGCAAAATCGACTAATTATTGATCCACTTACCGTGGTAACAGATACCATGGTATCTGCAAAAATGTATTATTCTGATTGTAAAGGTGCCTTCAGACTGAAACATTACTGAACTTACATTACGCTTCTGTAATCTCTTAAGTTAAGTCGATTCTTTCACACCACCAGTGGTTTGATTTGGGGTAAGAAAACATGCTGAATACGTATATGACAATAATTTTCTACCCGGAATAATAGTTCGTTCCAAATCGGGCTGACACCGGAAAACTTGTTATAAGTAAAAGTTTTTCTGGAGTTGATTCGAGGTTCGATACAGTGGTAGGGAGGTAAGCGGAATTCGTGTCTGAAAATTAGTTTCTGGCCCGACAAAGAGTCCGCCCGGAATCCGGCCAAAGCCTGAACAGTTAAAGGTTTATCTGAAGTTGATAAGATATTTGATTTCAGTTGATTGGTTAGCCCGGAATCCGGCCGAAAGTTTGGCAGAAGTAGGGCAGGAAGTTTTGATCAGTTTCGTCAAACCGGATATGAAGTTCAGCCCGTATAGGGCTAAACACACACGCTGAATCCATATTGAACTTGGTTTTCTCAGATGATTAGCCATTGGCCTTATTCTAAATTTTAATAGTAAAATTGTTAAAGACCGGATATCTTCAAGATTAATTTGTCTGGATCAGACATAACATTTGTGGGATCCCGTCGATACATTTGGTCTTGTTTTCAACGGTGAGGGATAGATTTTAATCATGTTAAAATGTCGGACATTTTAAGGTGCCAAGAAATCACCTGTTTAATGGGTAAAAAAAAAGAATCACTAGTAAAGACTCAAATTAACTATTTTCTAATTTCGTGTCTTTAAACTTAATATCATTTGGAACAGAAAGACATGTTAGTCTATTAGGAAAGTGCTACTTATACCAAAAAGTGCTCCGTGTTTTCAAGTGCTGATTTTAGTAAATAGTGTCGAGTGACACTGTTGTGTACTCGTGGCAACCCTGACGAGGCTTCAACCGCGTATTTTCGGACAATGACAGGTTCTTGCCAAGAGATTTGCAGGTCAAATTAACGTTCGGTATTTTTATCCCTTCCTGTAGTTGATTAAATCTCGTGTGTAGAAACCAGCAAAAAATGCTCGAGTGGAACACGACTTGTAAGATGTGTCTGTTTTGCGCTTAGAATTATCGGGACGCAATAATGTTCTTTTGCTTGTCGCTCCCATGTCAAGATTGAAAACTGATTAAAGGTAACATGGCGCATATTTAGAGGCTGTGTTTCTTTTAACCTTTTCAAGGGCCGTCGTCTTCTCCTTAATGGGGCTTGTTGGGCATTATTTTATTAATATGTTCTCATTTTCTCGTGAACCTGAAAGAGTTTCATGTGAAAGAATGACGACTCTACGGGGAGCTTGTCCAAACTCTTGCACCGCAACACTCTCTGTCTTTAGTTTCGTTTTTGGTCGAAGTTTTCTTTGCCGTTGGCTTACCCGGTTGCCTGTTTTCCAACGCTGTCGATGTTCACCGTTCGCTTAATTAGTGTTTTTACGACTCCAGCGATCCTTGCCCGTTCGCCCTTCAACGTTTCAAGCAAACTCCGAACTTGCTGGCTCAAGAAGTTTGACTGTCAGAGTTTAAAGGACGAAGAAACTGGAGACCAAAAACAATATTTTAACACAGACCGTTGACTTTGAACTTAAAACTTAGATACAAAAAAAACGCGACTTTTTAGAAGGGAGATGAATGGATTTGTGATGATAATGGGGATCGATTTATTTCTGATTTGTATAACAAACATTCGTTTTAAATGGAGTGTAAAAGAAGAAAAAGGAAATAAAATAAAAAGAAGAAACCAATATTAGCTAAATCGGAGCTAAATACATTAATCATGACAACTAAATTACAAGATAGCAGGACATAAAATATGGCTAGTCCCACCACAAACTGATCACGCCGGTCTTTTATCTGCTGATTTGGATCTGTAGTTTGTGCGTCACATTTGGGCGAGAAACGTTAGAAGAGGGGGATGTGGTAAAACGCATGAGTAAGAAAAATGTGTCAACCTCATCGGTTCGGGAGCCTTTTGACAGGCTAATCGACAGCGTTTGTTTTTTTTCTGGGGGGGGGGGTATTTGGTATTTATATTGGTCTTGTATTTGTGTTTTTCATTCGCCATGGCCTCTCGGGCTTTTTGGAAACAACTTCATTCAATCATTCACGTTCTGAACCAAACCTAATGGATTCAGACTACGAATTGCAAGATATCGGCCAGTTATCGTCGGCAATCCGGACCGCATACATTTTTCTGCCTCTTTTCCAGTTTCCATTGAAAAATAAACATGTTGGGCCGTTGGGCTATTCTTTCTCAGCCCAGTTATGTGTGATGTATGAACGTGTATGATCAAAGCGAACTGACCACAATGCATGTCGCGAGCCCGCGAATCCAAAAATTAGGGTGCGGAAGATTTTTATGAAAACGTGAACACCTGAGTATTCGTTATATCTGATAGGCTGACAAGTGAAAACATAATATCTCACACATTGATCTCTGATAGAGTATAAGATATCGTAATAGTATGGGAATTATTGTATAAAAGTGCTACAGGATAGCGTGACAATGAACATTACCTCTATGTGTTATGTATCAACGCTATGTGTATCATCAACGCAAACTGACCGCATGTCTGAGCCAGCGAATCCGAAAAGTAGCGTGCGGAAGATTTTTATGAAAACATGAACACCTGAGTATTCGTCAGATCTGATAGGCTGAGAAATGAAAACATAATATCTCACATTTGATCCCTGATAGAGTACAAGATATCGTAATAGTATGGGAATTATTGTATAAAAGTGCTACAGGATAGCGTGACAATGAACATTACCTCTATGTGTTATGTATCAACGCTATGTGTATCATCAACGCAAACTGACCGCATGTCTGAGCCGGCGAATCCGAAAATTAGGGTGCGGAAGATTTTTATGAAAACATGAACACCTGAGTATTCGTTAGATCTGATAGGCTGAGAAATGAAAACATAATATCTCACATTTGATCTCTGATTGAGTATAAGATATCGTCATAGTATGTGACTTATTGTATAAAATGCGACAGGATAGCGTGACAATGAACATTACCTCTATGTGTTATGTATCAACGCTATGTGTATCATCAACGCAAACTGACCGCATGTCTGAGCCGGCGAATCCGAAAATTAGGGTGCGGAAGATTTTTATGAAAACATGAACACCTGAGTATTCGTTAGATCTGATAGGCTGAGAAATGAAAACATAGTATCTCACATTTGATCTCTGATAGAGTATAAGATATCGTCATAGTATGTGAATTATTGTATAAAAATGCGACAGGATAGCGTGACAGTGAACATTACCTCCATGTTCGTGAGTCCGTCCGATTGCTCAGATAAGTTGGAGCTCCGTTGTGAAATCATTAATGATCTGGCGATGAGACCCGATTGCACCCAACGATGAATAAGACATTACGTACCTCGGATTAAATTTGATGTAAGCACGTCTTCGCCACCGTTACGGCTGCTAGATTCTCTCTCATGGCCCTTGAAGCACACATAGCATCATTTCTTATCTTCAGGTGATTTATCTTGGTCATTAGCTTATCTTCATATCAAAGTCGCTGATTTAACACAAATACAGCATATCGTAAGAAATCACGTAGTAGGCATTGCGACTTTAAGGGCTCTCTTAAGCGGGTATTTCAAAAATATATGTACATTATGAAGGAAATATATATATTATGAATAATATTATAATCTACATATTATATTAAGAAAATGTATATATCATTTATGAAGGAAGCGATTTCTGGCACTAGGGCTACATATGTTGCACAATAAGCAGATAACGAAAACACGCATGTTTCTGTTTACCTGGTTAGGTGTATATGTTCAAAAACAGAGACCCACATAGTTTGAAGTTTTGTACTTGTTTTTTTTTTCGTTTTTATGTCCGTAATCCCGTAGCATGAAATTTTCAATTTACGTAGCCTATGCGGCTTTCAAAATTTCTTTTTCCAGATTCACAATTTTCGAACGTTCGATTCCTGATGAAAAACAAACCTTTTGCTCGAAAACGTGCACGGTAATAGGTAAGATTGGTGATATTCCGGATAGGGAACCAATTACGTGAAAATGAGAATTTAGCGACTGAAAATACACAAAGAGAGGGGAGACAAGGAGACAATGTTTGAGTGGACTTAATATATCTGGTACGGCTGCTTTAAAACGGATTGGCATTAAACGTGTCGCAAAAATGCCGAATGAAAACCACGCTATTGTGCAGCACCTTTATAAACATCTGAAATATTTTAAGTTTAGAAAATATGAAATTACACATTTCATTTCATATTCCTATATTTCACATTTTTCAAACCGGTCATTAAAGTCTTCTTTGATTCATTTGGGCCGAGAAGGTGGGAGACACCATCATTTTTCGATGGGTCGGATTCTTCCGAACACACTAGCTGCGTTCTTTGTCACGGGAGTTCTCACCAGTGTGTCTCCGGTTTTTCTTATAAGCCGTTCTTGCATCCACCGGTGACTTCTCACCAGTCTTATAACCCGTTTTTGCACTAACCAGTGTCCGGTTTTATCTCACCGGTGCGGACTAACCAGAACCTGCTTGTGAGCCCTGCTGCAGCGAGAAGTTAACCGGTTTTCATCAACTCACAGGTGTACCAAAAGAACGCGTTTTAAGGGAAGAACCGGACACTGGTGACTAAACACCAGAGACAGCCCGGAGTGCAACGAACGCAGCTACTGTTACCTTTTTTTCTTCAAAATCCTCACGGTAGCCAACGTTATCGAAAAATTACTTGAACGCGATTCAATCTTGAAAGCAAGGTCGTGTTGCTCTCCCAGTGGTCTCCCACCCTTGGAGCAAAATTCTCAGAGTTTAACTGTATATTTATGTAATCGTGTTCAGTTTTTAGTCAGTCTCCTTTCTTTTTTGTGTGTTTCCTGTGAAAGTCTTACGTTTTGCTTTTCTTTTCGTTTTTGTACTCCGTCCCTTTTCTGTTTGAAATGACGGGTGATAAATAAATAAATAAAGAAAAAATTAACTATTTATTGATCTGCCGCCGGAGAATTTTTTTTTTTTACTAAACCTCGAGCAGATCGAGTGGCGTGTAAGAGGATTAAAACAACTAAGTATATCACCATGTGAACTTTTAGATCTGTCGGAAGAGGAAATCGTCGGCCAGTTTGACATTTTTTGGTCTCGGAAGCTGAATATTATTTTGCTTGATTTCAGAATCTTCACGAAATCACTATAAAGAATTTAGTAGAATTTACGACGCTCGTTTATTGTGATCCAGTTTACACCCTTCTTCTTTAGACCTACGAGAATCCACAAGAAAAATAGAAAACAAAATACCAAACAAAATTGATAAAGCTAACAATTACTTTGATTTTTCTACACATTTTCCATATACCTGCTAAATTATTTTTTGTTGTTGGTAGATCAAACTATGATCCCAGCCTCCCCATGTCGGGCGCTTCTCAACCGCGCCACTAGATGACCCAGCGGTTGGATCGAGTCGTGGCTTCATCTTGGGTCTTCGGGGGGGGGGGGTCTGGACCTTGCAAGTGTAGTAGCTTACGATGCAACTCCTTTAAGTCGCTGAGAGCCCGCTGCTAGCTTCAGTTTGGCTTCAAAAGTAGCATCATCTGAAGTCTTGGAAAGTAGAAAATACATTTGTCCTAGACGATCCGAGGCGATGCCAGATATGCTCACACTCGAGCGAAACTAGGTGTCCTACTTCTAGGCTCGAACCTAGGAGGATTGAACTTTGTGACGTTCTCATCTCCTTTATTGCGTCGCCTACTCGTAAGAAATGCCATAAGATCTCATAGCTCTTGTCTTTTCAACTTTTTACCTTCCTTGGAAAGTCTTGTCTTTTTGTGCAACCACCTCTTTGATTCTTTTGCCGAGGAATGGTCGATATGTGGGCAAACCAACTCCCCGGCCACCGGCTGTACACCCTTTCGAGATACCGGCTGGCACGGGCCATAAATTAGGCGATTGATCTTTTAGACGCTTCTACACATGCTGATTCTGATGTTTTAACACGTGGCCACCGGTGTGGGTCGTCGGGTAGCGACCCTTCGTCTTTTCTTTGTCCCAGTGACAAACTTCCCGTATCCTCCCGGATCCCATGGATGCTGCGGTTGTTACACCATCACAAAAACATCCCATTCGGATTCGGAGGGGAGTCGAAGGAATTTCTATTATCAGTATTGCATTTAATTGGCTTCTTAAACTTTAAATAAGACTGATTTTGAGAAAAAAGTGTCTATCATGACCAGGCCCGTATCCAGGAATTAGTGGGGGGGGGGGGGGATGCCTGCGGGACCGACAAAAAGACAGATCAGAGGGTAAAGCCTATACAAAATTATTAGTTTTGTGTGTTTCGGGGGGGGGGGGGGAGGGTGAACCCCCTACCTCCCCCCTGGATACGGCCCTAATTATGACATGATTTTATTATGATTATGGTTTCTGGAAATGATGCAGTAATGCAACTAAAAACAATATCAAAAGAAACAAAAGTGAAAATAAAGCGGATGATAACATGTATAGACTAATGGCGTCGCTTGAGTAAGTCTGGCAAGTGCACACATTTTCTTGTTTTCGAACAAGATCAACATTCCATAAGGTGGTTTTCCCCGTGATCTAGTTATTTTCCGTCTGGGGTTCTGAAGTAACTGCCTTCAACTCGCTAAGGAATCCCTGGGGAAATGCGAGAGTACGCCTTTAGTATTTTTCTAACATTCTGGATCACGTTTGATATGCTTGTTTTGACACTCGGGTTTGTTCACAGAGTACCGCTGCTCTAACAAGATTGGTCAGCCCTGCCCAGTTTTCTCGCAGTCACCGCAGCCTGTCAATGTCATCCGAGGTAAGTCCTGCTTGTTATTGTAATTTCGTGCGTGACACCTAACCTTCACAAAATGCTGTATACTAGGAAGAACAAGTAAGTCTTATTTGTCCTTGGCAGAGGCGTCACAGGGGGGGGGGGGCAGCCTCCCCCCCCACACTTTTTGAGATTCAATAAAATTTTGGGCCGAAGGCCCAAAGTTTTACTAAACATTTTCGACATTTTTTTATACTAGAACTATTCAGTATATTTACGGGGATTCTGTAGTTATACAGAATCCCAAATAGGCTATTTGTACAAATATATTCGGTATCACGATCGGGATTCGGTATAATTAACAGGATTCGGTAGTTGCTAAGAATTCGGAGAGCGAATTCAATTAAATTTTTGGGTAATTTCCCGATGCCAGAACTATTCGGTAATTTCTGGAGATTCGGTAGTTACACGTAGTCCCGAATAGGCTATCGGTCGAAGATTATCATGAGTGGGATTCGGTGGTTTATTCGGTATAATTTTCAGGATTAGGTAGTTACCACGAATCCCGACTTGTTCTAGTTTCGACGAAATCATACCGAATACGAAAATTATTAGGTAGTTTTTCGATACCAAAACAACTCGGTATAATAAGGGAGATTCGGTAGTTATACTGAATCCCAAATAGGCTATCGGTCTAAACTTGTTCAGTATAATAACGGGATTCGGTGATTTATTCAGTAAAATTGTCAGGATTTGGTAGTTACTACGAACCTCGAAGAGGGCGAGTGAAGCACTAATCGCAGACAGAAGCAGACATCTATGATTTTATCGACAGTCCTTACTTTTATTTTGGATCCCAAAAAGACGCTCTAATCATAAGTGCTTCAACAGTTCAGTTTCTCCATCCGGATCCCCGGATCCCTCGGTGTATACTCCGCGGTAAATGATAGAATTTGTAAGAGAAGCAGTTAAATTTTATCCTACACGGAAAAAATTAGGATTTAGAAAAATTTCGTCTGTGGCGCTCAATTTTGTTTTGTCTTGGGTATAATAACTGCTATCGTGCCCGGCAATATGATGTCCAGATATGCTTCGCCAAAACGACGCAGTAGCTGGCTTATCGTTTTTCATGCTGCCCTTTAGTGTTACTGTCTGTACGTAATCCTTTCTGTTCAATAATTTAAAGCTCGAATTCTCAGTTTCTAGGATTTAATAACAAATTTCGGCTCTGTCCCCCCCCCCCAACGAAAATGCGCTTGCGACTCTCATGGTCCTTGATACTAGTCATATACTAAGGAAGTATAACTCTTAGACCACGTATCGCGGAGAAATTTCCAGTAACTATCAAATAACCGTGGGCGGTTAGCCGGTTGGTGACTCGAGACAGCTCGTGTAACAATCGCGCGACTAGCAATATAGGCATACGGCGTTTTTCACAATCCCACGAAGTGGTTGTGGCCCGAATAGAGTGTTTCCGCGGTCGTTTGTGTGGCCCACAACTATGTGTCCGCGACCAGCAATATTTGCGTGTGGCTCGAATTTGACTAACAACTGCCGAGGTGACTTCCTATTTTGTAGCTCTAACTTTGCGGAAAATTCAAATTTATAAAGAATAATAAAATTAACTACTTTACCAAGCATGTTGATGTAAAACTGAGGATCCTTCGTAAGAAAATGGTACGTCTGGAGTTCCGTTAAGTGGATTTTATTTTATTATCAGACTTTTGAAATTACCGCAAAAAAAAACAGACAAATCCAGCGAGTTTCAGAGCTTGTTCCACCCTACTTACCGTAGTTACTACGCGACGTCACGAATTCTGGCTTTTTGCCGCCAAGGCTGGAACGATTTTTCTATTTTCCAGCAGGATCTCACGCCAGGGGTGAATCCGACCAATCACGTTACAGAGATGCGTAGTTACTACGCTTACTACACTCCCGAGCATGGTAAGCAAATAGTAACTATTAGTTACTATTCCGACAAGGTTGAAACGGTCAGCGTAGTAACTTTTCGTGAGGATGGAACGGAAATAGTAACTAATAGTAACTATTGTTAGAAGGGGGAACACGCTCTCACACAGTGGATTGACTCTTCGGCACACAGTCCTGTTTCTGCGACAAACATTTAGAAATGTGTGGCCCACAATTGTGACGTGGATAAACGCCTGTAATGTAGGCTTTGCGGATCGAAGCCTAATATCCGTTGTTGAATAAAACGGCATCCAGTGCATATCGTCGATGCTAATAGACAATCGTTGTTGAATACAATGGGGCTAGGCCGAATCATGAAAATTTGCGTGGAGATTGTCAAATGAGAGTAGGGCTTAATCAATAAAAGTCTGTGATACTTTATAATCGAAATTATTTCACTTCAACGTTTAAAATTGCTGAATTTCAACCGCTGCTACTAGAATTTGGGGCTGACAGTTTTGATTCTAAACCCTGGCTCAAAATACTGCGATTTCGTTCAAAATATGTCATGCGACATACGACACAAGATGTGCAATAAGCAACGCAAAACTTTGCGTTTCGTCGCAATGTCGGATGCGTCGAAAATATTTCAACTGATCTGACATAATGCATGCGATTTTTTAGGGTATAAAAGAAAAGAAAAAAAACATTAGCTAATTTTCAAGACTCAAAGTTGCTCTACTTTTTCTGGAAGAAAAGCATTGTAATCCTAAGATGGCTGAATGCCAAATATATTCTGAATAAACGTCTGTCAACCTGTTTTAGAACAAGATAACATACAGGGTTTAACGGAAAATTTCCTATAGTAGTGGATGGTATATTCGGAAGAGTGCCCAGTCGTTTCCCCAAAGGGATTCTTTGTCCATTTGCAGAATAATCTCTTCGAAAAATTTCTATTCCCTTTGCGTCTGCGTGGTGGTGGGAAGGTTGATGCGATTCTGTCTGTCGTAGGAAAGTCAAAGAAAAAATCGTGTCGCACACAACGCAGCTGATGTTCCGACCTGTGATCTGACAGAATGGCATGAACGTTCCCACCACCACGCAGACGCAAAAGGAGAACGAAATTTTTTGCCGAGAATATTCTGCAAAAGGACAAAGAAGCACTTGAGGAAACGACCTCTGAAGATGCTGGGTGATTACCCATCTGAATACCCACCCACTTATAAGGAAATTTTCAGTCAAACCCAATATGTCATCTTGCTCAAACAATACCAAAGGTTTCGATGGGATCCCAAAAATTCAGTATCTGATCCAGACAACTGGGTCTTGTCTTAGCCAGATCCAGTCATCGCAAGCCTCCTTGAACATTTTTACAATTAAAATTCAGAAACAGATTAAGGCCAAATAGCTAATCATCTGAAAAAACCAAGTTCAGATATGGATTCAGCATGTGTGTTTACCCCTATAAGTCATATCTGTTTTGACGAAAACTTCCTGCCACTTCTGCCAATTTCCGGGTTTTCGGCCGAACTCCAGAACTACTTGTCCGGCGAAAAAAGGAAGCTCAAAAACGAACTCAGGGTATCTTCCTTCCCCAATAATGAACATCTAATCAACTTCAAATAAAAATTTAACTTATAACAGATTTTCCGACTCCAGCCGGATTCCGGTTGAACTATATTTCCGGGTAAAATATGATTGTCACACACGAATTCGGCATCTCTTCTTACCCCTAAATCGCTTGTCTGATCAACTAGAAATAAAACTTTAACTTCTAACAACTTTCCGGTTTTGGCCGGATTCCGGGCGAACTACATGACCGGGCAGAAAACTATTTTCACGTAAGTGTTCAGCATGTCTTCTTGCCCTAAATCGAACATCTAATCAACTCCAAATAAATCTTTTAATTTTAACAAGCTTTCCGGTTTGGGTCGGATTCCGGGCGAACTACTTGTCCGTCGAGAAAATGGTTTTGACCATCGTCTTCAGCATGTCTTCCTACCCCTAAATCGAACATCTAATCAACTTCAAATAAAACTTTTACTTTTAACAGACTTTCCGGTTTTGGCCGGATTCCGGGCGAAACTACATGTCCGATGATAAAATGGTGTTCACCATCGTGTTCAGCATGTCTTCTTACCCCATAATCGACTATCACATTAGCTGTTTAAAAATATTTTGTTTGCCCCTTAATTTGAACCCCCTCCCCCACCCCTAGATGTAGGGCTACAAAGCCCATCTACGAATTCGACTGGTCCGACGATCCAACGAATCCTCACACCAAGTTTCATCAAAATATCTCATTCCCTTCGAGAGTTATCGTGCTTACAGATGGACGGACAACTTTTGCGATGTCATAGGTATCCCTCCACATACGTTTTAGGATCCCAAAAAGGGTCAACACAAGTCTATTCAGAAGATGTTTTGCATTCAGCCATCCTAGGATTACAGTCAGACAAGGTAGAGCAATTTTTAGTCTTAAAAATTACCTAATCTTGGTTTTTTCTTTTCTATCCCTCAAAAAATCGCATGCGTTCGGATCAGTTGAAATGCGTTATGTCGAATCAGTTGAAATATTTGTTATGAGCCTTACTTTGAAATTTTTGCCATATTTTATAACCGTTATATGTCAAATATGGTGAATAGAGAATGAACAGTTAATCAGATAATAGAGAACACATCGTATCTTGTAGAGCTTGATTTGATCTTTCGAATGATATAAAATAACGTTGGATTTCGACAACTATGAGTCTTTCAAAAAATATAGAATGATGACAGGTCAACATACGCAACGCATCCGACACTGCGACAAAACGCAAAGTTCTCCTTTGCTCGTCGCATGATGTCGTATGTCATATGACGCGGAATTTTGCGCGAAATCGCGGCAGTGTGAACCAGGGGTAACACGCATTCTTTCCGTTGCAAATCAATTTCTTCGGCTCGCTACATTTCACTCTTCATTACCACCTTCACTGACCCGCGTGTGATTGGTGAATAGTGAATACGGTCGTCTCACGTTACAACGCGCATATTCGTTACATGAAAGCATCTAATTGCAATGATGGATGTTATCATAGTTGGCTATTGTTATTGCCGCTACGGCATTTAAAATGTATGCCGGACCCTCAGAATGGATTAAATTAAAATGAGAATGACATATTTATGTAGAAGCTCTCACAAGGGCTGACGTTTATGGTATGTAGGTCTATTGAAATACGAAGTTAGTAATTAGGTGTGTACATTAACGCCAGGACGATGAGGAAAATTTATGGGCACGATAAGTAGGCCTTTCATCTCAAGTTGTAAATTAAATTATATTTATTGTTGATTGGGAAATCAGTCCCGGTGGTAAGGTTCTTGAGGAAATGTGACTGGTCATTGTACCTTATGCTTGACTTAAAGAACATGCGACACTCCAGTTTTTTTTACGTTTTGGTTCACTTGATACAAGTATAGTAAATAAATAAAAACTCGAGCTAGAAGCAATTTGGAGCAAAAGCTGTTAGATGCAACTTAGTTATGAAAGTCTCCAAGAAAAATGTCCCGAGCGAATTTAGTCCCAATGAAAACAGGTCACCAATATTCTATTCGATTGTCTCGATTTTGGGGCCTATCGTCTAAGTATAGCAACTTGGAAGTTCTGCCTTACAGATTGTGGTACAAAGTCTTTAGGCAGAAAAGTCGGATGTTGTACTTTCAAGGAAGAACATACTGAATTGCAATACGCCGTAAATGCATTCGTAAGACAGTATCGAGAAAGTTGGAAAAATGTGGAAAGTGAAGAGTTATTGTTGAATGGTTGAATTTAAATAAAAATTAAATTATGCAAAAAAATAAAGGGGGTAAATAAGGTCAAAAAAGTTAATTAGATAATAGTTATTGTAAGTTATAGATTGTGCAGCTAAAGGATACTGTGGCTACGGTCGTTTTCATGAAATAGTTGGTTTGATCATAAAGTACTGGAGGAATGTATTCACTTTGTGATCGAATAGAGTCAATTAAGGTATTCTTTTTTACACCCCTTTTCTGTAAGGCTGCTAGACATTGGCGCCTTTGTTTTTGAAGTCTCTAACGGGACGGCGTCTAGTACGCCAACTAGGCTAGTGACTTCCAAGCGACGTTGGGTGGCGTTGCCAGTGCTTCTAGTGTTGGGCGGTATTTGGATTTATCGATATTTTCACTTTCGATATTCGATAATCGATATATCGATATCGATATTTCTTTAGTATGTTTCGGTATAGGATATGTCTCGTTTCGCCAAAATTTACTAACGAAATTGTCGTTAAATACCATCTTGCATCATCTCAAACTCTGAATAAATAAGAACTGAATTACGAAAACATATTGCTCCAATTTCGGATATATAAATGTAGGTTATGTTGGATTATTTACAATAATTATGAATGAAAAAATATTGTTTTCGATATCGATATTTACTTTTCGATATCGATATTTGGTCCGATATATCGATATATCGTTATCGATATCGAATATCGCCCAACACTAAGTGCTTCCACTCCAGAATTTTGAAAAAAACGTAGACATAGTTCAAAAATTAGGAGATTCAGTAATTAAAAAAATCAGGAGATTTATAAGGAGAAGTTCCAGAAGTTTATAAGGAAGGAGATAAGAGGGGAGCACTTCAAGGTATGGAAGTAGGCTGCAGGGGCGTCGCAAGTTCATTTTTGTTGGGGGGGGGGGCCGGTGCAGAGCCAAATTTTACCAATCTCTCAGAAATTTTACCGGATCCTAGAAACTGAGAATTCGAGCTTTAAATTATGGAACAGAAAGGATTACGTAGGAAGAATATTATTAAAGGGCAGCATGAAAGACGATAAGCCAACTAACTATTAGGCGGCGTTTTGGCGAAGCCCACTTGGATAATATATTACCGGGCACGATTGCAGTAACAGACTTTATCTATTATACCCACGAGAAAATTAAATCGAGCGCTGCAGGCAAAATTTTCGAAATCCAACTTATTTTTTTTCTCCTGTAAGCTAAAGTTTAACTGCTGCTCTTACAAATTCTGTCATTTCGTGGATTAAATACAAGACCCTAAAAAGTTCCAGAATCCGGATGGAGCGACGTCCGGCAGTAGCAGCTACCTCGGTCTAGTCAATACTATCTATGATCACATAAAGTAAGCGCCGCAGTTTTTTCCTGCCAAATCAAACTATTCTCGTCCCGATTCTAGCTGCGGTGATGAGCTCCAGCCTCCAAGCCATGCGCGACAAAAGAATAATCAAGAATATACAGCGGTACGGAAAAATCAGGAGAAAATTAGGAAGAATAGCCAAATATCAGTAGAAAATCAGTAGATCAGGAGACTCAAAAATATATCAGTAGGTGACCTAAAAAAACGTAGATCTCCTGATAAATCAGGGTAAGTGGAAGCACTGGGCGTTGCCGTCTTCGGCGACTATTCCTTGGATCGTCACAGCAAGAACAAATAACGAGATTATTTGTTCTTGGTCACAGGTACCCAGAGCAAAATAACAAGAGGGAGTAGCACCAAGACGTATGCCTTCCACGACTAGCAAACTATACTCGTAGCGCCGCCCACCACGCTTGTGGCATTTGAAGCGAGACAAACTTGTGAGTTTAGAAATGTCTAGTAAAGCAATGTGCACACGGCATGGAAACAATGGAGGCTGTGTGGTTTTTTGGCGATGTTCAGAATATGAAGTCATTGGCAAACGACGAACGCTCTGGCAAACGACTGAACGAATTTCATTAGGGACGTTCACTATCGCTAGTGGCGCTGATATCGCTGCTATTAGAGTGTGTGTCAATTTTGTCAAGTGTTGCCATTAACTCCCTAGTGTTATTTTGCTCTGCAGGTACCAGTGGTTAGGGCTGTATTCAGGTATTTATTTCTCCCGCGGGTAGAGTCTAATCTTTGCCTGATCACAAATTGAAAACTTTTTTTCTGGAGTTGACTTCTTAGTTAGGGTCCAAAGTGATAAATCAGTTATGTCAGACCCTTTTGTGAAAAACTAGCCGACGAATATGGTACGAGATCGGATTTGAATATTTGGTGTCACATGGGCTCGACTGATCTACACATAGGTCTCTCCAAGTGGTTGGCAGTTGACTGCTGGACAAAGTGTATTCCTGTGTTGGGATCAAGTACTTCGAAATTTTGCACTGAAATATCAGGTATTAAGTACCTGCAATCAAATGTAATAGTAGATTTTGAGTATTAAGAACGTTACGTGTACTTATGTGGTACTTGAAGTACTGCGCGTTATGAGTACTGCACTTTGAGAGAACATGTCTTTGCAGCTTTACTTTAAGCTCCAGCTATCTAGTATTATGCTTATTAAAATGCAACGTACTTCACAGACTTCCCAAGTTTCTTTACTTTTTTTCTGAAGGCTTTCAGTCATTGCATAAATGATGGCAAAGGAGCATTTCAATGTGAAGATCAAGTGATCCAAGCATAATCAAAATTACTCAAACATTTATTAGTACTTGAGCCGTCAAGTACCTATTAATTTTACTTGATTTTAGCGTAGTATGGGCACACTAGGAAAGTTGTACCTA
This sequence comes from Branchinecta lynchi, assembly GCA_023053575.1. Classification (NCBI taxonomy): domain Eukaryota; kingdom Metazoa; phylum Arthropoda; class Branchiopoda; order Anostraca; family Branchinectidae; genus Branchinecta; species Branchinecta lynchi. The sequence continues at coordinate 21,277,148 of JAKZAP010000011.1, read as the reverse complement.
CGTAAAGATTTGTACTTGAAGTACTTCCTAGCACTGTTGTATTCACATCTGGTGGTGCAAAAGGAATTTTTATTCAGCGATATTGCTGCTCTATTCAACGGTCCTCTTAAGGCCATGACTGAAACGCTAAACTTGCGTTAAAGTTTAACCGAAAATGGCTGGGATAGGACAATCTAGTTACAAATCACTTGTCCTCTAAAATTCGCCTGAAGACCCGCTAAGAATGCGTTACTTAGTTATTCCGCTATTCACAAATAACCGATTTTCAAATCGGGGAATTCCGTGTGATTTGTCATACCACTATCCGCTTGTAGTTTTGTCGTATGCCTTACGGGAAAGATTTTTTTTTTTTTCAGGGACTAAGCAATCTTTACCAATCTCACAACTGCCCACCGAAAAGCCGCGTTTGTGTTGAGATGAAAATTTCCCGTGTCATAGTAGAATTTACGCTGTGGGGACAGCAGCAGATATTCTGAGCGTCATAACTAGAGCAGATAGTGGAAAATAAAAAGATCTCTTTGCAGCATCCAAACAATTTGGTGTATTCGATTAGATGACACAAAAACAATTTGGCTTTTCAGTTAAACTTTAAACTTAAACTTTTAGCAACTTTAAATGTACAGTTTTGGAGAGTTCAAAGAAAAATTTGTACCGAGTGCATCAATCGATACAAATTTTGTTTGTATACATAGGCTACGCGACTTCTTTGAAACTCTGTTTCCAAAGACTACAAGCCCGTCTCGGCTGTTTTCAGCCTTGCACAGCCCCTTGGTTTTGATGCAAAACAAGGAGTTAAGATTCCCGGGAATGAGATTGAACAGAATTCCGAGGGACGCAGGATCGACCATTAATATAGGTACGACGGCCTCAGAAAACTAGGTTCGAGATTTCATTTGGACATCGGCGGCTCGGCGGTTTATCGACTTTCGGTTTTGCTGTGAATGGGTTTGGAATAAAATTCCGTCTGCTATGATGCCATTCAATGTCTGGTAGTGGTCACCCGCGTCTTTGTTTGATGGCTGTCCTGTTTGCAGGCAAAACACAGTATTAACGGCAGTATTCAGGCCAGGGTTGCTGTAGTCCGAAAATTAAGAACTGTGATCAGAGCCGTTACTAGCCAAATTTTGTGTAGGAGGGGTGGGGGAGGTATTTTACCGACTGGCTGGTCATTTTTACCGACTTTTCTTTTTAGAAAAACCGACAGTTCTTCAGAAAACTTCGACTTTCTTTAAGAATTTTTTAGAGAAAAATTGACTGCTTTTAAGAAAGTCCCCCCCCCTCCCCTCTCCGTACGTGATGCCGCTGGCTAGAATAAAAAAGAAGGGACACTAGGAAGCCCTTGGGGAAATAGCTGTTCTTTGACAGTTAAGTTGACCGTTATTTTTTTTTCAGGCGACATTCCAATACTTCACACAGATGAAGAGCGAGGTGAGTTTCCAATTGCTATTACTTAGGCTGTGCTTATTTAAATGGTTATTTTTTGGTGTTGACTAAACTTTAGCCGATTATCTACGGGTCGTGACGTCACACGAAAAGTCTATATTTTCCATTTACTAACGGAACTGATTGTCCTTAGAACGGTTTATAAATGTAAACGCGTCGGGCTCTTCGCTGACCGTTCGGCTCAGATCTGGAGGCATTGAAAGATAGGTGCCAAGATTCTTGGCCTTATCAAGTAAAGAAGATCCTAGAACAATGTGGCCTCCCCGGATGTTGGGGAGAGGGACTTGGACCACTGTCTCCAGAACAAGGTATCCATGAATTGGTTCGACGAATACTTCAAGACCAGGAAATTCAGTCATGGCACGAGGAAAAGGACCAGGCAGAATCGTTGCGTTTTTACGCCAAGGCAAAAGATTGCTGGGGTGAACTTGTGTTATTTATGGGTTTGAGAGGGGATGGTTTACCTCTTGGTAAAAGAAGAAAATATTTGGGTAAAGTCAGGGTTAAAACTGGTCCTTACTCTTGCCCTATGTGTGGATGCGATACTGAAAGTATGAGCCATTTTGTGGGAGAGTGTGAGGAATTGAATGGGTTGAGACAAGAGTTGTTTGGAGTGAGAGCGTGTGGGAGTGAGTGGATAATTGAGAGAATGAAAGATAAAAATTTCCAGGCTATTCAACTATTTGGAATGTTCCTCCGGATAGGGTTAGAACACAGGGAAAATTGTATATCCCTGTAAATTTAAACATTGGCATACTGTTCTTGTTGTTATATATTTTTTCTTTTGTTGTTATGGTGCGATACTTGTTGGCTTTTATGCATTAAATATCTATCTATCTATAGATACAAAAAGATATTCTGCAACATTAATTTAATCGAATTTTCCTATTTCTTTCATGACGTCATGAAAATTTGTGGGCCGTAGATAATCGGCGAAAGTTTAGTCAATACACTTTTTTTTAGACAAATAATTTTTTTACCGGAGTGTCCATCCCCTGATAATAATAATAATAATAATACAAAGCAAGAGAAAAGGCTTTCGCCTCTAAATAACTCTAAGAAATTTTGAGTAGTCGAACTGATCAGAGTTAAAAATCTCATCAACAATGCACTTAAAACTATTGATCGATTCAGCATTAACCGCATCTTCGATAAGGCTGTTCCAAGGATCAACAATTCTGTTGCCAAAACCCCACTTAAAAACGTCCTTGTGGAATCTTGACTTTGTAAGCTTGTACGCGTGCCCCCGATGATGACGGTTAATGCTGAATCTTACTAAATCAGTCACTTCAAAATTGTCATAACTTCCATTGATTAATTTGAATGTTTCAATCAGGTCTCCTCTAAGAAATCTGTATGCAATGGAGGGAAGGCACAACTTGGCTAATCTCACTTGGTAGGGGAGATCGCGCAGATCTGGTACGAACTTTGTAGCTCTCCGTTGTGTTGAATCTTTCGAGCCCTCGTTTCGGGTTTTATTAGCCTCTTCATTTCACTGTTACATTAGCGAAAGTTCGAACTGTCGTTGAAATGCTAGGGAATTCTAGTCTAGGCGGCTTTTACAAATGTGAGGGTCTAAATCCAGAAAATCTAAAATTGACCTTAACATCGTCTATGAGAAAGAATTACGGTAAAGTATGCCCATAAACCTGTCCAGTGGAAGGGAAAATGTCACTTCGATAAAGCAGTTAGGCCTTGTTTGCTTTATCGATCTTTGTCATGTCTTTTTGGATCCCAAAACGTAGGTGGAGGGATACCTCTGACATCGCAAAAGTTGTCCGTCTGTCAGCATGATGGGAATGGGATATTTTGAAAAAACTTGGTGTGAAGATTCTTTGGGTCAAGAGAAAGGTCGAGTTCGTAGATGGGCTTTGTAGCCCTATATTTAGTGTTTGAGGTTCAAAATTAAGGGGCAAATAAAATCTGCTTAAACAGCTAATGACATAGTTTAGGGGGAAGTTTATTAAGGGGAAGAAGACAAGTAGTTCACCCGGAATCCGGCCAAAACGGAAAGTTTGTTAAAAGTAAAATTTTATTTGAAGTGGATTAGATGTTCGAGACATCTCATCGAAACCTGGATTAGATAAGACGTGCTGAATACATAAGTGAAAATCATTTTCTACTCCTACAAGTAGCTCGCCCTGAATCCGGGCAAAACCGGAAAATTTGTTATAAGCGAAAGTCTGGTTATATGCCGACAACCGGATTCCTGACGAATTATATTCCCGGTTAAAAACGATTGTCATATACAGACTCAGCGTCTTGTCTTACCCCTAAATCTGTCATCTAATCAACTTCAAATAAATCTTATTACTTTGAACAAATTTTTCCAGTTTTGGCCGGATTCCGGTTGAACTAATTGTCCGGGTAGAAAATGCTTTTCACATGAGTATTCAGCATATCTACTTACCCCTAAATCAAAATTTAGTCAACTTCAAATGAAACTTTTACTTTTAACAAACTTTCGTTTTTTGCCGGAACCCGAACAAACTACTTGTCCGGCAAGAAAATGATTTTCACTATCGTGTTCCACATGTCTTCTTACCCCTAAATCGAACATTTAATCAGTCCGGGCAAAACTGGAAAATTTGTTATAAGCAAAGTCTGGTTATATGCCGACAACCGGATTCCGGACGAATTATATGCCCGTCAGTATCGATGAAACTTCAAATGAAACTTTTACTTTTTATCAATTTTTCGGATTGTGCCGTATTCCGGGCGAACTAATTGCCGGACGAGAATGCATATTCGTGTTCAGCATCTGTTCTTACCCAAAAATCGACTATCACATTAGCTGTTTAAATTATTTTGTTTGCCTATTAATTTTGAACCCCCTCCACCACCCCTAAAATGTAGAGCTACAGAGCCCATCTACGAACTTGACCTTACCCTTGACCCAAAGAATCCTCACACCAAGTTTCATCAAAATATCCCATTCCCTGCGAGAGCTATCGTGCTGACAGACGGACGGACAGACGGACAACTTTTGCGATGTCATAGGTATCCCTCCACTTACGTTTTGGGATCCCAAAATCTCCACGGTAGATGGAGATTAGTAGGGCAGAAGCTGCCATCGTCGTTGCTTGGGATGGCTTGTCTACATTTCATTTTATTTATCCCAATTTACTGTTGCTTTTTACGTAGAAACTTTGTTAATCAAGACCATCGCTGAGCTCATCCAGGCACTAAAGGAACTGAGGTCTGAAGTTCAGGCCAACAGAGAAGAAATCCGAAGTCTGAAGGAAACTTTGGAAAACTGCGACATGTGTAAAGGTAGGGTACTAATTTTCTTATGCTACCCCCCCCCCCCCCACTCCCACCCCTGACAGATATTTTCAAAGCCGCTTTTCGTTGTAACATACGAATCACGAACGCTATCCGACGAACACTGTCGCTGAAAGTGTCAGATAATGTGTGTAGCTTATACGATACACAACTATTAAGGTTTAAGGGAAAAATTGCCACAATAGAAAGAGCTAAATAATAGAAAATAAATAACCACAAATTAATAACTAACGACATCTATTGAATATACCATCAACAACAAAACTTAAGACAAGATACAGAAACAAGTCAATTAACCAAACAGGCACAAATGAACAACAAACGTGAATTTTATTGGTTATTAAAGTAATTACTGTGCTGTTGGCCTGCATTTCTGAGTAATTTTACCGTCATCGGCCTTTACATTTTATGGCAAAATTTGGGTGAGTAAAGCCGCGCTCACAAGCAGGCCTAGCCAAGCATATGCCTAGGCACGGGCTCAGGCGTAACCAGGCACTGAGTTCTAGAGCCTGGAACTCCGTGCCTGGCCCAAAATCTGTGCCTAGGCCTTGGTGTGAACGATGATGTTAGGCATGTGCAGAGACATCTATGCTTGGCTAGGCATGCTTGTGCCCCTTAAGCCCCTTAAGGTTTGGCCGGATTTCCTTATTTTGTATTTTAAAGTCACTACTAGAGTTTAAGGAATTCGGGCTAAATAGGTGAAATTCCAAACTTAGGCCTAATGGTGGAGTTGGGATTTACCCTCATGCAGAGCCCTTAGATGCAAATTTCGGCCGTGACGTAAATGTTTTATTTTTTTTGCCGTATTTATTTCTGTCGAATAAATGCCTTGCCGACTCCGAATTTCGGGAGCCTTGTGCACGATACGTAAGAAAGTTAATATTCTGTGTTAACGTTCGAATGTGAGGGATAATGAGCGTGTTCCATCCTACTTATTGTAGTTACTACCCATGACGTCACGAACTTTGGCTTCTTGGCGTCAAGGGTGGAACACATTTTTAGATTTTCGGTAAAATGTCACTCCACGGTGTAACTCAGCCAATCACGTTACAGAGTTCCGTAGTTACCACGCTTACTACGCTCCCGAGTATGGTAAGCAAATAGTTAGTATTAGTTACTATTTCTAGAAGGTTGGAACGGTGAGCGTTGTAACTTTTCGTGAGGTTGGAACGGAAATAGTAATTAGTAGTTACTATTTGTAGCAGGGTGGAACAAGCTCAATATTTGACCACAGCGGTGATAAGAGGAGGGTCGACGTGTGCTGAAAAGCAAATCCATAATCAGGCCCGTATCCAGGAATTTATTTCGGGGTGGGGGTGGGGGGGGTGCCTCTCGGTGGGGGGGGGGGGGTATTGCCTGCTGGTCGGACAAAAAATACAAAAAGACATAGATCAGAGGGAAATGTCCATAAAAATTATCATTTTTGTATGTTTCGGGGGGGGGGGGGGGGTCAACCCCCTAACCACCACCCCTGGATACGGCCTTGTCCAGAATCAATGTCCGTTCTTTTTCGCGCTTTCGTGGAAAATCGCAAACGCGCATCTTTCCCGGAAAGCGACCCAGAAAGATAGGGAAAAGCTCCGTACTACAAAAATAGTAGCGTGCAGTGCTTCTGCTTGACCCTTTTCGAAAAAAGTAGTATTTTCAGAATAAAGGAGATTCAAAGACTCTGAATAACATTAAAAAAAAGTGGTATTTAGATGAAGGTGCAGGAGTAGGCTACTGAGCCATCGTTTCGTTTTCTAACTTCTTACAAGCCAATTATGCTTAAACTATGCCTTGCAGGAAAAATATATATTTTGAACTGAAATACTGACTGATACACTACCAAATTGTGAACACACTGTATGCCGTAAATAAATATTTCGAGTATCAAATTCTTGCTAAAAAACGAAAAGTACTACAGTAACAGACGGTTCCAAAGTAAAATGGTCCATAATATATATTTGAGTTTTAAAGTTTAAGTGAAAGCCAACCTATTTTTTTGTCATTTAATTGAACACACAGAATTATTTGGATTCTGCTAAGGTATTTTCTTATTTTCCACTATCTGCTCTAGTTATGATGTTCAGAATATCTGCCGCCGTCCCACAACGTAAATTGTACTATGACGCGGGAAATTTTAATCTCAACACAAACGCGACTTTTCAGTGGGGAGAAGTTAGTCTGGTGAAGACTGCTTAGTGGCTGAACAAATTTTTTTTTTAAATATTTCTTGTAAGGCATATAACACAGATACAAGCGCATAGAGGTACCACAAATTACACGTAAATTCCACTATTTGAAGATCGATTAATCGTGAATAGCGGAACAACGAAGTAACGCATTCTCAGCGGGTCTTCAAGCCAGATTAAGTGAATAAGTGATGGGTAACTAGATTGTCCCCTCAGCCCTTTTCGGTTAAACTTTAAATACGGTAGCAGTGGAAACACCGGGAACGTCACAAATTTCAGGTGAGTGAAGGTAAAATCGTGAAGGTAAGCAGGGACTGCTTATGTTTGTCGTCTTCGCTGCAGAGATAGGCGAATCCGACCATGAAAGGATTCGAACTCGTATCCAGGGCTGGGCACGAATCCGATTCTGAACCCACCATTTCATGCTGAGTATTTGAAACCGGAAGCGGATCCGACCCTGACAAAAATCACATCATGTACATAGGTTATAGTTTAAAAATCAGAGGTGATAAAAAACACTTATATCTAACGTAGCCAGATAACGTGATAGATTACTGAGACCAAAAAGTTGGACTGCCTAAACCCACAGGGTACAAATTGAAAAAACGGAAACTGAAAGTATGTAGACTAGAGATTTGAGCGGATTCGGAAGATTAGAGGGTTCGGAATCCGAATCCAGCCTGACAAGCACAAGAGTCGAATCCGCCAAAAGCAAAAGTCCCGGATTCGAATCCAGATTCGAATTTGCCCATCTCTGCTTCGCGGTATATTTAAATGGAAACTGGAATGCGATGCCAGAATGGATTTCTAGCGGTTTTCGTGATGGGTTTCGCTCGCCAGAAAGTGATTCAGAATTCTTGCGAAGGAAGGCAGATTACTAATTTGATGCATGGTTTGTTCTGTCTACAGTGAAGCGTGATCGTTGCAAGCCTAACCCTTGCTTTCCTGGTGTCCAATGCATGGAGTCCAACGACGGGGTCAGGTGCGGCGCATGTCCCGAAGGTCTCGTTGGGAATGGCAGGACCTGTTCGCCAGGGAACACCTGCGCGGATAACCCTTCACCTTGCTTCCCGGGTAAGACACTAATCTATTTCTTATAGTAATAATTATTATAATTATTTTATTAGTTATATTATACTATTGTAATTGTTATAATATTTTTTTTTTTTAATAAGCTTAACAGAGAATAACATACAAATTGTCAGCCGTTTCGACAAATTTTCAGCCGTTTCGCTCGGAGGACACAACTTGACGATGTCTTCAAAACAGACCTTGGAAAATGGAGCTTTAGAAACCGAATAGTAGAATTTTGGAATAATCTCCCAGAAAATTGTTATAACATTTTTTTTTAATAAGCTTAACGAAGAATAACAG